>VZRV01001951.1:395237-696581 GCA_013398115.1 Falcunculus frontatus
AGAAAAGAAAAGAGAAGAGAAGAGAAGAGAAGAGAAGAGAAGAGAAGAGAAGAGAAGAGAAGAGAAGAGAAGAGAAGAGAAGAAAAGGAAAGGAAAGGAAAGGAAAGGAAAGGAAAGAAAAAAGAAAAAAGAAAAGAAAAGAAAAGAAAAAAGAAAAGAAAAGAAAAGAAAACAAAAAAAAGAAAAAAGAAAAAAGAAAAGAAAAAAGAGAAAAGAAAATAAAAGAAAAGAAAAAAAGAAAAGAAAAAAGAAAAGAAAAAAAAGAAAAAAGAAAAGAAAAGAAAAGAAAAAAAGAAAAAAGAAAAAAGAAAAGAAGAAAAGAAAAGAAAAGAAGAAAAGAAAAGAAAAAAAGAAAAGAAAAGAAAAAAGAAAACAGAAAAAAGAAAAGGAGGAATTTCTTACATGGGATAGTAAACCACTAAGGAAATGGAAGAAAAATAAATTCACCTTATATTAACCTTGAAAAATAATTTGAAACACTGAAATTTTCATCCACTTTCTCATCCTGCTTCCGTGCCATCCCTGCATTACTACATTTGCTTTCTATATTGCCCTCTTTATTGTTTAACCCACGGCAATCTCATCTTGTCCACACGCCGTTGTCCACACCGTGTCAGCTGTGCCCTTACAGCAAACAAAGCTGAACTCCCGTCTCCTCTGAACTGCGCTCCAGGGCTGGACACCACAAGCTACTGTGCTTGCATGTCATCACTGGGACACATTCTCCTCCCATGGAAATGTACTAAAAAGTATTTCTTCATAACAGCAGAGAGTGGATTTCATAGCAAAGTAACTAAATACAAAGTAAAAAAAACTCGAAAAAGTAAAGGAAAGCGTGTAATCTGCCCTAAATTTAGAATGACTTCTCTGGTTTACTCCATATTTCTCTTCAAAACACAGTTTTTGATAAAAATGTATCATGTAAGCTATGAAGAGACCGCTTCTGTGTGGGGCAATTCAGAAATGTAGATTTAGAAATCCAGCTTGTAATGGGAAATGTACTTAACTCTAAAATGAATCAAGAGCCTGAAATAAACTAGTGAATTCCTTCAAACTGACAGATTTACAAGACTAAAACTGTACATTTCAATTTCTCTACCAGAGTTTGCAAAGTCTTTACCTGTTAGCACTGATTTCGATATCAAATGCCAGGCTGTTAGGATCATTATTTGTTTTCATTCCCAGAAAGCTTCTTTTCTGCTACTTTTCACATACAACTACAAAAAACTTTTACTGAGTAGATCTAACTGCTAACCACTTACTCAGAGCTGAAAGCAGCAATCTGTTATGAATCATTCTGTGGGTATTAAAAGACAATGAGTTCTTTCATATCTCCTGGTTTAATTCTTTCTCTCTCGATAATATCCCTTATTTCAATTACAGTGTTTATCTTTTGAAGGCAACTTACCTTCCCCCTAACTGCAGTATTCCTAGAACCACCTGGCACTTTTTTCCTTCATACTTTACAGCTCAGTATGAAAAACAGCATCCTTAGATCTTTGCTATCTCGTGAGCCACAACACTGAAGAAGGTAAATGTTTTTGCCTAGACCGTAATTTACCGTCCACATCAACCTGACCTAAGACAGATACGGCATTCTCATTTCTAAGTTCTTTGCAGAGTGTTCAAGATGCTGCATTGTATTTCCTAAGGGCAGATGCTGAATTTGAGTTGTAGAGTAGCAAATCTCCAGCTGCAATGCAAAAATTCCCTAAAATGAGGCAATTCAATCATCCAGTTGCAATGTGGCTGAGTCTTCAGTGAACAGCATATCTGAGGACTTTGCTTAGAGACAAAGTTCAAACTGAAGGATGAAATCCAAATCAGCTGTATCATGAAGAAAAACTTCTTTCAACCAGGGAGTCTGCAAATATTAAGATCAGGGATGTGCTATTTTGATTCTGGAAATGAAGAAAAACCTTTTTTTTAATGATCCTTGTGAGTTCCTTCAAATCCAGGATATTCTGTGATTCTATAAACACTGTAATTGACTGATTTACATTAGGTCATTCTGAAGGAGAGGATCTTCTGCACTACCCATATCGTCATGGAAATCAGCCTACTGCCATTTGCTTAGAGAAACATCAGCTGCATTGAGCTTCCTCCTGAATTTCCCTTCTCATGTCAAGAGTGAGAATTGCTGCGCAGAGCTCTGCCCTGGGAGAGCTGTACTGTGGAAATTTGGGGCAAAGAAAGGAATAGTTACCTCTGCTCAACACCCACATAAAGCCATTCTTTTACTTATTTGCCTGAGAAACCAAAACATTTCAGAAAATTTCAGATCATGTTTCAGTTATTTGGAATTATACTAAACAGGAAAAATGAATGATGATGTTCTTTTTGTTTAGAAAGCTGATACTTGTTTAATGTTTTCCTTTGGAAACAATCGTCTCCACACTCCTCCTCCTTTTTAAAATTACCTTAGGGCTTGCTTGATTTCTTGGTGAACTTCCAGTTTTTATATCTTCTCTAGCCAGATCTCATTCAAAAAGTGCCCTAGTTAGAGCCCTAGCTCACTCAGAGTTGCCATAAATTCAAATCTCAATATACAAAACCCAGCATCTTGTGCATGCTTATTAACTAATAAAGTGTTTTACCTTTCTTACAATTTTTCTAATATCAGTTCCACCTACCATACTCACATATTATTTGCCTAAATATTGGTCTTACGTTACATTAAGAAAAAAGTCCTATGCAAACAATATTAGCAAAAACATCTGTTTGAAGGCAGTTCAAAAAGGCCCTGTACTTTTGAAGAGCCTGTAGCTGTTTACTTCAGTTACATATATTAGTAAACGGAAAATAAAAGATCAGAGAGAAGAAAAGGTGTAACCTGGTGAGGCATGGACAGATACTGATTTTAAAAGAGCTCTTATTCCACAGTTACTGACCTCCTATTTGTCTTCTCCCTCTTCCTAAATTGTATTTACTGCTATCTGTGGTCTTTCCTCAAACATCACAGGGAAGCAATAATGTATAGATGAAATAATAAAGGACACGAGAGTATTAACGAGGTCTTGTATAAAGAGAATTAGCATGCTTGCTAACACAGGGTCAATTTCCCCTATTAATATCAGCAGTGAAGCTTATTGAAAATCATTGTGGATACCGTAACAAAATGTGCCCTTAAAAGCTGGCAGGATCCGTGTGGTGTGTAATCCGTGGACCTGCTTCTGATTTGGATCCGATCACTTACTTTCTCAAATGAAGAGACTGACGAGGACACTCAGAGTGCAATTGCAGTAATGTCTGCCTGTAATAAAACGACATATAATGTAGCATCCCCAAAACTCTTTTCCACACCATCAAAGTACATAACAAATCACACATCACAAATGCTACATCACTGAAATACTCGGACTCTTGTGTAAGCAGCAAACAGACTAGACCTGTCAATACTTCCATAAGAAGAGATATCTAATATAAACAAAAAATGAATTATTAAGGTACTTTGATTTCAACAAGTAGAAATAAAAACCTGCAACATTTTTAAAATGAAAAACAATTTTTGTGATGCTATTATAACAAAGCTAGTGAAATTATACCATGAATTAAAATTTTATTAATGCAATAAAGGATGAATAGACATCCTGCAAGAGCCAGCAAGACCCAAACTTAAGCACATATGAAGCACAATACATTAAACAGGCACCAAGTTATTAAAACATTGCAAACAAGGATTAAAAGAAGCATGCTTTCCGTTCTTAGACAAGCTTCAGTTATAAATCAGTTCTCTCCAAACAGAAATGTTTCTGAGTCAAATAAAGAAAAAAAGGAAAAAAAAAAAGGAAAAGCAAAGGTCTAACTGCCATGTAAACTCAATTTAAATGTCATGTCTTATTAGAACCCAATAAGTGGAATGTCTGTTTTCCCCCTTTGGTTGAGCCATCACATTTGTCAAAATTTTATGATAATTCATTCCATCATTCCTCAGACATTTAAATGACAGACAGTCGTTGGGAAAAAAAAGAAAAAAAAAAATCCCTGTAATCCTACTGTTCATGTTAAACTGCCTCTAGAGAGTTTTTAAAAGTACACCACATCATGGTAGGAGCAGAGCCCTAAACTTCTCAATTTCACTTATGATTTTCTGCCTTTTTGGAAAATGACAATAAATTGGCTCTCTACTGTTCTTGACCTCTTGACTTTTGAACTCTGGCTGTCCATGCCTTAACTTTGCTTGTTTAAGTCGGCAGCTATCGTATCACTCTGATCCTCTCCCAGAGGGTCTGGAGATTTAAGTTTCCTGAACGGTTAAGCTCCCCCTCTAGTGTTCACTGCTCATCACATTATTCCTCCAAGAAGGGAAGAGACATGTCACTTCGTAACTTCTCACAGAGATGGCTTCAACTCATTTATAGCTTAATGAGTCTATATGGCAGTAGCAGGAAAGGGTAAACAGAAACCTTTAAATGTGTTTTTATTTGGCTTCTTTCAGTTAATTTTGTAAGAACAAACAGAAAACACCATGAAGATCCTAGTCTGAAATTAGTGTAAAACAATGCCTGAGCTCTAAAAAAAAAAAAAAAAAAAAAAAAAAAAAAAAAAGTAAATCTAGTGGCATGCAGAATATCTGAAACAGGGTTTGGAAGGCACAAAATAGCTTATCATTATCCCTGTGAAAGCATCCATTTGTTCATAGGTAAGTTAACAACTGAAAATCAGGTGTGAGAAATCTTCATTTAAGTGCTCATTACTAATCAAGTATGGGAGGGGGTTTTTCACATATCTCTTTCCTTACTAAATCTTGCTAGCAATCTGCAAAATACATCCCTTTTTGCTGGAGGGTCAGCATATTCATATATATGCATGCACATTGATGATTTGGATTTACAAAATCTAAATGAAGATCAGTTAGTTACAATAATCAAAATCTGGAAACCTGAAAGGTTAAAAGTTCAGTGTCTTTGTTGAACACAGCCTTGGACCCACATCTAGACACAACCCAGAATTTATTGTACTGTGAAACACTGAAAAAATAAACCCTGGCTTTTCAAATGATAGTTTGTCTCCATATAATCTGTAAATCTGATTTGATTTAACTTTAAATGCATGGTGTTTGAGTTAAAGGGAGAAATGTAAAAGCAGCCCTTCCCTTCAAATCCCTCTTTGCAAATCCAGAACATAAAAAAACTCCAAACAAAACAAATTCTTCACAAAATATTATTAAAATTCAAAGCACAAATGATAATCTGTGATAGAAAATACTTTGCTTTTTATTAGCCTGGGTAATTTTTCTTAACTGGTATCTACCTGTGATGGATTTATGCAACAGTTCTCTTGTAGCAGCTGTTGTTAAACCGCACAGAAATAATAAAAAAGGAAAGTTAAGCAGATATCAACTAAAAAACCACTAGTTTTGTTTTAGATATAAAAAACATCTGTTAAATGATCTCCACGCAAAATTCTGATGGAGCGATTTCCACCGTTCTAATGACTCTCTAGCAAAAAAAATGCTCTTGAAAATTTTGTTCATTGTGGCAAAATTTTCTTTCAAAAGTAAAATAGAAATCATGCCCTGTTTGATAACTTCAAGATGGCCTATTTAACTTTTGCCTTTTCAGCGTGACTTTTCTTCTTTTTTTTCCCTCAATATTAAATATTGCAGCATGCAAAATTTGAAGTAAAAATGTAAAACTTATCTGAACAAAATCAGACACTTTTAATGGATTTAATTTTTTTTTCTCACTATATTCTTTCATGAACAATTTCAGTATCTGGATTTTTCATTCCAAGTCACATTGAAAACTTTAACTCCCCTTTAACAGTTCTGCCCTCTGTGTCCTTCTGCAAGGTATACACATTAGCAAAGTTTTGGTACTTACAGTAAAAAAAAAGCTTCAGAAAATAGAACTGCAAATTTTGCAAGCTTCCTAAAGTTGTTTATTTTTCTATTGTGCAGCAGAGCTCTGCGATCAGAGTATATTTAGACTGGTTGGACCTGTGACTTGCAAGTACGTGTGGATTATACCTGCGCTGGAGAATTTCTAGCTGAAGTGGACAGAACTATAGAAATTCATCTTAGGGCAATCTCTTTACAGAAGTGCAGTTTCTAAAGTGCTGTAGAAATAAGCTGTATGAAGAGCAAGGGCATGGATTGACTATTTTGGAAGAAAGAGAGGGATTAGTATGAAAATATGAAGGATCATCTTTAATACCATTTACTCTGGGTGCAGGGCGCTGTTGGACAGAGAGCTAAAATGTAATGAGAATTGACTAATGAGGCATTAAATCATCCATAAAGCAAAGTCTGATGTCTTCCTTATGTGCAGACCACTTAACATTGCATGCAAAAGCAAGTACCTAAATAATACACACTTCAGTTCCTCAGCGCGACAGTAACAGTGCCCATCCTGTCCTGCTGTCCTCCAGTGAACATCCCGGAGAATAACGTGCCACTGAAGCTGAGCAGATTGTCTGGTGTCAAACCAGCTGATGCCCCCAAAAATGGGCAGATGATCATCTGAGTTGCAATAGCGATGGCCTGATTCACAGACCAAGGAGATAAGTCAGATGAGAAACACAACCAAAGGCAGTACATAAAATAGGGCTCAAACTATAACTCAGAACCTTTATCGGTTTCTAAATTGTTCCTCTGGCAAAAAATCAGTTGCTGTGTGAAGAGGAGCAGAGAAGGTGCAGAGGAGACATTCAGGAAAAAGAAAAAATAAAGACACAGATACTCTACCCATCACACAAAATTCACGGAGAAGTCAGAACAGAGTAACAGACACACTACTTTATCAGAATGTTTGCTCCTGAAATCTGGTTCCTTCAACAGTAAAAGTCATAACAAAGAGATACATAAATAAAGAGACATAAATATAATTTCAGACATCTGAGAATAAAAGATGGCATGGACTTCAAAACAAGTGTTAAAAAAATGGTATTGACTGGTAGCATAGATATAAAATGAATAAGAGAAAGGTTAAAAATAAAGAAGGAAAAAGAAATTTTGTCTGTCATTTTTCTGGACAAAGAAAATTATTAAAAAATAAAAAAGGAGCTAACAATAGAACTGATAAGGAATTCTTTATAAAAACACACATAATGTCTTATTAATCAATAACACTTCTCTTGAAGGATATTATGCCTTAAATGTGTTTAAACTGGCAATTTAACATACTTCTGAATGAGAAAAAGAGAAAAACAAAACAAAAAACCCCCCAACACTATAGATAATAATAAGATTGCAGTTATAAGTCCTACACAAGATTAGAACAATTCTTCACTTAACAATTTACTGTGTTTGCAAGGAATCCTGCAGAAGATATTTGAGCATCACTGAAATAATGTAGACACTGAATATGGATTAGAACTTTGTTTTGTATGCTGCTTCTGCGACTTTGATCTGCTTGGAGAAAGCTTGGACTTCACAAGTTCATTAAATCATTACCCAAAGAAATTATATGTGATTGGACAACACTCTTGCCTTTCAATGAGTAAAACCTACTAAATATTTGAGTAAGCTTTAGTTATCTTAAATTCTTTTCTCCTTTACCACCTGGAATTATTATATGATACAGATATCTCTCTATAACCTTTATAGGGCTGTAAAAATGTGAAACCTGCTGTATCTGAAGTTTGTATATAGGTTCATTTGGTGCCCAGAAAGTATTTTCTTCACTAATATCTCAAGTGTAGCTTGTATGACTGCATTATATTGTAAAATCAGGAATAAAACATCCTCTTGTAACTTCAATTAAATCAAAAATATTTCTGGCTTGTTTATGACAATGGTGGGACAGAATACTCATGTTCTTTGAACTCTCTTCCTACCTGTTTAAAATACGACTAAGGATATTGCTTCATTACTATATATCCATCTATCTGCTACAACTTTTTTAAAAAAAATTAAGACTACATAGCAAAAGCAATTTCATAATACTTTTATTTCTTTATTTCCTTCCTTGGCGGTAGTAAGGGAAATAGTTTGATTTGCTGATAGGTTTTCTGTTTTTTTGTTTAATTTGGTGAGGGTTTATGCATGTCCATGTTTGTTATATATGTATGGGAAGGAGTTATTTCTCGGGAGACAATCTCTGAGTCTAACTCTGTGGTCAGTTTTGTGTTCTTTCTTATTTCCTGTGAGAGTTCATTCCATAGTCAAGGCTGAGCCTGTGAAGTGGGTAACTAAGCATCCCTCCTGTTAGTCAACAATTGCACTGAACTGCTGCCATGAAAGGTCAGGGAAGAAAAGCTGATCTCTTGGATATCAAGGATCAAACCCTTGGAGGGATCTGGGCAGCGGATCACAGACCTTGAACCAGACGCTTCCATCAGTGCAATATGAAAGGGAGAGCAGTAAAAGTAGCACTGACTACCAAGCAAATTGATTGACAGACCTTCTTGGTGGGGCAAATACACCAACTCCCATCCTCCCTGAATTACTAGCTGGTGCTTTTTCATGGTGTTTTTCATTCTTAGATATAATGAGCAGCAATAACATTGTCTTGTATTTTTCTTCCTCTTTTATATTCATAGCAAGTAAATGCAGATCAAACCACTACATATAAGCACCAAGGCTATCCAACTTTCCTTAACCCAAATACTGTCAGCAGCAAACAATGCTATAATTTTAACAGTTCTTTCTCTGCAAGTTCACCTTTTCTGTTGTCTCTTTTAATTTTTTGTTTTCTTTTCCTGGTGACTCTTATCCACATGATTCTTCAGAGAATCAATCAAAACTCCTTCTCCTAGTGCAAATCAATCAATCAATCAATCAATCAATCAATCAATTTCTTATGCCTGACAAGGCCTGTTACATACTACAGAATCCCAAAGCATCCATTTATGTTTCCTTAACAACATGTTTTCCTTCTGTTTACCACAGAGAGATTGCCAAATTCTTTAGAGGAGAAATACATGGACATCTGTGTTACTAACTCCTGTGGTGGGTCTCACCATTATCTAATTTCTGGCATCAGGCCTGCCTTTAAAAGACTTTCTCTACCTTGACATATAGCTGGAAAAATTGAACTGTACAGAGATAGCACATTTTCTACACCTTTCCATAACACTGTGGCTATTTAGAGAAAAAATTCTCCAGACTCCAGTCATTTACTATCAGATTCAAGCTGTACCACAGATGAGTAGCGTAGAAAGGACAGTTGCCAAGTAATTGCCTTCCCTTTTTTTTGTAACATTGAAAGGAAGAATAGCTTTTTCTGCTTTGCAAGGGTGCCTGACACCCAGAGAAAGATGATGGAGAGGAGCTGGGATGATGAACCCTCTACTGGCCCTCTTCAGCCTTTGGGTTAGGTGAATTGAAGGGAATGGTATGAAAAGAGTATAACCTCTACTTGTGGCTGACTTATTCTGGGCTTTACTCTGACTCTGTGAAGAAGAGCAAAATTTTTCAGTTTTCTAAAACCTAATGGTCATCAATTTTAGTGGGCTAAATGCAGTTAAGGCCTGTTATTTTCAGATGAAGGAATTTGATGGGCAAAGAGATGCGAGATTTAGAACTTTTCCGTAATTCCTTATGCAGTCTTCTGCTTGTGAAGGTAGTGACAGGTATACAACATTTGAAAACCTATGCATCTCCAAAATTAGTTCTGGTAGTGTTCCTATCATGCAAAGAACATTGCTCCAAATCTGCTGAAGAGCAAAATGTATGTATACCAGTGCATATGTTCCTAACTCAAATGTGCTACAACTTGGAGACAATTTTAAAAAAATTCCATTAATGCATAGGAATTGTTTCATGGATCTTTGTTTTTTATTTCGTTTTGACCTTTCTGTTACCCATCCCTTTAAAGAGTTAATCGATAAGGCTGAAAAAAATATGGATGCTGAGTTCGGAGGAGGTGTTTTCCAACCACACATACTGAAGAAATTGCCTTTTAGATTTGTTCCACATTACTTTTAAATTTAAAAAAAGCTTATTTTCCATCTGTTATAAGTACTGGATTGACCACCACTGAGACCTGTTCAGTAGTACCGGCAGCAGAAGTAAAAGTTGTCTTACATCAATTTTTTTGATGTATTTTAACCTTAAGATGATCCATGTCTGAAAATGAAAGTGTATCCTCTATATCCATTTGGTACTTAAAACTTCTTTTCAAAGTGACAGTAACTTCACTGGGTACTCTGGAAAATGCACAGACAGCTATATTGCCTGCTGATTATGGAGCACCACCTATGAAGTGCCATGACTTTCGTCAACTAAATAAGACAGCTGCGCTTTAATATGCAATTTGAGTGTGATTTTACTTAATATACTGAATGAATCCAAAAGTAATGTTTCCCATGATTGAAATGGATATTCCTACAGATTCTGATTCTCTGAGACAACTGAAGAATGTGCAGTATAACTCATTTATGGGCAGGAGTTAAAGTATCATTAAGGTAATCTGATGTTTTTTTCTGATATTGGACAGGCTTGCCTTGTGCTAGGAGGAAGCTACGGTACTCTAAACAGTTGTCCCTATTCCATCTGCCATGAAGAGGCCAGCTGAAGTTTGGACAACACGAAGAAACACCCATAATGTTTCTCAGTCATTCACGTATGCCAAGTACAGGACTTGAAGGAAGCTGCAGAAGTAATAGTGTGAGTACAATGTCTTTCATCTGGAATTAAATACCCTGGTGGTTGTCAAAATTGGAGAGGAACAAAAAGACCAGAAATACTGAATATTTTTCATAGTCTAAGAAAAGAAGTGATTAAGTGCATAGAGTAGAAATGCAGAAACGGATTGGTTTTTTTTGAGCTTTTCCATAGTATCCCATATTTTCCTAAATTCTTGGTAATGAAGCTACCAACAAAAGTAATCCTCAGCATGCTTTTAAAATCCTGATCTTTTTCTGAACAGGTCAGTCTCGTAAGAAGCAATAATATTGTTCAACCCTTCTTATGCAGCTACATTTAGGATGAAATAAGGGAAGCCATGTCCAAAATGAAAGATAAATATAGCAAATGTGGACATCTTTAAGACTACAATACAAATCATAAAAATATCTCCCATTTAAGAAAGCTAACTAATGAGTGTAGAAAAGGCAACCGTGATGTTCAGCTTAGTCTGTGCACAATTTTTATGGGTTTTTTTCTCAAAAAAGTTAGGACTCTCAATTATCACCAAACAAATCCCACTGACTTGGCTTCACAGAGTGAGACAAACCAAATATATTCTAACAATGCTTCAAAATTAATGCTGTTATATAGTGACTCTCAAAATCACCAAAATGCTTATCATCTAACTGAGGAGGAGACTGGGTCACCCACTAGTGTTAAAAATATTGCACATAGCACAAGGACAGCAAAACAGTGTCTGTTTACTGTTATGTTACTGTTACTATGTCATATGCATGTTTCAAGATTTTTGATCACTTCACTCCGTCTAACAGTGATGCATATCACACAGCCCTGCACAGTAGATAAGTATAAAATTTGAAGTTAGATTCTACACTGAAATAAACCGAGATGGTTTTTCTGACTTTGACACCTAATCCTACACGTAAAAAAGTGACCTCCTTAGAAAATTTTGCACGCCATACATTTTAGTCTTCTGACCATTTTTACAATGGCACTTCAACAGGTGCAGTGTCAGGTTGGGCTGCTCTAGAGGCTGAGATGATTTTCTGCAGGCAACATTTTAATTTGGTTACATTCACGCTGATTTACACCAGACACAGTCTGACCCATCCAGGGTATGAAAAAACCCAGAATCCTGCATCCTGCAAGTAACACAAAGCTACTTGTGATTTTCACATGCAGAGACAGTTTGGTAAAACCAGATGAGAGTAAGTCTGCTTTGAACCAGCCTCAGGCACCGCAGAAGGCTGGACTTCCAGGGCATAACACTGGTTATTACAGGTGGTACCGCATGAAGGAGATGCACTGACACAAGCAAATGACATGAAACAGCAGACGTGCTTTGCTCTGATTTAACCTCTCAAGACTTGGAGCATACAGGGGACAGGATATCCTTTACGATGTGTTTTGAAGCACAGCATAAGAGGCACATATCTTTCTCCAAATTGTAGCCCTGTCTTTCTCCATGCAGTAGTCACCATAGCCTTTTCCACGTGTGCCTGGAACCAGGAAGGCTTTTTCCTTTTCCTGCATGTGGAAAGTTTAGAAGATTCTGGAGCAACCTCCAAAACCTTGAAGATATAAGATGGTTATCATGCTGCTCATGTATACAAGACCTTATCCTTAAAATAAATTTCCAGGAAGACCTTAAAGCTCCTGTTTTTGAAAGTTTTTCTAATATGTTTTCTGTCCAAATTTTAATAGGGTGCTTTTGATAGTGGACGTCTTGGTTTTGTGTCATATAATTGAAATATTTTTCTTCTCAAAGTACACAATATCTTAAAATATCAAACTGTGGCCGCAAATGACTTTTATAATCAGGAATAAGAAGAAACAAATTGGATGTTCAAAATCTGTGTCAGCATTTGGCTTTCAGTATATGAACATTCTGGCAAAAATTTTGTCAAGACTCAGCTCCTGTATTAGTTCTTCCATTCGATTTCAGAACAATAAATACTGTCAGTGTTAACGCTCCCCGCTTTGTTTGTCCTTTCTTTTGACTTGTCCACTTAGAAAAAGCGTCTGAAGATTGACAACCTGACTTATTGAACACACCAGAAAATTGTGGAAAAGATTATGAGGTGGTAACTTCTAATACACAAAATTATTCTACTAGTTTCTTCCATCAACTTGTAATTGTTTTGTCTAATCTAACTTTAAAAAAAATTAAAACCAAACCACTAGAACTTGAGCTACACTTTAGCATGGAAGCCATCTATTATCCCTCATGTATCTGTACTACTGACCCTCAAGCATACACTGCATTTTGCATGTGTGTCTATCTAGTCTTTCTTCCATGAAGAGTGCAAGGTTGAAATCTTGAACCCTAATGCTATGTAATCTTGAGATCAGGACCTCTGAGAAGAATGACAAGGATATATTCCGATAGGATGAATTAAAAGAAGAGTAAGAAGCAAGAGGGGATATCGATGACAGCTTTTTCAAAGCAAGGTTTACTTGACAGTTCTTTGCAGTAAGCATATTACTGCATTTTGTTTCTAAGAGTTTTGTGGAAAGACCAATAAGATACTGTGACAGTGTTGCAATACAATTGAGAAATTACCCTCCCTGCAATACTTATTCGCTTGCTGATTAGAATTCTAAAAGAGCAGCAAGTTTATGAGGTAAGAAACAAGTAGGCACATTATCATCTGTAATATTATGCCAGATTAATTTAGTTTTCTTGAACACCTCACTAAACAGTATTATAATTGTTGATTTTATTCAGTACTTACTATTACACAAAAAAAAAAAAAGACAACAAATGAAGAACACTGCTGGCTTCTAAACTTGTGGGGAGGGAAAAATTATTATTTCCAATTAATTGATAAAATATGACTTCAGTGAACTCTTCAGACCATTACTGCCTTGATGTTCCTTGATGTTTCTAGGTCTTCCACTAGGTGATTTGTGTCTTATGCTGTTGAGATTCTTCACTTCAATATTGACTACTGCCAAAAAACTGAGAATTACTGAAATTATTCCAATAATTCAATAATACAATAATTAAAATTATTTCTCCTTATGACACTAAAAAAGTGTCATAAGGAGAAAAAGCTATAAATATGGAGTCAACTCATCAGAGAAAAATCTTAACTTGAAATAAACAGAAGTGTACAAGGAAAGTGGACATGTACAAGGAAAGTGGACGTGAGATAGAGTTGAATCTTATGGCCAATTTATGTTTAAATTAGAATCAAATAACCATTAAAATAATTTACAGAAGACATCTGGGCATTGCAACTGTATTGCATGAGAAAATTGTTCTCCATTTCTTGAATTCAACACGAACACCGTTGCTGTTCCTAAATTACTTCTGAAGATTGGCTTTTGTATTGTAATGGAATTGTTGTGGAAATATGACTTACTACATAAAATTAGAGCTGTTCTACTGCCCCTTATGGTTTTACGCTAATCTATAAGGAGTTTACTGCGACCCCATGAGTCATGGAAGACTCTGCCCCCCTGGTCCCCCACAGTCTGTTCAGGGATGGAGATTCGTTCTCATCTGTATCAGTAACAAAAACAAACAAAACACACGAAACAAAACCAAAAACCTGGTTTGTACTTTCTGCCAATTCTTATAGAAGAAGACATCAGCTGAAAACATCAGCTTAAAAACCTCCAAATTCCAAGATGCTTAAAATGTAAAGGGAAATCCTGGTATTAAGCGAGGTCTGAACTGTTCTTTAAATCTGTTACTATTTAATATGATGAAGTATTTTATCAAGATCTATATAAGCAGAACCCGATGGATCTTGTCAGACTGAATTATTAAAATTTTAGCAGAAGGGAAAAAAGAAAACTGATGGATATTTCCACCTTTTCTGCTTGTGATGAAAACCAGTATGTTTTGTGTATTTAAAATTAACATTACAAGAAAATCAGTTCATCTGTACAGACTTGTTTCTTGGTATGTAACTGAAAAAAAATCCCACTTAAAATGACAGCTTAGTGTTGAATTACAGCTATTTTGGTGTGACTACTATGCAATCTTATTCTGTTTATCTGCGTAAAATAATTTTATAACTTATCAAAAATCATATTTTCCTTTTTCCGGTTCATTTATCAACAGAAAGAGCAGATAAGCTGAACTAAAAGTAAAATACGTGTCCACTGGTTGAATGTTAGAAAACTGTACTTTCTTTTCATAGGAAAAAATCACCTAAATATAGTCCTGTTGTAGATTTGCAGTTTAAGTGTTATCCATGCATTAAAAAAAAAAAAATTCCCTGCACAAAAAGATGGAATCTCCAGAGGTGTTGAAATCAAGCCAAAATATCCTTAGAGAAAGTATAATCCAGCATATGTCAACATCAAATAAGATGATCCAGCTGTCAGTTTTGTGATGATGGGAACATTGGAAACCAATCAAAGACAGGAGCAGTGTTACAATTACATTTTTGTCAATTGATGCATCATCATGTTTGCGACTTTATACAAATCTCTTTAAGTTTCTTGCAGAACAACAAAATATGTATATAATCACTTTAGTCCATACTAACATGAAACAACAATACCTTTAAACTCCTATTCATCCAGAGGCACAGTCAATAAAAAGTTCTCATTTTGTCAGAAGCAGGAGTGGAAACAAACCGTCCTAATGCAATTATCTGTTTGCAAAATGCTAACTGAAGGTTCTCTTGGAAAACTGCCTTAAATTCAATTCTGTTTTTTAATGTGGCTTGGAAAGCTGTCACCTGAAGCTCTTCTGCCTTGTCTTTGCGAATGCAGTGGCACAATTTTTCAAAAAACCCCTACGAAACTAAACCTGAATTAAAAACTGTTTAGCTCCCCCATCCCCCTTCCCTCCAAGTTTGCTATGGCTCTCTAAATAGCCCAGGAGAGATAAATCAAAGCCTGAACTGTAACCTTACACTTATATACTTGTTAAGTGACTTTTTTACGGTCTGTTATTGCTAGAAATTGGATTGCTTTTAAACTAATGTTGTCTGGCGGGCAAAAGTGAGTGAAATCGCGAAGCCTGGAGGAACACTAATTACTTGTTTTAATTAGCAGCAACTTTCACTAGAGTATAATCTCCCTACAGGCCACTTTTCGGTAGGTGTGAAAAATTAAAAAAAAAAAAGGTACACAGAAACAGACCAATAATCTCTTATTTATTCCTAAATGAGAGCTGTGCTCTTATTCCAGTGTAGGCACAGGCTTTAGAGGGAGCTGCTCACTCCAGGGGGAGTGGGGCCTGCAGCACTGGCTGCTTCACTTGGAGACCTTTGGCAATCAGCTGCACAAAGCAGTCCCTTATTTTACGCTGCTACATCATAAAAGTGCTCCTTTTGTTACATTTCCTCCCTTTAAACAGCCTTAATCCCTTTCTTTTCAGTCCAGCCTGTGGTGAATTCCTCAGGGACATCTCACTTGTCACAAGAACTGCAATGGCCCACTTGGCAAATCTTTCAGCCTTTTTTTGCATTCTTTGGTTTTTATTTTCCACATTGAATCACACTTTTCATTCCCCTCGACATAGGGGAACCCCCCTAATGATGACAGAGAGATAGAAATTCCTCCACTCCCCCCTATGTCACCATTTTGTTGCTGAGAGGCAACTTGCCAGTCCGGAAATCGAACATGGTTTTCGGCAGGTGGACACTGGTGAAAGTCACAGGCTGAGAAATGGGGAGGCTACAGGGAACTTGGCTTCCCGCAGAAAATTAAGTCATCCATGAAACCTCTTCATTTACAGGGAACTGGATTTATGGCTGCTTTTAATGGCCGAAAGAGCTTGAATACAGGTGTGCCTTGTGGAGGCTACACGGGTTTCTGTGGCTGCATGATCAACTCAGATGGTTATTATTTTTCTTAATAACAAGTGACATAAATTTTGAGGCAGAAGAAAAGAATGAGTACCCCTGTTTTGTTTATTTCCTAAGAAAGGGCTAGGAAAAATACTAATATCTTAGTTAAACACTGTTTGAAGTAATAATAACTTGGTGAAGCCCATTGAAAATGTAAATATATGTTGAATTATAGAAGATAAATCCATATATAACCTGGATTACATCAGATATAATGATCCCTTTAATCTCATGAATTAGGAAACAAAAATTTGGCTTTTAAGAAGAAAAAAGAGAATGTTCACATCATTTGTGTTACTTTACATTGAGTTGACTAAGCTTCTTGAAACAACATGACTTCATCATTTTACTAAAATTTCAGATCTTGCTAAACTCGAGAGCTATGCCAACTTTTGTCCCTTGTCTTGAGAGGATACCTTTGGTTTTTCCATCTGTCATTTATTTTCGTCTCTTAAGTGCAGACACAACACGCAACAAAAGGAGCACTACTTCTTAATTAAATGTTAATATGTGTATGCTAACCCTTTTTTAGCTGGAATTTGAGAAGGACAACATAGAAACATATTCTCTAATGATGAACACACTTTTGTGTTCATGTATACACAAATATGTACACATACGTGCATACTTTTGAGACATTGTAGAAATCAGTCCATAATATCAAAGTTGTTGAGATGAATCATGACGCGCCTCTATCAGTCGAGTAGAGAGCACAGGAAGAATATGCTTCCAGAAAGGCAGGTTACAGATGCTGGAGTGACAGCTGCCACCTCCTGATCAGAGTATTAATCTTTTGGTCTTAATTAATCTGATGCAATGATATAGAAAAAAAAAAAGGTGGCATTTTTAACTACTGCTTTTTATTTGTTTTATATTCCACCTTACAAAGTTGCAAAGCTGGTACTAAAACATCTTTATGTGAAAAGTGTTTTACAGCTTTATCCTTTTGTTGCATTCTGTCACGTATAGGCAGGGTTGCCACATTTTGCAATATACTCCAAAACACACTTTATGGCGCATTTCAGGCATGAAAGCAATTAACTGCTTTTGTAAAAACAAAACAAAACAAAACAAAACAAAACAAACAAAACCCCCATGTCCAGAAGCAAAAAACCCCACAACCTGGGGAGGAAATAAAAATCACAAGAGCAAAAACCTGAAATCACCAAGGAAAAGCTCTGAACATTATCACACAACGAATTCTCATTTGTGCCATTTTTGCCTAAGAAGGAAAAGTGTCATTCCTTAATAAATAACATTTTTACCATCTGGGGAAAAAAAGGGAAGGATACAAGTTGAAAGATATTCACTGAGCACATTAAAGCAGCATTCTTGTCGTGAATGCACATGACCGACCCACGTCCTCGCTGAGAGGTGAAAGAGAGTTTTTGGTAATAAGGCAAGGAGAATTACAAAATGTATTTAATAATAATAATAGTAATCATCATCATCATCATCATCATCATCACAACAACAACAATAATAACAACAATAATAATGATAATAACAGTTACTACTAATATTACTCCAATAACGACAACAACAGCAACATTAATAATGTGATTTCTTTGCCCCCACTCCTCAGGATGATTTTTTGGCTGGGTTTGGCAGTGTTTTTTTACCACGGTAGACATCTGCTGGATTTCATTTTCTCTTTCTCTGCCTCCCTGAGCTGGCTCCAGCGAGCTGGTTGTCTGGAAGACCGAGACTGAAGGAAGGAGAAATTTGAAAGAAAAAAGTAAACATTACCAACAAAGACTATAATTGAAAGGGGCTTCATGAACAAGGGGTGTTGTCAGAAAGCAAAATAGGCGAGGGTGGGGCAGCCTGGGGCTCTTTGTCTGCATGCACACTGGAGCTGCCTGTTGTGCTGCATTGTACTAGGCAGGAATTTACCATCTCACAAGCAGGCTATTAGCTACCTCTACAAACAAATCGAACTATAAAGCTTAAATATTTATAGCTATTTATGACTCCATTTTAACTATTAGTGGCCACATCTACTTTCAAGACCTGAGAGTTATAGTTTTTTAATTTTTTTTTAAATTTTTAAATTTTTTTTTTTAAATTTATGGATTGTACTAATTGCTTGTTAGGCTACTGAGCACCACTCCTGAAGCTGTTCCGTGCATGCTCTGCCACCCAGAAGTGACTGAGGGAAAATAACACTACAACAGTTATTTGTCGCATTTACGACACAGCAGTAATTTAGAACCATGGTTTCAGATTCCGTACCTGGATGGTTAGAAGTATTTTCATGGTTTTTTCCATTTAGGTTTCCTGCAAAGCTATTTTTTATTATAAATTTGGTGTCACTTGACACGCATAGAACAGAAACAGTGAAAACAAAAATGGAAAAGAGAAGAAGAGACGTGAGGCTTTAGAGAGTAGATAGTTACCACTAGTTAATTGCTTGGATGTGTTTGAAGAAGTTTGTGCAAAGAAATACATATTGTGTAACCATTGCACCACTAAATGTTAAGGCTTGGAAATAATATCAGGAACAGCTTTCATTACATCACTTTTAATCGACTCTATATACCTATGGGATCTAAACAGATTTCAATACAGTATACACACCTAGAAATTTTCCTTGATTGCATAAGCTTAAGCTACTTCTTAGTGTTTTGAAGCTATAGCATGTGCATCAATAAAAGAAAAAAAAAAGCCAATGAAAACTTAGTGTAATAGTTAAAGCAAATCACATACTAAAAATCCCTTGGAAAACCTTGATTACATTTTAAAATGTTGCAATGTTTTCTTTTTCCAAGGTGTAGTTTCCTGATTTTCTTATTACTATGGTGAAGCGATTTTGTTAATACATGTTCTCTTTTACCATAATAGCCTCATAACTCTGGGGGAGATCTCACCACTGAAAATCATACCTTAAGAAAACAAGAGATAGGTTAAAAGGATGTGGGGAAGTTTTCACATCACGGAAGGCTTCGCTTTCAGACATTTCTTTTTTGTTTGTACCTTTTTTAAGGGTAGAAAGATCCCAAGTGTCATACATCAATAAATCCTCTCTCTCCTCTCTATACAGCAGCTACACTTCAAGAAAGGTTGTGATAACTACCCTGCAAGATCAGCATACAGCCCTGGAGTTGTAAGCAAAATTGCTCAGTGTGGAGCACACAGAGATGTGGATTTGCTGAAAAGTACTAAGTTAAACACTTTCTTTTCTGTGATGCAGTGTACTCACACGGTTATATGTTTGAACGGTCAGTCTCTGAAGCATCCTACAAAGTGCTGGGTATGTGTGAAATGGCATTTTTGATATAAGATAATAAACTGCTTTGTTTCATTAGTCTAATAGAAAAGTGCTAATGATCACTTTCTGTACTTCTGCATGACCATTTTACATCTACATGGAGTAATGTCTTTATTCCACCTGAGAGAGTTGCCAGGAAAATAAAATGATCACCTGATCTGCATTCCACAGTGATGTATTTAACTACTTCTCACTTAGTACTTACCAACGTTGGAAACATTCAGAACAATTCTTAATTTTAACTTTCTGTTGACCTTTTTTCCTTTTCCACCATTCTCAAATCTTTAAAGAGGAACTGCAGGAAACATAGCAGCCAATAAATGGTAACCAATAGAAGAGACTACATACATATTGCCAGTTATTAAGCATTGACTAAGGCTATATGACATATTTGTGTAAAAACACGTGTGATTTTACTAGTTTGAAGATTAGTATCAAGCAATATTCAATTCTAAATGGAGGAGTTACACAAAAGAAGAGTTTACCAAAATTTGCTTCATAAAATGCGTTCATATTATGCCAAATTGGATGTCCTTCTAAAAGTTATGTAAAACTATAGGCAGAAGAATTTACCATGAGAAAGTTACAGTTTCTGCTATGTCTGAAATTAGAGAACATATTGATAATGCTCCATCACATGCTTAAAATCTAGAAAGGTCTTGTATCTTTTTAATAGTGTCTGAAGTATCACTTATTACCTTCTGTATGAATTTCAGAATTTTCTTGAGTCCTGCTTATATTTCCTCAAATAATTATAATAAAATAGTCATCTTCTACCTGAAGATTAGTGCCATCTCTGATGTCCTTCTCTTAGCTGCCTAAGTTCCTTTCTTGTTACTATAAGGACCTGGAAAATCCAGAGACTAGGAATAGCTAAACTATTTGAGAGAGAGCTGGATCCAATACTTATCAATCATTGGGACAGACTTTAATTATAAGGTGTTTAAATAAAGTTAGTTGCTGATCAAATCTGCCATAATGACTGATAGGAATTGTAGTCCACTCACTCACAGACAGCTCTTGGGGTCATCAGCACTCTGGAGGCTACTACCTTGCAAGAGCATAAAATAGAATTCAGGTTGTGAAAGGTAATATCCTTCAGGTTTTCATCTCTCTAATCTGAAGCCTTTGGGAATTAAAAATTGCATATTTCATTTATGGTGGCCCTGGAGAAATGATCGCCTCACAGTTCTCTCATGACCTTCAGGAAGTATAAGCATCCTACGTATTTGACTTTTTATTCTGGAAGGGAAAACAAGAAGATGTAACTAACTGCAAGGTTCACAAGCTGGTAGCTGGCAGCTCTTTATGCAAAATTTGGAAACATTGAGGGTGCCAAGAACCACAGATTCTACCCTTCACACTCTAAGCATTGAGAAAACCCTCATCACCATGAGAAAATTCTTATCACTGTGAACAAGCATGAAGCACACATAAAGTACATATTTTTGGGAACATGAGGTCCTGAGCTTGGAGGAGGAAGAAACCTTTTCTGTTGCAGGTAGTCGTTCTGTAACTTTGCAAAGAGAAGACAAATTGTCCCATTAGCAGTGGAACAAATTGAATGTGGTTTCTTGAGGAGTTTGATAGGGTTTTTTACAGCAGTAATTACCTCCGCACCCCTCCTGTTCCCATACTGAGATGATGATTTAGGAACTAATTCTCACCTACCACCTACCCATTTGGCAGCCAGAACAGCTTGGTGTGTTTTGTGCAGTGGAAGTGCTGATCCTGCACTGAGAGTCTGAGAGCGCTGCTTAGTGATAGTCTTGTAGTACAGGAATAAGTTGGGTCTGTCTTTTGTACCCACTAATTTTCAGGAAACCTACAAGAACTGAGTTATTTTTTTAATCTTTTGTCTGAAATTTCTCTGAAACCTGCTGAAACCAGACAGCTAGTCAAAAATTACTAAAGGAGAACTACCAGGCACACAGATGGATGACACAGCCTTATCTTCCTGGAAACCAGGCTATGTCTTCAAATTCCATCCTCTGTTGCTGTAGTTACTTCCTCACACGCATAAAACATGTCAGTTAGTGACCTTCACAAAGTTCAACTAAGTGACTTGGATGAGACATAGTAAAACATTTTCTTCAGTGTCTAGCAAGAAAATTAATTCTCTCATTCTGAATGATTACCTGTTGAATGATGCTTCAAGCGTATCTGCAGAACATAGCTTCTTCCTACTAAATATAGAAGAGGTTTTTTTGACTTAACTAGTTATCTTAGAAAAAGAGGCTTGTCTTTTACTTTTGCTCACCCACCTCCTTCACTTATGAGCGATATTAAACCCATTTGCCTGCCTGTCAGCTTGTCACACACAAGTTTGCATCTATACTCCTGCACTTATCTGAATCTACAGCCCTTACACACTAAATGCTTTCATAGAGCTGATTTGTAAAAAAAGACCACCTTGCTCTTTCTTCAAGATTAATATTTGTCATAAAGCTTATAAGAGATCAGCCAACTACTCAACCAGTTCTCTTGAAGGAATAGACAGCTCTTTTTCTGTAAAACAATTCCCATGCAGATCTGAGCATAGTGAACTACATATGCAAATTGAAAAGAATTTTTTTTAAAATAAGACTTTGGGCTGCAGGATTTCTGTGGCTGAGATTGCTCCGAACAGTTTCCTCCCTCTCCTTCTCTTTAAAATCTTAAATGTTGTGTATTGGCTGTCATAGTGTATCCTGCTTAGGTAAAGTTTATTAGGTCTGGTGGTTTCATGTGAATGAAAATACTACAGATTTCAGCCAAAAATATTGTGTTGTCAGGAAAAGCCCATTTCATGCTTATATGAAGCCTTCATTTCCAGTATATTTGAAAAAAATAACAGAGCAGAAAATAGCATGAAAATGAAAAAAGAAATTCTTCCTACTTTAACTGAACAGCAAAAAGTTTGTCTACCTCTAGTAATTCTGGAAAATTACTAGTCTTTGTGTATGCAACTGACTGTTCTACAGATACATGTTGCTGCTGGAAAGAACCCCACCGAACCCTCTGAGCAGTGGGAAGAAGATTTGGCACAGGGACTTCTATGAGCTCTAGTTAAGAAGTGAGTGATAAAAAGGATGAGTCCATTTTAAGAGTGAACTTGAAAATATTCTTCAGCGGTGTAACATTCACATGCCAGAGTAAATATCACAAAGCGTCTTTTGCTTCTGAAAGTTAACTGCTGTCATAATGGCCGTCTGTTGGCTGTAGGTTTCTAACATTCCCTGACCTATGACATTTATGACAAATTACGCACCAAAGTGCTAGAGACATCTTGTTAAAATGAAGCCCGAGGCCCGCAAGTTCTAACCCCTTTTGTCTTTAAAAGCATGGGTTAAATGGGAACAAGAAGTAGTTTAGACAGAAAACAGACATGGCCATGGCTAAAAAGAAATGAAATCCTAATCCCCTAACCCTTTGACTTTTGCAGCTTGCTGCACAGCAATGTGCTTTCAACCATTAAACTACCTTAACCTTCTGAAGAGCCAAATCAGTTCAAATTGAGTGAAAATTTGCACATTTCCACACAATCTTTGATTGATTCCTGTTTGAAAATTTTATGGAAGACAACCATTTAATGCAATACTTTTAACCAACAAAATATGTTTCACAGTCACCTCCAGTACACATAATATTTGGTGTCATATAAAAGCAATGTGAAAGAACACTTTTCAAAGTCACGAGTTAGTCCAGCTGTAAAATCCAGTGGTGTCAGTTAGATTTAGACAGTTTCTACAGTTTCTTTAGGGCTAGCTAATATGTACAGGAATTAAAAAAAAGTGGTTATTGTTTCTAACTTTCTTTGATGCATTCACCAGCTCATCCTGTTGTGTTGCTTCTGGCTTTTTAGCTTAAAGGCAGCAGAAACTTAATTCTTGTTTCAAAATGTTAACTTTCATATATATATATATATAAAATTGAATTATGGACCTTATTTAAAAGAAATATTAAAGTGAAAAGGGAAAATTGCAATATTTTATCCAATCAGTGCGAAACCTCTCAAGTTCTACCAAATGATACAAAAGAAATAGCATAAAACCAACAAAAAACTCCCTATATGCTCACATTATATTTGCAGAATTATACATCGAAATGTCAAAATAGTAAAACGGCACATATGGATGCTTTGAAACAAATACCTGTTGGAGTCTCAAAATAAAATTAATATTTATATTTCTTCTCTTATCTAGAATCTCAATTGAAATCGCATAAGCCAGCACACTGAAAAAAAAAAAAAAGTATCACAAAGTCATTCCTATTGTAAGTTTCTGATTATCACATGACAAAATATTATGTGGGGCTAGGATATGCAGGATCAGATATCTAAAATCTCCATACATACCTTGAAAAACTTTTTTCTACTGTATATCATGACCTTTGTGTTAGATGATGAGCTGTGAAAACAAAGTAGGCATTACATAACGTTATATGACTACAGGATGGTGTTCGGTGAAATCACGGTAACACTTCAGCATTGAAGCAATGAGTGCATATGCCAACAGCTTCATGAGTGGAAAATTCCAGTCACCCAATTTTGCTGCATAAGGTCTGCTAAACCTGCATCCCTATAGGCTTCTGTTACCTCTGTTTCTTTCATCCTGCATTTTCAAAAAGGCGGTTTTGTAACTCTGTGACGTTTCTATCAATTTGCAGGCTGCAATGATTGACTTTGTCTTAGACTATATCTAGCCATTGACTTCTTTCATAAAGTAGTGCCATCCTGAAATGGATGAAAACTGCCAAAATGTGTATTAGCAGGAAGGACAGTTTATTTTCACTCACTTGCCCACTGGAGAATCAACTGGGATTATCGACTAAGCTGGTAAGGAAAGAAAGAAAAAGATAATGCAAGGGAAAGTTGCATGTAAAACAAGAAATCAAAAGAACATCATGGATACATCAGACTCATAATTCAGGCAAGAGTTTAAGCAGGTGTGAAAATTACTCTTTCTGCATTTTCAGATTAAAGGCTTTGTTTAAATTGGTTATGGTTTTAATTTCTGTTAGAAAAATATCAGATGTGATCTTCATCTCCATAAAGGCCTGGTAACCTTAATTTTCTGCCACATTGATTTACATGGAAGGGAATTCAGGAACATACAACTTAACTAACACCCAGGAAATTATTACCTATAGAGGTAAAATAACTCCAGAGTACTTTTATCTAACTTTGAAAATGCAGAGGAGACAGTAGATAATTTTCTCGTCTTACACAGGTCTATAAGATTTTCTTCAAATTTTCCTTCCACAACAGCGTAAAAGGCAGAGTTTGATTGATTCTTTCTCCTAGAAAGAAAAGGGGAAGAAAGGGAAAAGAAAAAGGGTCTGAAACCGGGATAACAGAAAGCTCACTGAGCTCAGGGAACATAGGGAAAAGAAGATTTGGGTTTTACTCTTGTGCTACCAGTTTTCACCTTCCAGTGTTCTACTCCTCTGCTGAAACAATTGTGTTGTGGCAGTCAGAATACTTGAAAAGCACAAGCACAAAGCAAAAAGCACACAGCACAACAAGTAAACAACACAAGCACAAGGAGATGGTGATAAAGCTTGATTCCGTAATTATTAATTTGTGAAAGTAGAATGGCCACATCTGCTAAGACTTAGGCCCAGACCCACTCTGAATCACTGAGGCATGAATCTCAAGCTTGTCTTCCATATTGTCCAATGAATGTAGAGACTACCAGCCAATAATCTTGGTTTTGATCATAAAATGTTCTTAGGGGCTGGGAAAAATTTTATATTCAGCTTTCTGTGGTTTTCCTTTCTCCTCCCCACTATTCCTCAGAGGTTTCATTTTGATAATCTGTATTTTTTAAAATTATACCCATAAGCCATAAAAATCCCAGTCTAAGCTTATTATTGAATAGAAATAAGTTAACATGTTTGAGCAATTCCAGGGTGGAGAGACTTCAAGCTCATTTAATTTAACTCTTAGATTCATTACAGGCTTTTCACATTCTTAGGCAGAAAAACAAATCGGTACTGCACACTCACAGATGGAATGCCTCAGCAACTCTGTCACTGACAAAGTACATCTCATTTGACCTCAGATACTGAGCATGAAAAGCCATGAAACTTCACCAGAGAGAGTATATCCACACTTGACAGGGCAAGCACAGTTTCATAGGAAATGGATAGAGAGAACTGCTTCTACACCCACCCTAGAGCCGATGCCTTGGCTGTTGGGTCATCTAGTCTTTTGAATCACCAAGAGCACATTATATCTAGCTTAACACAAACACTCCTAAAAGTTTCTGTGTGTCTGTATGTAACATTTCTTTGATCTTCTAAGTAGCTTATTCATATAGACTAGGAGTTCCTCTCCTCTACTGCTCAAGAGATCTCAAAATATGAATTTTAGTATCTTTACTTTCTGTGTTCTCTGAAAAGCATATCCAAGAGACTTGATGTTGTCAAAATTTTGTGGAACAGACTTCAAAAAACTTTGTCATTTTGTAAAGCACCTCCAACTGACTACTCTAAATCAGAATAATTTAAAGGCACTGAAAAATATGGGACATTGATTATGTTTATAAATTGCTTTCTTTATGCATCTACATTTACTGTGCTGTTCTAAATTATTCTGTCATGGAATGTTTGGAAGTAACAAAGATATACTACTTTTTTTTTCTTCGTATGTTTTAAAGACAACTACATCAACAGTATTGAACATATAAACTTAAAGGTGTGCAAGTCATGGAGGAAAAGATAAAACAGCTTTTAATGTGAGAAATAGTTCTCTAACTATTGTGATTACAGCATTAATTATGAGTTATGCATACCAGTTCAAACTGCGACAATATATTAAGACAGTAAAGTCATTATAAATACTGTACCAAAGAAAACTACTGGTAGGAAGGATCATGATTTTATATACATTCATGTCTCTAAAAACACACTAATCAAAACAAATTAATATTAGTAAGGAGACTCATTAATAGATTTACATTTTCTAAACAAGTTAAAGAGCTTTCTCTCCAGAAGTCACAGAAATTTGTTTGGATGCCTCACCAAGAGCCGGATTTCAGTTTTCCAAACATTCCTCCGTACTTTTTTACAAACGATCTTTGCAAAACAAATCTCATGAAGCTGTCACAGCCCCTTCCCTCACCACGTTTTTTTGTAAGCACTAAATACCCCAAAGCAACCCTCGTGCTACCTACAAATAGTAGCAATAAAGACTCCACACGCTGCGTAGAGGTAACGGATAACAAAAGTTCTTCCATACAGGTTTGAAGCTCTTTAATAAGATTTATATGAGCAGGTTAGCCCTTCCTGCACCCACTACGATCCTTGACCTCAAAAGACATTCAATACAACCAAAGGCAGGACATGTTACAACAACTGCCTTGGGCTTGTCCCATGTGGAAGATAACAGCCTTATTTTTTAGATTTGTGGGTCAGATACTGCTGCAGAAGAGCACTGAGACCATAAAGCATGTTAGAGTTTTCCCCCATTATGCATTTGAGCTCATCTGTCCTAAGGGCTTCTTCTGAAATATTTGCTGCTCCAGCTATGGCCTGTTTGTCTCAGAACCCTCTGCCAAGAGAGGTGCTTTGGTAAAGCATTGCTTTTGCAAATGTTTGGCAGAAAGAATTAATCTTCTTGCTATGGTGAAGTTGGTAAATTAACTATGAAGTTGGTAAAACAGTTATGCCAAACAGAAAATATCAGAGAGGCGCTTTTATAAATATCACCTGAAGAGAAGCAGTAGACATAGCTCAGCTATGGTGGAATTTTCTCCTCAGAACCTCAGACTGGTTTTGCCCACACTACTGATTTAGCTGGAAAGCAGAAGGAAGGACACAAAGCTGAATGCTTAAGATGTGCAGTTCCTGATTTCTCAGAAAAAGAAGTTAAATAGTCCCCATGCTAAAGGAAGCATTTCCAAAAAACAGTTTCCAGAAAAAAAAAAAAAAGGAAAAAAAGGAAAAAATGCCCGAACAAAAAACCCTTCAAACCAAGCCACCACCATAACCATTACAACATTATTTATAACCTTAAAATTTTATAACACAGAAATCCTGAAATAAAACCAGAATGAACAGCTACCAGGTTATTCCAATGGTCTCATATTACTGAGTAATATTTTGTTAAAACTAGAAAGAGATACTTAATGGGATTTGCAGTATCCATACTTAGACTTATGGCTTATCCAGGAGATGACAGCATTGTTCACACTTAATGATAAACCCCTAAAGGAACTTCATGGGTTCCCTTTCCTTAATCTCCTTATCTTTGCATAAAGAAATAGAAGGACTTTTTTCACCATCTCCCAGCAATGATGGTAAATTTACTGAAAATACTGTAGACACTGCCTATGAATAACTGATGTCAACATATGCTTGAAAATCATATATCTATCCTGGTACAGAGAGAACAAATACCCTGTAATTTTTGTATCAAAAATAAAAAACAGGCAGTGAACATAGAAAAAAGCTGAGTATCACAGAGATCTAAATTTATGCTCTAGTCAGATTGTGAAACCAGTCATTTCACAAAATGACTGAAAATAGTAGAGAAAAATTACATGAGATGTTACTCGCCAGTTATTTCAGGTTTTTACTGAAGTAACATGCAAAACAATTTTCTGCATGGATATAATTTTAAAAAGTCTTTTATATTTATTTTAAAAGTTATCAAAATTAACTATACTTTTTCCAGGGATAAGGTTTACTTTTGCAGTTAAGACTAGCCTTACACAGGCTATTATATTTTCACATTTTTTAAGTGGTTTTCTGTCTACCTATTTTACATATCTCTGAGATACAATTACATTTTTACAAAATCCTGATCTCTATCCATTGAAAACTAGACAAAGGACTCTCAGAGGAAGAGGAACAAGACAGGATAATTCCCAAAGCATTTCTGTAGTGTGATTCCACCTCACTCAAAAATGGCAGAGGTTATTCTCGGTTCTGATTACAATCATGTCCTCTGAAGCAGGTAATCTGTAGGAATGTGGTCAAGTGCACTGACTTCACAACTTTCTCACCTGAAGTGTAATTGGTTGTCTTTTATCAGTGTTCTTAATGTAAAATATCGTCCATGAAGTCTTCCTTCATTATTCCCAGGAAACTGGCATACATAACATCAGACTTCTGGGGAGCAATTCCAGGTGGTAGTCACCTGGCCGAGGACTGGTTTGGATAGAGAAACCTAGTGCTCTGGAGGAATTTGCAGAGACTTTAGGTCTGAAAACTAGCTTCTGTTAGTTTTAATTCCTGCTGAGAAAAGCTGTGGTCTAAAAGAGACACACTGGTACAACAAGGATGGAGAGAGAAGTGTTGAACAGCACATGCAGCCACACTGTATAGACAGCTGACAGTCATCAACAAAAAAGAGCTTACCTCAGCGTGCCACAGAGCCTTCCAAATCCTTTGGTAGACAAAATATTCAGGTCCCATCACAGGAGTATGATCTCCCGTCTGTGATTACAGGTCTGTATTTAATACTATAATATGTGCGTTGCACTGGCTTGATCTGAGGAGTGATGCATTTTTTTTACGGAACCAGGGTGAACTAAGGTTATAAAAGATTTCTGAGGTCATGTCTGTGTTAAATTCAGATCTCTTTATGTCTTCAGCACAGGGAGGAGAGAAATTAGCTGAGGTTTATGCCTTTGTATCTCAGACACAAAGCTAGGATGCAAAATATTGAGATGTTATTGGTAACTGATACAGGGAAGGAATGAAACAACAGCCCTTCTCTGTCTCTAAGCGATTGAATGAAATGAACAGAAAAGAAAAATCAGAGAATCATAGAATGTTAAATATCATCTAATCCCAAACTCCCCTGCCATTGGCAGGGACAAGCCCCTCTAGACCTGTTAGCTGAACCTGGACTTGAATGCTTCCAGGCTTGGGGCATGCACAATCTCCCTGGGAAACAGGTTCCAGTACCTCACCATCCTCACAGTAAAGAATTTCTTCCTAATATCCAGCCTAAATTTCTTCCCTTTCAATCTGTACCCATTACTCCTCGACCTATCACTACAGTTCCTGATAAAGAGTCCCTCTCCAGCTTTCCAGTAGGCCCCCTTCAGATACTGGAAAGTTGCTAGGAGGTTTCCACATAACCTTCTCTTCTCCAGGCTGAACAGCCCCAGCCTTCTCAACTCGTCTTCTTAGGGGAGATGCTCCAGTCCCCTTATCAATTTCTTGGCCCTCCTCCGGACTTGCTCCAACAGTTCCATGTCCTCCTTCTCTTGGGACACCAGAACTGTACACAGCACTCCAGGTGGGGTCCCACAAGAGCAGAGCAGAGGGGCAGAAGCACCTCCCTCACCCTGCTGGCCACGCTCCTTTGGGTGCAGCCCAGAACACGTTTGGCTCGCTGGGCTGGGAGCGCACGCTGCCGGCTCATGTTGAGTTTTTCATCCACCATCACCACCAAGTCTTTCTCCTCAGGGCTGCTCTCAGTCACTTCTCTGCCCAACCTGGGGGTGTGTTTGGGGTTGCCATGACCCAAGTGTAGGACCTTGCACTTTGCTTTGTTGAACTCCATGAGGTTTGCACGGGCCCATGTCTCAAGCGTGTCAAGGTCCCTCTGGATGGCGTCGCTTCCCTCCAGAGTGTCAACTGCAACACACAGCTTGGTGTCACCAGCAAACTTGCTGAGGGTGGTCTCAGTATCACTGTCCACTTTGCTGACAAAAATAAAACACGACAAGTTTTTTCTGGGCTGTTAAAGCTTCACAGTGGACTAAGAATGGAAAAAATAATCTTTTATACCGTGCAATATATTTGCACATCCTTAGACCAATCCCTTAGACAACAGTTTAAAAAAAACCCCAGAAAATTAAAATTATAAATCAAGTTTTCTTATACTGAAATGCCATACTGCCATGGAAAATATATCATAACTAGACAACTGTTTAGAAAGCATTCTTCATATATCTCTAAAGCTTAAAAAAAATTAAAAAAATATTCAAAGAAATATATTTAAGCACTTTTCAAATTTTCACAAAGGTGAGATGATAACTTTTTGAACTTGACAGAGACTGAATCCTACCCAACCAGAATGATAAAAGAGATCCTGAACAGTTTACACACAAAAATATGTAAAATTTGTTAATACATAAACACATGTCTCAAAGTCCACTGTGATCTGAAATCCAGAGTAGACTGTGTTAGCTGAGCTCATCAGATACAAGAGTTGTGACCTTTTGCATGTAAAGGGCTATGTTCATTTTCCAGGTAATAAGAGACAACTTTTCAGGCCTACTATACTTCATCACCAGAATTAACAAAGTTTCATCACCAACTGCATATTCGGGAACTTATGAAATACAGTAGTGTCTGACACTCTAATTCATTCATTAAAACACTCCGCTGGTCAGCTAAAATCAGCTAATGGATATTGCCTATGTAGCTTATGTATACTGCATATTGATGAATTGTAGATCTATTGCATAATCTGTAGGCTGCAAAATTGCTATTTAAATCAGAATACAGAACTTGGAATTTTTTAAGTTGAGCTCATGTTATCACAGGCAACCATGTCACTTATCCTTGATTTCACTTTACCTTGCAAAAAAACCTCCTGGAATTTTGACTTTACTCTTTTCTCATTGTCCTGATATTTTACAAAAATTCTTTCCACGAACAGGGCAGAAACTAAAAAATCTGCATACTTAACTACAAGGTTGTATTCTCAAGAGCTAAAAAGTCTGTTCCTATAGCTCATGCTGATGGAGTTAAAACAATAGAACCCCCTTTTCTCTTTTACAGTAATTAAAATGTTAATTTGCTAAGAAATTTTACCACTTTTCTTAAAAGCTTTGGATTTCAACATGTAAATATCAGATTTTGAAGACCAGCAGCCTCACAGTGGGATACGAAATCCGTGAGCCTGGATAATACCTTTAAAACATTCAGAAGTGACAACAAAATATCTTTTTTGGACATGCCAGAAGGAGTTAACTGTGATTAATTGCTTTTTACTCCAGCTCATTTCACAATTAAGATTTCTCTCAAGGAAATGTCAGTATAAAACAATATATCAAAGTATAAATATCACTAATAAAATGGCACAGGAAGATATTCTGTGACTACCTAGAACTGAAAGCATTTTATTGAAAAAGTCCTTATTTTGTTTGGCAGTCATCCATGACCTCCTACTGTTGACAAAACTAGCAGCAATTCCTTTTTGAAGTGCACCAGAAGATGATCCTGCTCAGCAGAAGCTGCTGCTTTCGAGCATTTAGAGGATTTATCTCTAAATTAATATTTTCATCTAACACTCTCACTATACACCTTACATAATCTTTAAATTATAGGAAAATGCTAGAAGGGTGTTCTGAGATTCGGCAGCTGAAGTAATGCTGGAGATTTATAGCTCTCTGAAGTCGACATTTGTGACTGACCTACAGCACACCAGGGCTGCTATTTCACTTTCCTGATTCATGATAAGTGCAGCTGTCTCCAAATAAGCCTCCAGAGCCCATTAATGCCCAGTTCACTCTCTTATGGTAAATATGCACATTTCTAGCTTTACTTTTTAATGCTCTGTTGCTGTTAAGTCGAATAGGAAATTGGGATTTCTATTTCCTTCTTTGAAAATAAATTTTTCAATTATCCAGGTAGAGTTGACTTTAAAGCTTCTAGTTCGTACATTTAATTTTTTTGTCTAAATAAGTATTAAAGAAAAAATGCTATTTATACACTAAAGACTGCAAAATCATATTTCACTTGATTGATGAATTTTTTATCTCTCTTAGTGTAGTCCCCTAGCTTCCTTCCCCCTAGCTTCCTTGTGTTTGCTGTGTGAAGCATATACAACTAATTAACAAAATTATTTGCATGATGATATGAAGGTAAATATTAGAAATAAAGAGAATACACACTCATAAAACGTTTAAAAAAAAGCACCAATGCATTTGTCATCCCCGCTTCGATTTGTTTTTCATTAATAAAATATATATTGTTTTCCATTTGAAAAATTTACTAGTGGCAACACATTCAGCGCACAGCTTTGTCTCTTTAGAGATGAAGTCTTTGTTTAAGCACCAGCGATGGGTTTTTTGTGCCATTGTCTGGTCTGTCAGATTGGATGAGCATGTGTGTTTAGGGGTGCAAAGATGTGCGGCCACATCTGCTGTGCAAAGCCGTGAACTCACAACTCTCCCCACCACCACAATGTGTTGCACTCGGAGCTCCTTTGTTGTGATGGAGCTGCTGGTGGTTGCATGTCTGAAGTGTCACAAGTGTCAGGCCTCATTATGGTCATGATAATCACTCTAAAACAACCACTTATTTTGACCATTTAATATTGAAGGGCAGGAAATTAAAGGCTAGATACCTAATAGGTTTTGTGATATTCAATTGATTGTACATTGGAATTCAAAACCACAAAGCAAAAAAATAAAAAGGTCTGTCAACAGAATAATGTCTCTTCTTCTTCTACAGAATAGTTTTTTAAATTATACCAATAACACCATGCAAACAGTTGACAAAGCATTTAGATGTTGTTTTAGCAAGTGATCAATTTCTTCTATGGAATTATTTCTGTAGAGTTATAGAACAGAAGCTATTTAATACACCACAAAGATTCCTTAAGCTTGTTTTTTTTCTTTTTCCACATTTATATCTTACACATTCCATTGTCTTCAGCACTCCACTGGGCTTAGCATTCAGTGTTTATGTTAAAAAGAAATAGATCTTTATTAGTATTCAGATCACAGGCTTTATATTAACTGATTACAGAAACAACAGCTGTCAAATTTGAATCAGAATATTTTTGAGTTCTTCAATGCTAAATGGAGTTCAAAACTGCAGTTTTGGTTTTAGGTATATCTATATGATATTTACATTATCTTTCAGTCACTACTTGATTTAACAGTTAATTTTATTCATAAAAATGAAAAAGTAATGACTTCAAGAGGAAGGTGGAAATACACGTGTGATATAGAAATAGGAATTCTGTCAGAAATTCAAATATTTGAAGTGATTTGTGTTCCACACTGAATTTTTCTGAACACATTTTCTTACTTACAAATCATATCTTTGACTTTTACTTTTCTTCACAAATTATTTCTCAGCAAATGCGTGTTAATGGTTTTGAAGAAATTTTCACTACAGTCAAGTTATGGGTGATCATCACTAATTAAAGAATACAGCTGATGATCTTTATGAAATTATGCTTACACAAAACCTACATCTGTTGTCACTCTAATAATACTCTGCAGCCCACCACAGGATTAATCAATTTTAATCTAGATGGGCCTTTTTAGAGACCTTAGACCTGTATGGCCTCATTAATTCAGATGGTACGTGACAGTTCAGAGGTTTCTTAAACCAGCCATAATCTGCAAAAACAGACTTCTGTGCCAGTTTGAGATGCACGCTGTTTTCAGGTTAGAATTCCTGTCTTCCACCTGACGTTAATGGGCAGTAAAATTAAAATAAGTGGGCTCAGTTTTCATCCTGAATTTTAGGGAATTATACAGAGCAGTACTCTCTCACAACACAATAAAGGGTGAGAATGTTTACAGGACCACCTTTATAAAGCTCCAATGTCATCTAAAATATCTCCACCACTAAAAAAAAGCATAAGAGGAGGCAAAAGATATGAAAACTAAGGAGGAAAGTACAGAACAGCTCAAATACACAGTGTCTTAAGTTTGACCCATTTTATTTTTCCTATAAACTAATCAACCAGAATTGATGTTCTACATAGGCAATATTTGTTCACTTTTTTCCATCTCTCTGTGAACCTTTAACACCTGTCATTTGTCTGAGGTCCTGTCCTCCTCTTTTACTGACCTCTCTATTACACCTTTCCAATAAAAAATAAACCTCAGTTTCTCTCAGCAGGCATGACACCCTCTGTAAAGGTGTTAGTTACTTTACTCTGAAGAATAACTACCCTGTCAGAGATAAAAAAATGAATTGCCAGGTGATAACACAGTAGTATCTCCTTTACAGCTAGTCTGGAAATATGAGTTTAAATCTTTAGAACAGAAAACTCCACTAACTAGTACACAGTTATCTAAATATAAACGAGATTCTTAATGTTTGCCTGCATCTGAAGGATGTATTAAAAAATACTATAGATGCATTGTCATTGGTTTGCTCTCATGTATGGACCTGGGAAGGCAGCACAGTGCTGTGAATGATCTCACTCTGAAACTGTGCATGACCACTTTAGCCAGAGATTAACACACCTCCAGAGAACATCTTTTAAAAGCACTGTTCCTTTAATGTCCTATTTTCATGATCAATGAGTTCAGTGCCCTGCGGTGGAGTCCCTAAAGAGCAGAGTGTAGCAAACTTTCCTGGCCATAGCCCTAAAGAAAGTTTTATTCTAGCACATTGAAACAGAACCGTATTTAACTCAATGAGAGAATAAGGATTTGTTAAAAACCATATATTTCAGCTGCCTTAACATGTGAAGACCTCTGCCCTTGAGCTCCTGAAATGATATGAACTGAGCTACAAGTAACTCAGAGGTGATCTTGCACTCTGCTTCGATGACATTAGTAATAAACTTTTGCTAAAATAAATAGAACAACTTATGCCAAATGGGGTTAAATGCCACAGGAAGTTCATATTACCTATGAAACTTCTAAATTGTGATAGTCTGAACTTTGCAGCTCAAGCTGTTCTACTTAGAATTATACGTAGACAACAATTCTTTAATTAAGTCAATTAAAATGAATAGTATAGAAACAAAAGGAGAGCTAGAGCACAACAGAAACACTGCAGAATTTCCAGATTAGGATGCAGTGAAGACTACAAAGCAGAACATTTTAAAACATTATAAATAGGGACCTATTTATAGTGCCAGGCTTTTTCATTACTATTGAAATAATGCATTTAAGAGAAAAAATTTTAAACTGCAGCTCTGAAATTGGAATAATTTTCCACCTGTGACTTTCTGGCTGCTACAGAGAGCAACAGAGGAATGATGGCTTCCAATAAGCAAGAGTTTGCCCAAAGGACGGTGAAAGAAGTAACACTCCCCCAAAACCTGTGGTACTCTTGGAAGGTGAGGAATGGACACACTAATCACTCTGAACACGGTCTTGGTCAGTCCGTGACCAAAGGCTGACCCAGACCTGCTGAAACACTGTTTTACGAGTGACTTAGAAGAAAACAAGTTGGGATTTTTCCTAAAGAGAGAAAAAGCGAAGTATCTCTTTAGTAAATGAATATTTAACTGTCAAAATCAAGCTTTTAAAAATAATTTTATTGCTTTTTTTTTTAAATCCGGAACTGAGATTAAAGGTTCGGCTATGCAGACCAAAGTTCCTATTAAAATTCTGGAAGGCAAATGATGCCTTTTAGAGCTCTGTGTAGAAAAAATGCTGCTACTATCCTCTTGGAAAAAAATAACAACATAATAAAAACCAACAAAACCAACAAACCACAATAAACCGATGTAGGAATTATAAGTAAAGTGAACAACATTTACCTTGAAATATATATATGTATACTCTTCTCCAAAGAAATTGTCATTACCTCTTTTTTGATTTCCATGTTGAAAGAAATTTTAACTTCTCTGAAGGATCAGGGTTATATTCAAAACAGATAATGTGGGCATGTCTGCTGTGTAATCAAATAGCCTACAATAACCTGTAACCTACGAAATAAATTAAGGTTTCCCTTTTTAAAACCATTTGAATTTGTTATTGCTGCCACAGTTCAGATTTTATTACTTTTGAGGGAATCTAAGAGACCATTCTACTATCCACAGGAAAGTTTTAACTTTAAAGTTAAATAAATTAAATTAGGAATAAACTATTGGTATTGGAAATTAATGTTTAAATCAGAATAAAAGAAAGCGATGTTTTTTAGACAACATATTTTTGCTTCATTATATCTCAAAAAGTCTCAATGTCAGTATTCTGAGTTATATTTTTATGTGCCAGATATGTGTCTTTATATTTGTTTTGACAGAAAAGCAGTCAACAGACTATTTCATGGGCAATCAATTCAAGATAGTAATGAGGAGATAGTACGGCCACAGCTAACTGCACACAGATTGGAGGGTCACATATTTGACACAGATATGGGCCTTAATGAATCTATATATTTGATTAAAGTTACTATCTTTTGTAGCACTAAATAGCTTTGCATGGAAAGCTAGTTCATTTCAAACAGAGTTAAGAGAGACATTCTGTTCTAAAAGAAAATAACTTCTGGAAATTTTCAAAAAAGTTTAAAAATTTCTTGTGAACTGCTTCCAGTATCTTCATATGCAAAGAGGAAGACTAAATATAAATATTGCAAAAGACAAAGAACGTATCCAAATATGAAATCCTCAATGAAACAGTATGTCACAAAATATTGCAGCAAAATGTCTGGATTAATTTAGCCTGAAATCTCCATTTTCTTTTTTTTTTCTTTTTTTTTCTTCTCAGATTATTTTTCCTTTTTTTACCACCTTGTCTTCTAAATTACTTTGAATGAGTACTTCTTCACCTACAATGCCCCTGGTTTATGAATTTCTCAAAATTCCCCTCTTTCTCATCTTTGATACCAGTTGCCAGTTTTCTATTTCAAGATCTTGTTTTCTTTTCCAGGTTATTTGTCTTCATCCTCCAAATTCCTTTCTTTTAAATTTTCTCTCTCCTGTCATAGGTTGCTTATTCCCTAAATCTAATTTTCCATCAGGAAATGTAACTTTCTTTCCCTCAGTTAGCTTTCATAAGAATTCACATTAGATGGAAGCCAATTTGAAGAGTGAAAATACAGCTCCACAAAGATCAGCAGAGGATCTCGTCCTGTGTCACGACCTCCACCAAGGAATGTAGGTGGCATCATCAACAATTTCAACATACGAACAACGACTGTGCTAATAGTTCAGAAAAATGTATTCCTATTTCTAATTCAAAAGGTCAAAAATTACTCTTGCCCCATTCCAAGCCATTTGTCAGTGAAGCTGCATGAATAGCAATCCATGCATGTCCCATACGGAATCTGCATAAACCAAAAATAATAGGGTGCAATTTGTAACTCTTTACCTGTGAACTATGCAACACGTAAAGTGCATTTCCAGCTGAGACAAGCTTAGCTTGGCTAGGAAGATGAATCCATTCTGGCTCAACTGACTCAAGCTGCTGCCTATGCATGAAGCAGAGTCCTATTTTGAGCTTTAGCTGTTGCAGCATCCAGAGCAAACACAAGATGTACAGGATGTAGAGCAAGCATGCATGTTGTGATAAAAAAAAATAGCTGCAGCATCTAACCTCATATTATAACAGAGATGTTTTAGCCTCAAATTCCACCTGCTTTGGAACACAGCCATAGGACAAATTACGACCAAATTTGAAAACAGGATATAGACAATGCATTTTCCTTGATGCTAACTAACCTTATTCTTTGGGGAAATATCTATATGTTTATACATCTTGGCATAAATTGCTCTTTTGCCATACAGATATTTTTTGCCACCGCTCTTGATGAGTAGGTACCAGAGACTAACAGCTTTACTGTAGGACTGGGTTGAGTGAGACCTGTCAAATGCTCTGCTTTTGTTCTGCATTCTGGATAGAGAAAAAGATCATCTGTGCCATCACACTTCCTTGAATCTCTACTTTCAGGCTAGCAGTGTGAACATGAACATCTGGAACACAATTTATTTCTCCTTTGTATCACCTTTGAAGTGTGTTAAGGGCACATGTTTGTCTTCTGTTAATACATATTGCACCTCTCTAGCTCACTCTTACAACTCTACACAACTCTACAGTGTTATGCTACAATGCTACAGATAGACTTTTTTTTTTTAATTCCAGGTTGTTTATAATCTTTTCCTTTTTGGCTTCTCTTTATGCCCTCTTGCAAAGTATCACTACAGAGAGCATGGCCATAAAGCAGCTGGCATGGCTTATGCCTTTTGTCACTCTGCCTTTCAGGCACAGAGATGGTGTTTTTCTGGGGGGTTGACAGCACAGGCCTTTTATGCACAGAGTGATGGCCCTTGTTTCATTCACCACCAGGGCATCTGTTTTTGTATGGGATAACAGAAGTATTACAAAGGAAAAACAAGAAAATTTCTTTCACAGTATTTCCCGCCACCTCCAAAAATATAACCAGAGTCCAGAACTGAAACATAAGGCTGGACAATTATTAGAAACATATGCATCTCACATGTAAATTCTGGGCCAGAAAACTAACTTCTGTAAGTAGCCAGAGTTACAGAATTCTATATTGAATCATAGTTTAACTTTTAAAACAGCATTCCCATTCCATAACATCTCATAAAGAGATGGTATTCTCAAAACACAGGCTTTTAGGCTGCATAGGTTATTTCTCCATGTAATATTCAGCCACAACCGGATGAGCTGTGCAAAATTGAAAACTAGATTTCTAAGAAATGATATTATCAGTTTAGAGCCGAGAGCAACACTGAATGCTGGGACTAACCTGTTTCTTCAGATGTAATTTTTCTGACACATGCCAACTGTAATCTCCTTTTTCTTACTGTTTCTAACAAGACCTCGTTGTGGAAAACTAACTCCAATGGAGATTAACTGATTTACAATCATAGAATCGTTTCCACTATCTCTTTACATTTATCATGTAAGTTGTAGAGCATGACACAGGTAAAATCCTGTTGCCTGCTTTGAAGTAGTGAACATTTCTATTGCCCATGCCACAAAACAGTAGGAAAATGTTTAATGCAACAGTAAATTTCAGTTTTCTACCAGCTCTTTGAAACAATAAATTTTTGTCTTCAATAGCTTACATTTTTTTTTTTTCTCTGAGAGAATAGAGCATTACTCTCTGTGAGTGATAGCAATCTGTTTTTCTGTCCTAGCAGGAATACATTAACCAGGAAGCTCTCTGCACATGATTATATTTCTTAGCTTAGAAGAGACAACCATTAAAATATATCAGTGAAAAATAATGTCTTCCTTTAAATTAACTAATATCTACGTTTAATGAAGCTCAGTTTATAGTGATTTTCTGGATGAAGTGCTTTTCTTTCAGCCTAATTATGTGCACAGCTTTCAGACAACAAGGAGTGTCTTTAACATCAGATAAGAACCTAGGCTTTTATCTCAATCAATAGTCTTTAGCCTTTGAACTCATGTCAGAGAAAGACCAGTCCGTCACATTCAGTTCTACCTGACCTCTTTCTTCTTAATGCACACTGCCATTTACAGAAGGAAAACACACAGATATACAGTATATGACCAAGTATTCAGGGCATCTTGCGTACAGGGGGATGGGATCTTTTACGGCTGTAGAAATGGGTGACTAAAATGATGATGTTAAAATTTTCTTGTTTCCTTTCACTGGGCTTTGTGTATCTCAAAGGAGCCCCATATGGTGCTCTTTGTCCGTGTCATTACCTCGTTACAGCCGCTGTCTGCCAGCCAAAGGTAGAACGCTGCAGCTGTAGACAGCGATACAACTGGAATTGTCTAAGGTCAACAGTGCCGTAATTACTTTAAAATGTCAGCGTACAATAAAATACAACAGTTCATCTGGCAGAAAGCAAATTAGCTTTGACCATAGCGTAATTACCCTTTTCTCAGCACCATTAGAAGAGATCAAATCTCCACATTCAGTGTTTGAGGAAAGGCCATCAGAGTACACTCTACCTGACAAGGATGCACATTTGCCATTTTGAGATGTAATTAATTGTCCCTATAATAGAAATTTTTATATTTGACTCTGGAATTGAAATGCGTAATAACCTGGCTTCTTCATATTTAACCATTTCTACTCTGAGTAGATATGCATTGCAAAGTGAAACTAGGCGATATCAACACAATGAAAACATGTTAACCACTCAATCAGTAGAAAACTGAAACAAAGCTATTTTTAGTAATTGGCTAAAGCTTAAATGGACAGCCTCTGTTCTCACCAACACAGGTGTAAATCTGGGATAATTTTACTGAAGCAAGTGACGTGACTCTGGATTTATACAGGTTGCTTTGACTTTGGAACCAGTTCATTATGCTCTTTGGGCTACAAAGTTTTACCTAAAAGAGAAAAGAAATTAAGAATCCAAAGCATTGGACACAATGAATAAATAATTACTTTTCCAAAAATACTGCCTTCAATTTTTCTTTTCAATCTCATCTTGTTAAACTGAATATATCTGTGCTTATTAGAGTCCAACTTCAAATCCTTATCCAGATCTGAATTTCAGCCAAAAACTCTTACAATGAGATGGGACTGAAGAACCTGGGGAGTTGGGACAACTGCCTCATATCGAAGCAGCTACTTCTTCCAGCGGTTTTCTTACCAGTATGTTCACATATATGTTCACCAGTGACGTGTTATTCTGGTTAAATGGGGAACAAATGGCAAGAAGCAGACCTGTGACTACAGTTGCCGTAGGGCAAAGCATGGTGCCTTGCATGCATGTTCAATTTCATTACTATTTAACGGTTTTGAGGGAGGTCTAAGCTGATTTGAAATGACTTGCAGTGTCTGAACAGTATTCTGTTGTGTGTCTCAATGCGGATTCACATGGAATAGCTATTTCATACCAGAAGTCCCTTATAGAGTACTTACCAAATTCCACCAAATGTGAGACATTATTATGCAATGTGCTGTGGGTTTTATTTATGTTTGTAGATGTTAAAATTACAGTGTGTTCTTGTGATTCTAAAACTAAACCATGAAAAATTTTATTAAAAAATCTCTGAATATGGCTGGTAAGAAAGATAAAAATGTTATAGTGCATGCCAGAAACACTGGAAAGCACATAAAAATCATGGCTTTTAAAATACCTTTGCTCTGGAAAGCCTATATTTTTATACTTAAACATATTTTTGAAGTGCAATACAGCAAATAACAACTTGAAAACTAAAAGAGTATCTAGACCTAGTTACAATACTTTGCAAGGTTCTAACCAGCTCATTTGCCTACAGTATTTGCTCTGTCTCAAGTGTCACTTACAAGTCCTTGAATCATAATTATACAATGATATTTATACATTCAATATAAATGCAAACAAAGCCTTTTTTCACTGAAATGAATTCTTAGCATGACAGGGCAGATAAACATGAACTAGAAAAAGACTGAAATTTTGCTTTGCTGAAAAAAGGAAAGAAAGAAAAGGGGGAAAAAAAGGAATTATAGTTTTCTGTGGCTTTGCCTGCTTTGTGCCCACAGCCAAAGTAAATGTGTCTCACTGCATACACATGTGCATGTTTGAGGGTGTTACTGAAGATCTAATTCAGCTTTCCACATCATTGAATCTGTAGCTCAATCTTACTCACGTACTCATCAGCACTTTCACTTAAAATGGAAAGTTAATGGAAACTCAGTGTAGTCAAGTGGGAATGAGGACGAAAACACAAAAATAAATAAAGCCAAATCACCAAAACTAGGTCAGAATAGAACTCAGCTCTTTATCTCATTTTGAAAGTCTATGTAGAAATGAATGTATAAACAATATGAATTTTAAAAATTTCTAGAAATAACCAGTAAAATAATAATAAAAAAAGATACAGAGAAAAAACAATGATGGGAGACCAACACACCCCACATTTTTTGGCAGTTTTCTTTAATGAAAGAATATATATTGATATAAAATTCATTAATATTTTCTCTTTAGTATCATTTAGTCATATGTTTTCTACTGATTGCAGCGTCACCCGGATATGCCTTCAGGAACACAATGTGACAGGAAAGAACAGAAATGAGCAAATGTTGCAGCAGCTACAACAGCTGAAAGACAAAAAAAATACAAGCAGTATCATCCCCAGCCTCCACAATCACGCCTAAGAAATTCCATCTGAGAGAACACATCCACCACACAAAGATGTACGGAGCCTGACTTTGGTCTCATGTATGTACATCAGCACCATAAAATCTGTGTCCATCCAAACTCAGTTGTAAACATATTGCAAATGAAATCTGCATCCATTTGAAAGTATATGTTTGGTCTGCATTGGCATATGGCAGAACACAAGACCAAAATTTAGAGTACCTGTTCTTCAGTGGGCCTGGGTGAGAAGCAGCGTGGTTTGAAATAGAAAACATTTTTCTCCTAATAGTGAAATTTATGAAGAAACTGAAAACTTGTTGTTGTCTAAGTTCTGTACGAGAGCAAAGCAAAGACATTTTGCTTGATTTAACCTCTTAAAGATTGTCCATGGAATAACAGCCCATTTTTTATTTATCTGCCCTCAGGTACAGTTATATGAGGACTTACCTAGGTGAGGAAAATACTGACAATTTTACAGCTGTACAATAATATATTCAAATTCATTTTTTATTTATCAGGATATGTAAGAGAAAAAGTTAGGATAAATGTATCCATGTCCCATAGAAGCATGAGAAGCATACTACAAATCTTATATTTTTGTTTTCTGGCTATGTCTGTTCTCCCACTTAGTATCTTACAATGGTTTGAATGCATGTTTTTCTTTCCAGATTCCTGAGGAGTGGAAAGATGGGGTGTTGAGGTGAGGTGGCATTTCATAAATAAAGGATAATGTCCACTGGTGGTGTTTCTCATTACATTATCCAAGGTGTCTTCCTCAGGTAATGTCATTATTCAATTATTGATAGTTCATTCAAGTGTCTGAATAACAACTAGCCCTCTTCAGAGCACTGATCCCAGCAAAAATTTTGTCCTCTGTACCTCTGAGAAGCAGTTGTAGAAACCAGGATGTTGAGGTGTGCATATTCATAGGCAGTCTGGCACGACTGTAATGATTGAGTTACCTGAATTACACAGACACCACATGGAGAAATGCAGAGTGGAATAAAAATAGCTGCTGTAGTCTTTTCCCAAAGGTGAGTAGGTCCATCCTTCTTGGATTCTTAATCATAGCACAAACAAATGCATACGCACACATATGAAAAGCTGTAAGTCCATTTTACTCTGGATTTCATTTACAAAATGTTCCCATGCAATGAAACAGAGACACAGCATCTGATGACTCAGCCCTATCTGGTTTCCATCTAATGAACAAAAACATTTCAAATTGCTTATACATAACACTGTAGAAAGGAAGAAAACAGATAAGCATTTAAAAAAAAGTGGTTTGATGGATACCAAAATGATCCTAATTGATTAAAAATTTTTTCAGGCTAATAGCCTGCTTCGAGAGAAAGAGAAGAAACAGTTCAGAGTAGCATGTAGTTATGCATAGCACAAGCATCTTCTGATACCCAATATCATAGGCTGCACCAGATCTCTAATATCTTTGTTTTCTATTTAAAGACAGAGACGGATAACTACTGAAAACAAAACACGACATGAAATTTCATGATGTTCAGTATGGCACTCACTCTGCATTCATAATAGCACTTCGGTTGCATAAAAACCTCCCTAAGTTTCTGGAGAAATCCTGTCACATACAACATTAAACATTATTTACATTTAATTAGGCAAAATCAAATCCTGCAAGTTAGTTCATTAGATTTCTCTGAGGCCAGTTGTTTATGTAAGCACCGAATCATTAATATGCAGCTACTTCCATAATTATAAGACTGTCAGATAAGAAACCTGCTGCCTTGGACAGATAAAGAAACTTGGAGACATTCACAGATATAAACCCTGATTCAGCTCTATCGTGTTTGGAAAAAACTTAGCCAGAAATGCAGAATCACTTTCCAATGCAAATCAGCCACACAGAAGTGAAACAATAAATGTCACATTAATATGACTTAGACAGGAAAGCAGAATAGAAAATAATGACTGCAAAGTCTTACTACATTTTCGGAAAGAAGGAAAAGACAAAGAAGTCGAGCTAAAATGTTTTGTATCATTCTAAATTTATAAAGGTGGTGAAATCATCTTCGACAGGAAAGGATTTTCTTTTAAAACAGATCTTTATTTAGGCAGCAGCATCTCTGAATGATATGGTGAAAATCAAGGTGAGGCCAGCATGTTCCTACTGAGTACAATCCAGGATACTTGGCAGTTATCTAACAGGAGAAAGATAGATATCACATTCTCCCATAATCCTTTTCCTGTGTTTCATTGTACCTTAACCCTACCTTTCCACAACTACCACACAGGCATGTATGGTCTACAGTGGACTTCAAGGATTATTCTAACTTAGCAGAAGGATCTATTCTCAAGAGGATCTATTCTCTTTCTCCCATTGGACCTTCTTTTATGATATACTTTATCTTCAACTTCTAAGTATATACAGAATTAAAACACCCATTTCTTGAGGGTGAAGCACTAGATTGACACAATAAAGGGGATACCTATCTCATTTGAAAATCCTTCCAGCTAAAGACTGATGCTGACCTGGACACCAACTATCTGTCTTCTTATAGGAGGAAAATTGCAAATAAGTAAATCTTCTGGTTAAAAGAAAAAGTCTAAATATTTACGTCGAGCCGCACTGCAGATTCCTCGAGACATCCACATAGAGCTGCCCTGTAGGAGACAGAATCTACGGAAGGTCTCGAAGTGGCCTTTGGGATAGGCCTAAGGATTTTGCCCTAGAAAGTCTAGTATATCTGAAGTTTGTTGACATACACTGCCTTTCATAGCTGCAGACCAGGCAGGGACAGGACCATAGAATGACAGGTTCTTGTCCTCAGCCACACAGCCAGAGATTAGATCCCTCCTGCAAGGAGGCTGACTCAAAGTTACAGAATCAAAACTGACACCAGCTCTTGGCTCCAGCCCCAGTGATGTGCCCTATCACAGGGGCCCAAAGGCCGGTTGTGGCCCATGACACTCTGGGACAGGTGTTTGCTGGCTGACAGAAAGATGTGGGACTGACAGCCTTGACCAGAGTCTGGCACAATCTTGGGCAGGGCTTTGCCTAAGGTGATTGAGGGGTATTGCCCAACAGTTTGCTATTCTGCTGTTTAGAGCCATAAATCCGCAGAAGGACCCGTCAAGAACAAGGTTCTGATCTCATTCCATCCCTCTCGTGTCACTCAGAGAGATTTCTGCTTCTTTCTACACAGCCTTTCACTAAGGTGAAGGAAGAGTACATATTCCCAGGCTGCACTGCCCCATTGTCTCTACAAAAATGAAAATCCTATGTGAAATTCCTACATGAAAGGAGGTTTTATTGAGGTGGGGATCTGTCCCTTCTGCTACAGCTCAAGTGAAAGAATGAGAGGAAATGGCCTTGAATAGTGCCGGGGAAGGTTCAGACTAGATATTTTAAGAAAAGAATCACTGAAGTGGCAAGTATGGTTAGGCATTGGGGTAAGTGCCCAGGGGAGGTGGTGGAGTCACTGTCTCTAGAGGTGTTCCAGAGGCATCTGTGTGTGGCCTAAGGATATGGTTTAGGGGTGATTGTTCTGGTGCTAGGTTGATGGATGAAGCAGATGATCTTGATGCTCTCTTCCGACCTTGATGACTCTATGGTTTCTATGGTTCCACAAGCAGCAGTACTCTCCCCACACCGTGGGTGATTGGAGCACCATGCCACTCACCCTTTATGTCCATAATATAACTGGAATTACATTTTCTGTTTCATGAACCATTGGCTGGTTCTTCTGGTTTGTGTGGTCTTTTGTGGAAACCTTCTGGACCTTTTTCTTATTGTCCATATTACATGTGATTTTTAGGTCTTTAGTTATGTGCAAAGATGGGGGTCGGTCTCTTCTCCCAGGCAGCACTTACAGAAAGAGAGGACAGAGTCTTAAGCTGTGCCAGGGGAAGTTTAGGTTAGATGTCAGAAAAAAATTCTTCACAGGAGTGATGGGGCATTGGAATGGGCTGCCCAGGGAGGTGGTGGAGTGACCGTCCCTGGAGGTGTTTAAAAAAAGACTGGACGTGAGAGCCAGTGCCATGGTTTAGTTGATGAGGAGGTGTTAGGTCATAGGTTGGACTTGTTGATCTCTTTCCAACCTAGTTAATTCTGTGGTTCTGTGATATGTAATATGCACATATAAAGTGTATCTTCATCCTCCTTATGTGAAGGAAGTGGGGAGACATTCAGAGGCTGCTCTGAGATGATGTGGGTATGATGGTTTCAAAACACGGAACTTGGACCATCACCGAGAGTATGAAAACACACGGATGTGTGCTAAAAGCTATGTCCTTTGTCAGCTGGATGAGGGCAGAGGGGGAGGTCAGCCTGTGGTACAGGGGCTCCATGCAAACCTCAACATGAGGTCATCTCTTTGTGCACAGCTGGGTGCTCTGCACTCTGCCTCTGGAAATTTTCACTGAGGTCATCAAAGGACAACTCTTACTACATAGCACAAGCCACTTTCTTCTATACTCTGCTGCTGCAATATCTTTTCAGATTAAGTACAAAAAGATACCATTAAAACCTCTCACAATATATAACCGGAAAACTAAGCAGTCACAAAAAAACCATTTTGCTGAAACACTTTTAAGTCTTACGTGACTCTGCTGGTGTATTCATTAGTTTACAAAATCAAAGCTTTACATATTCATTCATTATCTAATGCATGTCTACATTTCAGCACTTTCAGCAGTTTCACTGCTTTCTTGTATTTACACCAATGGACTAGGTGAAGTTATATTCGTATCTCATGCATGATCTATTGGTCTTTTTCACATTTTAAGCATTGTAAGCACTCTTGTATCAGAAAAACCTGATAAAAAACCCCTGATCCCTAAATCAATGGGAACTTCTGTTCAATAGGTAATGGTCTTGAAAAATGTAAATCAGGGGACGCCAGAGGAGGAACACAAAATGACTGAAAATAACATTTGTTAAAGAATTATGTACCCTTATATAGTATATTTGGCTTAAAGATGATGCCTCTCTAAGGCATTTTTTAGATGAGACAAAGGAAAGGTCAGGCAGAATAAGGCTATATTGTGCAGAGAGTCTGTAACAACTGAATCTGTTTTGTTTATTAGGGGACAAGAAAGTCCTGACAAAACAGAGCTATGAAAAAGATAAACTAAGCACTTTCTTTATGAGAGCAAAAAAACGCTCACTGAAACTAGACAAAAATACAAAAGGAGTTTTCTTGTTAGGTGGGGCATAGCCTGTACAATGAATTGACACTGTATAAGATTAAGATATAGATGAGTGATGCTGGGAATGTATTTTTGGCTATGCATGTCTATATTGGAATTCCCACTGGTTAATGAAAGAATAGAGAATAATCATGAAAAGATTATGCATATATTTTACATATGCGTAACTTTAAGGGTTTCATCATCAACAAAAATATCCCATACTGTAGTGATGGCAGGTAGTGATCAACACTTGAAGCAGCATGACCTTCTCAAATCTCTGATCCTGTTCTCCAGCAGTAGAACACTGTAGGTGTTGGGCAGTCTCCATCATTGTTCCTCTAACACAAGATTTTACCCTGCCTCTACTGGCAAACATATAGCATAACACTAATCAAATCCTCTTTCACTTAAGGTTGTCATAAAAATATTCCTCTGTAGCACTTTTTGTGCCACCTTAGGCACGTTATATAAAATACCAAGAAGAGAGAATGAGGACCCAACTGAAAAACTCATCCAGACAAAGCAGCAAATAAGTATTTTATTAATTAGCATGTTTTCCTTCCTTTCTTCAACCCCAATCTCCAAACATGCACAATTGTAACTCATCTAGTGGTGCTTAGTCACATCTAAAAAGCAAGCAACACCTGTAAAAGGGTTAAGTAACCAATAAACCCTTAGAAGAAGAACACAAATCAAACACAGTGACAGAGCAAATCTGAAGCCAACCACACGCCCATTAAAGCAACGGCATATTCAAAATATTCATAACGTTCACAGCAATCAGCTTAGTGCAAATGAAGGAAAGCTCTGTGTCTGGGTTTTTGTAAGAGTGAGGAAGTTAGCACTGAGATCTGAGGTCTGTTACATAATTCCTTGTTGAGCTAACCCTGCTTGCCCATTGGCTTTCAGTTATAGAGGAGTCAAAGAGCAGAGCTCTAAGCCACAGGGTCTTTTCTTAGAGGCTAGGAAGTTTTAAAATGCAACACAGAGAAGAGCTTAAAACAGAAGGTGTCATTCAGCACAACTCGTGATCTCATTTGGAGTGTGGATACTTACAGAAGATCCAAAACCTCGAGGCAGAGTTGGAGAGTGAAAAGCTCAAAAGATATTTTTACAAAGCTTCACCAAAGAACTACAGAGGCTGACACATAATTTTGCCGAAAATTTTCCTAACCTCCCATCCTTCCAAACTCCACACAACCTGGGTGCTTTTTCTTCTTTTATTTTCTTTTTCTTTTAACCAAATGAACTTCCTCACTGGCCCCAACCTCTCATCATTCCTGTGCTGCGCAAAGTTAACCCATGTCTTTAAAAACAGCATTCAGGATCATATTAGTGTATCTTTAACACAGTAATAACAGATGTCAAGCACTACAAATTCTCTATGCTTGCCCATCAACTTCTCACGTTACAAAACCACAAGTACTGTTTTCCTAAAAAGCACCTTTCAAGTAGGCTGCCTTTTAGTGAAATGTGACTGCTACTGTGTACAATTTTAAAAATGGCTTGACAGAATTGCTAATGTTCTCATTCCTTCAGGATATTTCCTAATACTTGTAGCCTTTTCATGTTTCTAATTAGGCCAGTAATGGTCCCTGAAGTTAAACCAATTAAAATTATTTACTGTGACACATAGTGTGGAGATAATTATCTGATATCTGAATCCAACTTCTGCTTACTTCGCAGCATTACTTAATAGAAAACAGGGAACCTGATGCCCATGCTTTCATTTCACTTGTCTACCAAATGTGTTTGCCCTATAGCAAACTGTTCAAATAAAGCATTAAAATCTTTGCGGTGCTAATCAAAATGTTTAAAATCCACTCACACTTCCTTTATAGTACTGAGAAGCATAAAAAACTCTCACATATTACCTTTTACATTATAGTTGCTGATCAATGTAGTATTACACCTACATTGAGCATAGCTAATGCAGCTTATGTAGTTTCTAAAAACATTTCTGGCTTTTTTGTTTCTCTTGAGAACATACACGGAACTGAAAAAAGACTTGACTTTTTTAGACTTAAGGACACAATAAGGTTATTTTTTTTTCAACAAAATAGTTTCATCTCCTGATTTTATTTAGTTTACATGTCACATTTCCACAAGCTGACTTTTCCTGGGAAAATCACGAATTGATATGAGGGGATTTTCCAACAGATTTTGTTTCATAACTAAGCCTTTTAAATTTAAGTAAAGTTCACTTGGAATGTACTTATTTCAGAACCTCATGGGAAGGGGGGAAAAGACATATGATAAAAAGAAGGAAAATATTTCACAGGATAGTGTTTTCCACAGACTAACCACTACCAGAGAATCCCCCTTGAGGGGGGGGGGAAATCCTCTACATCACGAATTCTGCATTTGGAAACAATTCGGCCTGTTTGCGAAGTGAGACTGGTTGAAGTCTTCACACAGAAACTTGAACCAGTAAAAGAATTTATATTTTTGCTGAAATCTGTCAAATGCTGCAAATTGCAATAATACAGAAAGGTGTTCAGCAAACTACAGGGACAAGCCAAGACTATTTCCTCACAACAGGATACCACTCCCTCAGCAGAGATAGCGGGAAGTGGCTCTGTTTGCTTTGCCAAGTTCTCTGAGCTTTGTGGCCAATCTGAAACCCAAATGGAGTGCTTATGGGTTTGTCTAATTCAAATTTAACGTCACATTTTTGCACTTCTCTGGTAATTGAAAACATACGTGATCTTAGCGTGCAAGAAATGTGCTCTACTTACAGGCTGGGAGAACTGAGCCTGCTGAAAGAAATGCTAAACAGGGAACAACAGAGCCTGCTTCCCTCCCTGCTACAGGGATGTGACTTTCAGCGGGTGAAGGTACAACAGTGCTTTACGTTCTGCTGGTCACTGGACTATGTGATAAGTCAGCTCGGGTGGCTTACCTCCCTGCACTTTGATTTTTCACTTCTGGCCTATAAATCCTTAGCTTAACATTTGAGGCATTACCAGCAAGATTGTGGTTTATGTATGATGCACAGGAGGAATTATCAAGTCACAAACCTTTATATTTTGTTCCAGATTTTAGTTCATTAGAAGCACAGAAAAATATGAGGAAAACATATTTAAGGTCACCCCTGTTCCTCCCATTTCTTCAAAGATTTCAAAGTAGCAACTCAAATTGAAATGTATCATGAAAAAACATATTCTTACATCATCCTTATCTCATTCCTTCTATTTCCATCAATTTTCCATACATTGCAGTTTTCAATGTGCCATCAACTTGCACTTAAATGAATAAAGCAATTGCAAACATTGTTAGACATCATTCTCATGGGGAAGTAATGTCATATTTTGGCTGAGTTGTCTATCCTGATAAAGACTATCAAGTTAGCTCATGGGCAGTAACTACTCTGTACATCTTAATTTACTTCATATTTCTTTCACCCTCTTGTCAGTGCTAACTAATTCAGATACATTCTATTATCTTACTGATCACCAAAGCTAATTAATTCTTGTCTGCTCTTGATGCTATTGAAAGCAAAGGAATGTGCACCAATTCCTGTCATGAAAGAGTTAAAAACTTCTCAGCCTTCCCTCTGGAAGGTTTGTTCCTATGCCCTTTTAGACAATGACAAGCCGTTAAGCGTAAAACTAATTAACATTTCAAAAACTAGTGTTAATCAATAGTACACAGCTTCATTGGGAGCCTTGCTCTGTCAAGTTTTTCTGCTTGGTTTTTTATACCGTATCTTTCAAATTACTGTGCTAGTTTTAGATGTGTTTGCTGGATTGAGAACACAGTGAAACATTAAAAGACCCAAGTCACTAGAAATACATCACTGGCATTATTTTAATACCTCCACTAAACTCTAGTTATTTATTCCACTGTTCCTCCTCCATCCTTCCCCCATCATTCTGTTGAGTGGCAGACCTGGTTCTCATTCATTTTTATTGTTGTACTAAATGACACATTATATTTAAGGTAACAATTTATCGTCATTGTCTATCAGGAGAATGCTGATGAAATCTAAATTAGACCCCTCCTAAAAGTCTGTTTGTGTGGTGGGTTTTTTATGTTGGAGAGAATAAAAAAGTTTATTTGTTATTTTTGCTTTTCCTGTTTTGAAAGCAGAATGATCATCATAATTTCAACATAGAGAAACTTGGGAAATTTTCTGTTTTAAAGAAACTTGATTGCTTAGGCCTACTGTTGCTAGTATGCATTCAGATATGATCTAAATGGTAGAGCACTTTAGGATCTGCTAAACCAGACTGTAGCAGAGAACTACCAACAATATATAAATTCAATACTATGTTCTCATGATCGAGATGATAATGACTGACAGCTATATATTAGTGAAAAATTAAGAAAGAGGTAAAGGAGGGTGCCAGCTAAGTCTTCAAAACTGTACATGTGGATATTTCATCTTGGCATTTTTGAGCACCAAAACCAGGAGTTGACAACACAGCTGACTTACGCGGTCTGTTTTCACTTGCTTCGCGTTGGAAAGAGTGGAATGTATATTCATTGTTCTGCTGTGGACAAAAAATGACTGCGAGGAAAGCATTCTATCTTTTCTCATATTTAGTAATTTGCAGTAGAAACGTGAAAATTTTTGTTCAATTTCCTCTAAAACATTACTGCTATCAACTGGATAATAACCAAAATCCTGAAGTTTACAGGGAATGTAAGCAAGGGTTAAAGCAGTAGGAGTGAGAGACTGGAGGGCAGACTGAAATAATCAAATTAACTAAAATTCAGATTTACTAGGATTTAGACGTAACTCAGCTACACAGTTCAAAGAATGTGCACCTCCAGCCTCAGTTATCAGGTGAATTCACTGCAGTGCTGGAATTTCTACAATTCTATGGAGGAAACAGAGAATCAATCTCCAGAGCAACGGAGCAAGCCTTGTATTTCAGGTGTTCTACACCAATGCAGACAAAATGGACAGACCTGATTAGCAGAACCTCTCCTCAAACCAGACTTTGACAGGGACAAGTAGTTACATGCTGTGAAGCCAAGTACCATAGTGGATCATGCCCATCCTATGGGAATCCCAATGTTTTTTGAAGTGGGCTTCTGAGCTGCTCACTGGTTGAGAGCTAAAGCTCAGTGTAAGAGTGGAACAGGTCCATAATTTTTTTGTGGGTCCATAGGAGACCTCACACATCTGCAACACAACTGGCATAGTGGCTTGGAGCCAGGAGGGAGATTGAGGAGAGATTAACCTCGAATAATGTATTCATCATGCTGGTTTTAAGGGAACCTAAGAGTATTCTTCATTCTAAATGCTGGGATTCACCTCAGACAGGCAGTCAGGCCATTCACATAACTTCCACCAGTCTTACAGTTTTAGATCTTAAACTTCCACTGCATCCTGTTTGCATAATGGTTCATGAAAGAAATGTTACTGCATAGCCAGTAGGTCTAAAGGAAAAGTGGTATTTATGTGAACATCTGAAAAAATAAGTCATGTTCATGTAAATTGTTTTGACTATTCAGTGTTAAATAGAAAGCTGTACCATGTAGAGCTCTGTCATGTCGTTGATTCAAGTACATCGCAATGTTCTCATAGGACCACTGAGGTAACTCTCAGCAAAAGTATGTCACTATATCGCAAATCAATATCCATGCTTTTGTCTACTACTTTGTATTAAAACACCTTTCTCAAAGTAAGTAATGGTATTATAAATATAACCAAGTCCTAAATTATTTTTCTAAAACCAAAGGAATCCCCTGTCTAATCAATAGCAGACACTGTACTTTAAGGCAAATTCATAGTCCCAGACTGAATAGAATAGATGCAATCTACGTCCAGGACCTGGACCCTCTGATACTTTTTTCTGCTCTGTATATTATACTTTGAATTTAACTCATTTTAGTCCAATAAGATTAATTAAGTTAAATATTCTACAAACACTTGCAGAAACTTCTGTTTTGTCAACACATTACGATGTCATAATTTGATCAAACTGAACCTACTCCTCCAAATCTAGCTAATCTGAATAGAGACTTCTTGAGGAAAAAAGTCAGGTGGCACAGAATCTAAGGCTGTTTTCTCATGAAGCATATTGCAATGAAGTTTTTGAAGCTCAGATTCCCTTGCAATTCCAGTGGACCTGTGCTTAATTTCATTCTAAATGCACAACCAGCAGATTGTGATTATTGTGGATACATTTACCAAAGCAGCAATTTAAATAAACACACAAGTATAACATAGAGTAAACTTGAGCCGAGTAAATCAGCTCAGTAACAATCAAGGATTCCCAGGAAGGTATATAAAACAATTCCTTAAACATGCAGTTTGGTAGTGGGAATTAATTAATTAATGAGACATTTACCTTTTAATTTGTTCTAAAAAAACCAAACCAGCATCAGAGAGATTTCTCTCCAATCAGCATGTTTTGAATAGGTTAACTGGAGTGATTTATTTTTCTTGCATCTGAAAACAATTGTCCCTTGTGTGTTTTTCACCACGCTTTTCTGCCTAGAAGTACAAAAACGCCCCATGAAGAGTCAAGAAAATGGGTAAAGAAAGGGGCATTGTTGTGCAGACACCCGAAATGATGGTACGGAAATTTCTTTTCAGTGGAACACCGAATTCACCTCTGACTGACAGAGATGCAAAACCATTTCAGACTGAAGGGTCATACTAGTTTTGTGCTTTCCCATCTCCTTTTATTTCATATGACAAAAGTTAAGCTTAGATGTACCAATTTTTAGGAACATTCTATGTTATACACAGAAACACAAAGATCAGAAGAACAAATTATTTACCTAAATTTTCCTTGTATGAAATTCCACTTGGATGAAAACTGAACTTCCTTGGACTTCTGGAAAGCTGTAGGACACTGAAAATAACAAAGAAATCTTAAAAACATAGCTGGACTTAAGTTTTGAGTGTGATATTAAAGGAAGATTTAAAGGATGGTAAGTACCTGCAAAGTGTGTGTTAGCGAAGCAGAAATGAATAAAAAATTTTACAGAGTTCTGTAGGTTACACTGGAGTAATTATTTGCCCAGAATCTATCAGTGAGATTTTCTTGTTCAACAGTTTGCTTATCAAAATGTCACTTTTTATGAATTTCACCAAATGCTGCAAACAGCAGGCTTTTAAAAGCAAGCATGTAAGAGGGAAAAAGAAAAATCCCTTCCTGTTACTAGCAACTTTCACATCTCTACTGGCTCATATTCACAGGACCAGTCATGAAGCAAATGGGGTGTTCCCCTTGACAAACCACCTGCACTCCAGTCACAACTGCTGCTCATTAAATACCCATCACTTCACCATGGTGCTCCACAGAGATCTCCAAACCCAGCAAGTCCTCTAACAGAAAGGCATTGAAAAATTTTGAACAAATAAAATAACTTTGCGAGTATAATAGCTCACGATACATGAGCTCCTTTGGACTTCTCTCTTAACTACAGTTGTAAAGTGTCAGATCTGAATCCAGTAAATGCCATGTTTTTGCTAAAAACATTTCAAAATGCGTAGACATGTGCATCCACAAGATGGAACAAGAGAGGCCAGAAGGGCTATTCCTGCTGCTTGAGAAGAGAGCAATACTTTTTCTCTGCAGCTGTAGACACACTTCAACATCAATAAAACCATGATTATTTACACTATGGGAATGTTCCTGACCTCTGTAGGCAGTTTAAACTTTTAGGTTTATCCTTCCTTCTTTTCCATGCAGTGTTTTTACAGCCATAATTTTTCCTAAGTGAGCTTCTTGGAGAAAAACGTAATACTTTTATGTGTATTATGGGGATGAGGTGAAGTACATGTCAGCAAATTTTTGGAAATAATTGATCTTATTATGCTTTGCAAGTGAAAATCCATGCATCTGTCTTTTTAACTGAGATATGTTTCATTAATGGTGATACTGTAAACCATTGTATCATAAAGTTTTTGCTAGACACCATTTTTTAAAGAAGAATTCTCTGAAATGTGTCCATTTATCTGTTTAAATCCTCTCTTTACACACCAGTTAGAAGCGTCACCCTTCCTAGCACCCAAGCCAACCTGTTTACTCCAAGAAGCTGAACACAATCCTGTTGTGGGTGAGAACCAGGCTTCCCAGACTTCTGAATCTCTTCCGAGCTCTCAGAATACAACACAGTTGGATGTCATTGCAGACGTTAGACTTCAGTAATTAAACAGGTATCTATCTCTTGCAAAGCGAATTTACAAAAACTGTGTTCATAAATTACACCCTATATTTATAAGCTCTAAAGCTCATTGACAGGTCCTGAGATTTTGCTATCCCATTGGACCAAACATCCTCCTTCTGGGGCCTGTGTTTCAATCCCATTCATGTTGCTCTCTCCCCTTTTGCCTTGTCCAGCATCTTGAGCCAACCACTCTGGGCAAACAAAGGGTGAACTCGGCTTCTCTGAAACCCAGATGCTGAACCATAGCACGTAATTTTCCAGCAGAAGCATCTGAGTGTTTGGTTGGCCTTTTTTCTGGCTTACGGTAGCTGCTGTGGTGGCTGTAAGAAGTCTGAAGCTAGAAAAGGAGTGGTCTGGTGGTCTATCTTCATAAGTTTTTCTTATTAATTCACATTTAATTGTCATACATTTGTCCCCCACTACCTGTTTGAATAAAGGCCCTGAGAAAATTCCCCTTGAGATCTTTGTGTGATACGAAACCCTCACCATCTTATTTCTTCACATGGTCCCTCTGCATGTTCACTGTGATTGCTCCTGCTCTTATGTTTCCTTTCTCTTGCAAAACCATAATGAAATTATTTTGTGGTTAGCATGCATGTTCATAAGATATTTCTCTGCAATAAGAGGCCTCATGATTATTTCCCATCTTGGCTTGAAAGACAGGTGTCTGCTAAGGAAGGCAGGAGCCTCCCTTGGAATGGAAAATGTAACCCTCTTCCCTCAGAATTATTATTATAATTTTGAAATTAAGGGGCTTTCAGGCAAATATATCAGAATTAGGAATAACAGTTCTTTACTAATATATAGATATAACAAGGCAATAATACAGAAACACTGGCTTAGTTCTGTCAGAGTCAGGATACAACCTGACACCCTGCCAGGCAGGGTGGGGGTAGCAGTCCGATGAAATGGTGGCTGCAGTCCTCTTGAGGTGATAGATGTGGTTCTGTTGAAGCGGTGATTCTGTAGAAGGGTCTGGTCTTCCTCTAAAGGTCCAGTGGTGGTTATGTAGCTCTTGTCCTCTGGGAATCCAGTAGGTAAGGGCTACCTGTGGTGTTCCAAACCTCAGATTATATCCAGGTAGGAATGCTTGGTTCCTCCCCCTGGGCAGATTATCTCACAATGGGATGATGTAATTTTGTGAGTCATGCAGTGAGGTTAGATGGCCCATTATCAGTAGATATCTCCTGGAGGGAGTTATCAGGGATGTGTCACAGAAGAGAAAAAGAACCCTGCCCCACCTGGTTTCAACAGATGGTGATACAATACATACTTTTGGTTACATCTTACATTGTAACCTAAGACATTTCGGTTTCAGGATCTAACTTTAGACTCAGACCATCAAAATACAGTTCATAGCTCTTATTCCATATTCATGGTTTGATTCAAAAAACAAGATTATTATAGTTAAAACAGAAAGACTTGTCCATTTTCTTCTTTTTGTTTTTCAATCAGAATATTAAGAGGGCATGGATTTCTGTTTTTAATGAATTTCTCAGGAAATCAGAAGTACCTATTTACTTTATGGACTCTTCAAAAGAAGACCACATGAAGCAGGTTGGAAAAGTTTTAATACTTATTCTTCGTATCCTAAATTAATTTCCCCTCTATGCTGTCCTCCAATAGCCACCTGAAAGAAAATTTCATGTTTACATCTCTAATGTCTAAATGCTGACAGAGCTTAATATTCCTTCTGTCTTCTGCATAATTCTCTTGAGTTAATATTGACTTAATAGTGAGTGTAATAAATAGGTGGAAATGATGCTCCTGGTGAAATCTTACAACGACAAAGGGCAACATCTTTGAGTTGTACTAAAATCTGGATGGAGTAAAGCAGCAGATTATGCTGCAAATAGACGGAGGATTTTCCCCCTTCTCCTTGTTGATAACTTTCTGATGAGAATACACAAAAAAAGAATGTAAATAGGCTGGGTGTCCTTGCTTTGCAAAGTCAACTCTCTATACGGTAAGATATGTGACACCTATCTCACAGACAGGAGCTTACAATCCTGTTCATTAATTTTATCACTAACATAAACTTTTAATATGCATATGATCAGTATATGGGACTTTTAGGGCAGCTTAAAATGACTGTAACCTGTAATTACTACTCCTGTACTTGATTATAATAATCTGATTGCAATTATTCAGTGATTTTAATACAAGCCCCAAGCTATATAACAATAATTCAAGTGCAGTGATTGGGAACATGTTTCTGTTTGGCTGTGAAATGATGTTTTAATTCGCACTGATTCAGGGATCTGGCTATAGTTCTATTCATGTAATTAAGGCACATTTATGCAGTCAAGTACAATAACTTTAGTTTGAAGTGAATTTAATTGGTACAAAGACTCTATATAAAGTCAAAATGGATCATAAGCATGAATTCCTTAGATAGGAACAATAAAGCAAAGATAGGAATACTTGGCTGGTTTGACCATTACAATGAAATGGCTAATTTTTAGACAAAAATGAAAAGGCACATGGGAAGATGGGATAACATGTTTACAGTACTACAAGGTGCATTTTAGCTAGGGTCCAAAATTATTAATAAAAGTTTTATCATTTGTATGCGCTTGTCTTAGTCCTGAGTTTAAACCCATGATCAGAAGAAAGACTTCTAACATACACCTGGAAATGTTTTATTCTGATGAAAATTTTGAGTGAGCCTAAGTTTTTAAATGAGAGTAAACTCTGAAGGCTGTCTCATCTGTCGTAGAAGCCTCTGAAGGCTTTCTCATCTCTTAGATCTTCATTTCAAAATCAGATATGGCAAAAAAGTTTCACAAAACAAAATCAAGGCCTCTGTGTGTTTTGAAGCCTTACATCGAGACTGTTTTCAAGCAATGGAAGTGTCTTTGCAAACAGAAGGTTTTACTACCTTTTAAAACCTCCTTATTAGACGACTAATAAGATACTACAAAAAAGCAACTGCCTCATGAGTATATAGATCTGTAAATAAAATATAATATATAAATATATGATATGTGTAGTATAAAATTACACTTTTTTCTTCTACAAAACCATATTTACTTAATAAATCAATGCTTCTTAAACACAACAGGGTTTTTGTTCAGACCAAAAAGGAAAGCAAATAACTTAATTACAATACTTTTCTTATTAGCTCTTTCACTTCTTACTTGAACTGAAAAACTTTGATGCCCCACAAGCGAAAAATTAAAAACAAATCCATCAATGAGCATTTGTGGTTGTATGGAGATAACACACTTTGTACACAGTGACTTCCCAGGTTTTCTGTATTTGTAATGGTATGTGGGAATGGAAATGTTTTAAGAGAAAATCCCCCACAAACAAAACAACCAACCCAGAATCTGGAAACAATTTAGAAAATTGCACTAATAACAAATCACCAAGAAGGGCTTATGTCAAACTGCTCATTCAGGGAAAAATAATTTTTCTGCCATTACCATTACCATCTTCCCACAGAAGCTTTTCTTTTATTGACATTGATAATAAATGCATAATTTAATGATTACATGTGAATTAAGTGTTGCTAATAAACCAATTAATCACTTCAATAATGATTTTGTTCAAACTGTGTGAACTCATTTTTTTAGCCTGTGAAATTTGACCTTACAAAAGAAAAATTAAAATGCAATTTAGGCAGCTATTTCTGAACTTCATCAAGTTATTACACCACATATTAGGTATTTCCAAACCCACAATATTGTCCTTAATCTGTTTTGATATCTGATGTCCTGCTCCAAGAGAAAACCTTTCTGTGGTGAAATATCTGGTTTCACAATGGACCTTGTATGGAAGGAAATTAAATGTATTTTTAATTTTTATTTTAAAAAACCCTGCTGTTTTGACTTCTACAGAAGGCAGAAAAAATGTCTGGTTCCACACCAAATCAATCAATCAGTTTTGGCCTTCTGATTGCTGATACTGCAAGACAAAAATCCTAGGGGTTCCAGAGAGAATTCATTAACAGTGCGAAGACACTAAAATATGTTTAACTGTACTCATAGGTGTAATAGCCACTCTTACCACTGCACAACAACTTTAAAAATGATGTGTTACCAGCATACACTATATTTGCTTGTGCCTTTTGCTCAGAGGCAAACACATAATATCTAACAAACAAGTTGTACCTACTTACTAACTTTACTTAACAACATTTTAAATATTGTATTTAACCACAATAATTTGTCAATGACAAATACCATGCCATTGTGATTAAAAAAAATCTTTGGAACTTGACAGACAGGATATACCAAGAGTTAAAGAATGAATGAAATTGTGTCGATATCTGCTTCATCGATTCAATGTTTTAAAAGGTTAGTAAAATCTAAATAATTGTTTAATATTTTCAAACAGTCCACAAATAAAATCAGTTTCAATAATGAACTTGGAAAAGCTTATGAGAGGAAAATCTGGTATAATTTAATTTTTGTGCTCTCTTCCTTGGCAGACATTTTTAAAATTTCAGAATTTTTAATTTAAATTTTATCTTGATATTTACTAAGGGCTGCTGAGTTCTCTCTCCCCTATGGTTTTGTTCAGTGTTTTTTTCTTCTTCTGATAATACTGATTCTAGAGAGTAGACTTGAAAATCAGCACAGGAATATAACACGGCTGCAGTACTAAGGGGTAGCTATATCTTTGCTTGAGGCCCTTCCACAAGGCATCTGTGCCAGAGCGGGCTTGCACCCTGACAACTCATGCATCAAAAAACTTTTGCCACTCCTTGTCATGCGGTTACGGCAGTGAGACTGAAGTTTCTCCACAGAGTGAGCTCCTGATGTTTTGACATCTGCTTCTATGAACTTTAACATGCCTTTCACTCACACTGAATACCATCAGATTTGAAAAATACTGTCCCTGGCTCCAAGCATTTAAAATCAGCACTTAATTGCTGTCAAGGCAAGTAGTTTTATCAATATATGCTCACTCATCTGTAAAAATTACACTCCTTAAAAATATTGGCAACAAAAAAAATTGAAACATTTCATAATTTACGTAACAGTAACCAAGCAAATGCAGACCAAACCCAACCAATGAATAACAAACTGAACATGCTTGCACTTGTGAAACTTACAGAGGTCTGTGGAGGGACCACTCTTCCTCCAGCGTGTCACTTGGTTCAGTAATGGCTGGTCCAGCTTTAAAAATGGAGTTAAGAATCTGCCCACTATTTGTGTGGGTGTTCTCAAGGGCATTATTAATACCACTCATATTCCAAAGTATATTTCATGACACAGTGTAATTTATTTATACACTGAATCACCACTTGGCATTTTTCCTGATGTGTCAAGCATCAGATTACCAATAATAAACATATTTTAGCAATATTTTAAAGCCCCAAATTACTGTATTTCTAATATGATTTGCTATTTTGATTTTGATGTGCATGCAGGCACATGAAACTGTTAAAACAAGAAATGAAAAAGCTGTTAGCTGTCACACTTTTCTAACACGAAAGTTGAGGAAATCTCAAAAAAAATTTAAAATTCCCCTCTCTTGTCCTAGTTGATGATGATATCTTTTCCTGCAAGATCATTAAGTATCTAGTTCAGTTTAGATTACTGACGGGGCAAAGGTTTGAACTCAACAAGCCAACTTCAAAATATTTGTCAACCCTGACTGTCTACTCAGTAATGATCACAGAACCGTGAACCAGTAACAGGGTGTTATCTAAGAAGAGATTCTGTACTAAAAATCGCTAATTAAGGACTTGAAAAGCATTATACTTCCTCCCTCCCCCTCTCCATTTATTAACTAGAGTTGTGTGATGTGGAAAATAACTTTTTCAAATCTGTTTAGAACTAATGAACACATTTCCAGAGATTACTACCGTGTCCTCAATTCATCCAGCTTCTCAACCACTGCTCCAAGGGAATCACATGGGTACTTGACCTCCATAAGATTTTAAGAAGAAAAACAAACTTCATAAAACTTAATCACATTAGTTAAAGCTGTAAGGATGTTTTAATGCCCCTCCTAAGCCACCCAGTTCCATTACCTGAAACCCATCAACATAATCCTTCCTTAGGAAAAAAGGAATGAATCAAACTGAAAAGATTTGTAATTGAATTATCCTCAGTCTCGGGGCAATTAGAAATATTTTTATTGGAACACCTAGATATAACCTTGACTGCTTCTAATTAGTCCATCAACTCAGATAATAAGAAAATGCAGGAACAATATCACAGTGTTGTAAAAATTGAAATGAGTTCAATATTGTTGCATGTATGTCTTAGGAAGGCATAGGGAGAGAAAACGAATCAAATGGAATGTAAAACAATCAAATGGAATTTAAACCCAATACAAAATAAGTTATTTAAGGAGTACTAGGGAGCTTTTGCTCCTATTAAGTAAAGTTACATATCTACTGTATTATGTTCTTTTTGCAACTTCAGACAGTATTTTTGTGTCAATAAACTGTTACAAAAAGTTATTGTTGGAAAAGCTTAAAAATATTGTTCGCAAAAGTTCAGAATTACAAGCCTTCTAAAAATAATATATTCTTGTGGTTTTGTTTACTATGAGTTTTTAACGGAACTTTCAGTCTCATATATGAGAATCAAAGGCAAATGCACAATTCACTGCAACAGCAAGTAAATACAGTAAGTTATAATCCTGCATTTTACGTTATTCCTTGCAGTTCTATTCTATTCTTTGTATATCAGAAAAGAATGCTGACTTCAGAAGATGATGCACTGTGGAATGAGATTGCCATGGAGATGTTCCTGTATCTCTTATTATCTGAGTGTAGGTGGTTATTTTCATGTTTTGTGGTTGGGTTTTTTGCTTGCTTTTTTCTTTGTGTGATTATAGTTCCAGATTATGGGAAACTCTTCAAAAGGCAGATCTTTCTTATCTTTGCATTTGCTCTGCTGTTAATTTAGCATAAAAGAAGAATCTTGAACAGGGAAAAAAACCAAAACAACTGTCACAGAGGAGAGGAATAGTAAAATGTGCTTTTCTTAATGACAATGTGCATTTTAATGTGTTTAAACATATCTATTATTTCAAGTGAGAATTTTTATCCTGAGTGTAAATGAAATTTTTATAGTGAAGTTTGAACTTCAGATTAACATTCTCTCACAAGCTTTTTAAAATTTATTTTAAGTTACTTAACATACAATCTTTCACAGTAGGGGAAATATGGGAAACAACTCTGGAAGTTGTATTCCCACCTACTTTTTCTGTGGAGACCTGTCTTGTTTTCTTCTTTCCAACCATAATATGCTATGGCTACAGTGGAAGCCAGAACAGGAAAACTGAGCTCAATTCTTAGCCCCACTGGGAATAAACACTGCATCTTTACCTGTCAATCCAGAAAATTTCATCCTTTTTACCACAAATCTTGCTGTGTGCTGTGTTTGGCCAGCTATTTGGATCATATGATCAAACTACCAGCGTTTTTATTCTAACAATGGCCTTTTTTAGGTCAAAATGTATCAAGATGACATATAGACCTAGATCACACTATTGATCAAGATAAGCCTTCAAAGTCACCAGCAGCTTAAAAAATATTACCTGTATTCATATAGGTTGCTGCAAAAAGTTGAGTACATGCGGTTTGAGAGATGGAAAGTGCATTCTATGGATGCGTGATAGGCTTTTTCAGCAGTGGAAAAATAACTGCATTATAGCAAATTGTCAGAACTAACTACCAATTCCAGCCCTGTGCTACTTCTACGAGATGAGCTATCATTATTTTGTGTCCTGGAATAACACAGAAAACCCTTAAAGAACCAAATAGATGACACAATTAAATTATGATATCTTTTGAAAAGTCCCACGATGATTGATTCAAAAGCATCATAAAGATCTAAGATCCTTGACTTCTTTTAGTAATACTGCAGGTCCACAAGGACTTCCATATGGATATCCATATTTCACAGGGACAAGAGGGTAGGCATACATTGAGACTATATGATCTATTGCTCTTTTCTTTGATCTTGGTGCAGTGGAAACATACATTAAAACTACTTTGTTCATACAGCGTATTTTAGGCTTCACCACAGGATATCTATTTCCTATCAAAGTACATTTAAAACTTATTCCCTTTATTTTGAAAATATTTGGCTGTTACAATACAGCAACAAGTACCTGACGGAGAAAAATGATAGCTCAAAAAAGTAATTTGAGGGTCAAATTTATTTACAAACAATTATTTTCTACTTAGATCTAAATACTTACAGACCTACTGTGGATATGAGACCTGAATTTCTCATATTAGAAATATGTCAAATTTAATTAATAAATCACCGAAGATTGAGATTTAACCCGCGCATTTTTGAGCTAATGAAGTCTTTCCACACAAGTCACATAGAAATTGGTATTGGTTTTCCTCTCGGTCCTTCATAAAAGTACTCATCTAGGCAGCTGACAGTGGTATTCATAAAGTTAATTAAAATTATTGGAGTGCAAGCTAGTGCCTCTTTCAGTCAGAGGCAAAAAAATAATTACATTAGAGTGTTTTATACATGTGTAAAATTTTGTGCCATTTCATATTTTTATATGAAATTTGGAAGCAAATTATAAAATAAATTTTAAATAATCTGCCTAATAAAAGGAAAATCACACAAAGGCATAATTTAGTGGGAAAAACAATTTGATGATGTCTTTTGCAACTGGTTTTGGTTTGAACACAAACCATGTTATTGTCTGTAGCATTAGTACTGTGTATACAGTATTCTGCATCTGTATTTACCAACATATCAGAAATCCACTGGAAATTATTAATGTATCTATGTAGTATCTATGGCAGCTGTTAGGTCAGCTTGAAAAAAAGAAGTATCAGCAGTCCGATAAAAATTGGGAATTTTGACAGATGGAATTAAATGATCCAAACCTGAAAAATACTAAGTCATGATCTCCCAGTACCGATATCTTCTCATTTCACATGAGTCTCGTCAACAGCTTCTTAGACATAAGCTGCTCCCAGCTCACATGCTGTCCTTTTAGGATCATCAATATTAAAACTTGTCTGTTATAAGAACCTTAATGTGGTAGCAGTCATTCCATAGAGCTTCAAGACAAGAGGAAATCCATCAGGGTGGAGAAATTGCACCAACTGGAGAAGCATTAATATGCTGCTTTATGTTCCTCTGCTGACAGAGTACAGCAAGGTGAAAATGCTTCACTGCCCCGACACCTTACAGTTGGGTTAGCTGTGCTGTGGCATGGCATTACGGAACAAACAAGTCATAAATTTACGCAAAACTTGAACATTTTGGTTAGTCACTCCCATGTACCTTGCAAACCCTTCAAGTCTGCTTTTTCCATGAAGGGTTAGATGCTAATGCCTCTGGGCTTCATAACAGTGCAATTAAGTAAAAATAATGGACTAATATATCCACAGAGAAGAGCACAAAAATGGATTAACATCGATCAAAAGAAAAAAGATGTAACCATGTCTATATACATATATATACACAGATTCTCAAAAGCACTGAAGGATTAAACTTACAAGTGGAAAGTGTGCCAAGGCAGATTCAAGGAAAACATAAATGGTGAACTATAATATTTTCCTGCCTTTAATTTGTTTATATAAAGCTAATATGAAGTACTGTATTTGTCTGAACGAGGACGAAGTTTCACATACATAAATACACTCTACAAAACATAGGAAATTTTATAAAAATCTGGTAAACTTTATAAGCTTAAATACCAAAAAGTTAAGAACATGCCATAAATTCTTAAACCAGGGGAACTGTGACTCTTGTTTATTATAGTTATTTAATAGTGAATGCAGATTTAACATCCCTGTGGAAATTTCACAGAATCATAGAATCATTTAGGTTGGAAAAGATCTCGGTGATCATCAAGTCCCACCTATGATTTAACATCACCCTCTCAACTAGACTATGGCACTAACTCCAAAACTGAGTCTTGTCTTAAACACCTCCAGGGACGGTGACCCCACCACCTCCCTGGGCAGCCCATTCCAATGTTCCATAACTCTTTCTATGAAGAAATTTTTCCTAATATCCAGCCTAAAACTCCTCTGCTGCAGTTCAAGACTGTGTCTTCTTGTCCTGTTGTTAGTTGCCTGGGAGAAGAGACTGACCCCCACCTGGTTACACCCTCATTTCAGGCAGTTGAGGAACTGATAAGGTCTCCCCTGAGCCTCCTTTTCTCCAGACTAAACAACCCCAGCTCCCTCAGCTGCTCCTTACAGGACCTGGGGGTCCTGGTCAGTGGCAAGTTGAATATGAGTCAGCAGTGCTCTGGCAGCCAGGAGGGCCAAGCGTGTCCTGAGGGGAATTGGGCTCAGCATCGCCAGCCGGGCAGGGGAGGGGATTGTCCCGCTCTGCTCTGCCCTGGGACAGCCTCACCTCGAGTGCTGGGGGCAGTTTAGGGAACTACAGTACAAAAAAAGACATGAACCTATTATGGAGTGTCCAAAAGAGAGCTGCAAGGATGGTGAAAGCTCTGGAGAGAAAGCTGGCTGAGGTCACTTGGTCTGTTCATCCTGGACAAGAGGAGACTGAGGGGTAGCTTATTCTGGTCTTCAACATGCTCATGAGGGGAAGCAGGGGGCAGCTACTGATCTCTGCTGTGAGATCAGTGACAAGACTCACTTGTGACCACTGACAGGACTCAAGGAAATTATCTGAAGCTCAGTCAGGGGAGGTTTTGGTTTGATATCAGGTAAAAGGTTTTTGCCCAGAGGGTTGAACATTGGAATAGGCTCCTCACAGAAGCAGGGAGTCACAGCACCAACCCCACCTGAATTCAAGAAGTGTTTGGACAATACCCTCAGGCCCATGGTGTGATTCTTGGGGTGTCCTATGCAGGGCCAGGAGCTGGACTTGATGATCGTGATAGATCCAACTCAGCTTATTTTATGATTCTATGAAATTGCAATGTATTTGAATTGGTTTGTAGTTCAGCTTTTGGTTCAGTTCTGAGGGTGAAATGCAAAGATTTTGAACACAAACTCCAAATTTCCATTTCTTCTATGACATTGGAGGATTCATAATTAAAAGCTACCTTGGAAGCAGTGGTTTAACGGAGTTGCTCAATATCACACGAAAAGTATTTTGCAGCATCAGAGACAACTCTGGAGCATGGTATACCTCTTTTGTCTTCCTTGTCCGTTTTCCAATCTGTACATGAAGTTTTATAAAGACCCTAGGTCAAGTGCACTTATTTGTGAAGCAAGACTCTTCTCATACCTGGATAACATCATCTCTTCTTCCTCCTTCTGAGCCTGGGTGTAGCAGGATGGTCTGTCTAGAGTGAGATAAACCAACTCTAACAATGTCCTATCTGCAAAACTACCAGTGGTGAATGGAGAAAGAGGTGTCATTCTGCTCTGGTGTCGAATAATGCTGAAACTAATCTGACTCAGCAATCCCAAAGCTAAACAACTGGAGCGTGAGGTGAAGATGTGGTAGATCATATAAAGTACCTTGATAAAGAAACAAACAGGCGGCACTACTAATAACTTATCTAAAGCTGCTCAGCTGACACAGGTGGTCTGGAGACATATGACTGACAGTGAATCATTTTAAACAATAAAGACTTAGTTCTACTTTTTAATGGAAGAGTCTTCTAATATATGACTGCTTGGAGTATGTGTGGAGATTCCTCCCTTGAGTGGGGGTGATGGTCAAGGTTACTTCTGGAGGCTGAGCAAAAGAGATTCACCTACGGCTGTTGGTATGGTTGAGTAACATCGATCTCTACTTAATAGTTGGGTTTACTGGCCTTAATAAAATTGCTTTAATGTAATTGCTTCAATATTGCTTATATAGTGCACTGTACTATTGTAGTAGTTATAGTCCCTATACTGTGTAGTAAATAATTCTGATTAAATCTATTTGCCTAATAATTATAATAATAATTTATATTTATATCTTTGGTTTGCCATCCTTCATCGTGTGGGAGAAAGTTGTCGAAAGGTTCAACTACACCTATACAATCTTCTACACACAAACCATTTGTGTTGTTCCTCTGTGGGGAACTGCGAGGAGTTCTTTTAAAGCAGATGGTCTAGGACGAAACTAAGTCAAACACGACAATATTGTATCTGATAAATGTTTACTGGTAACAAAAAGGAAGTCGCCCTACTAAAGGAGATTAGAAAAGACAGAAAAGTTGGCAGGAAAACGAAAAAGGATGGCAGGGGAAAGAAGGAGAGAAGAGAGAGAGAAAAAGCGGGCACTACCCCAGAAGGTCGGGGAGTGCCGTCAATGTCCCAAGCGGCAGGGGCTGTGCGCACGCTGCCTGCGGGGAGCCTGCACAGCTCCCGGAGAGGCACCGGCCCCACGGGCACAGCTCCCGGAGAGGCACCGGCCCCACGGGCACAGCTCCCAGAGAGGCACCGGCCCCACGGGCACAGCTCCCGCGGCCACGGGCGGCCGGACACGGGGTGAGGGCGATGGGCGCTCCGGCAGGAGGGGCAGAACCCTGCACAGGACCGCGGCCCCGGGCTGGATCGGCGAAGAAAGGCTAGAGGCAGGCAGGAACGCAGGGACAAAGTGGGCAGGGCGTCAGACAGGAACACAAGGAGACAGGACAGGAGACCGGAGGCTCGAAATCACCCAGTGACCAGCCGAGCGCCTCCCGAGAGGAGGAGGAGTGAGAGTAAAAGAAGGCTAGAGCCAGGGCAATAAGCTGACCAAAACAGGAAAAGGAAAAGACCCAAAAGCCCAGGCCAAAAGAGCAGCAGAGCTTGTGACTCACTTACTTCTTATGCCCCCTGGCTCCTCCCAATGTCTGCCTGCTGACAGGCGACCATTGGCTCAGTGTTCCACTGCAGGGCATTGGTGGAGAACTTTTTCCATGTGACTGGAGAACCTCTGGAGGGTTCAGTGCCCTTGGTGGTATCCTGCTGATTGCTTGTCCCGTGTGAGATGTGAAATGGTTACCAGGCAAAGTCTCCCCAGACACAAGGCTTTCCCTCATCTTCTCCTAGTTGCCTTCTGCACATGGCACATGTGCAATGCCTCCCCCACATGCCTCTGACAAACAGTGTTGGACAGAAATAAATTGGCTTCTCACACCATTGACAAAGTCTAGGGCTAAGTTTGGATCCAACTGCACCTTGACTCCTCTCCAAGGAGTTCAGAAAGCATGAGGGTCCTTTCTGCATCTTGTGACTCAACAGGAGGGCTTCTTTAATAAACTTCGTTTGAAGCTCACACTCTTGCCTGTGACACTGGGTCACTGAGACAATCTTGGAAGGAACAAATAAGGAAATCTTGTTTTTCCTTTGTAGGTTCCACTGTTACAGATGCTGTTTTCCAAGGATTTAGCTATACTTGTACCAACCTGAGCATGTGCTGCCTCATCTTTTCAGATGCATAATGTCTTGATCTGCTGCTGGAGGATTTTCTTAACAGAAACAGGATATATCTTTCTCATTTCAGGATTGTTCTTAAACGTGCTTCAAGTTATTTCCTCGAATAATGAAGATTGTATCTTCCTAATTACATGTTTCAGCTACTGACAAACAGCCACATTTTTTCCTGTTCCATCTTAGAAAATACTAAACACTTTAACTGAAACTTTTAAAGTATTTTAGCATGAGGCCTGAGCCATGCAGTTTTCCACTTTGATGGTTCAGGTTGGGCAAGCTAATATGAAATTGAAAATCAGGTCTTAGAATGATAAATATTTCTCTGACTTGTGAATGACTCAGAAAAACAGCAAAGAAGTATCTCTTTTCTGTAATCACACATTTTTTTTCACTTGACCTGAAGGCTGTTAACGATTTCCTGAGGAATACAGACCAGTTCCTGCCCCAACTGTACATGGATCTTAGGACAGTAACTCAGGATTTTCTCTTTTCTGGGGGCAGTGGCAAGGGAGGGCATCTGTTCTGCTAATCCTTTGCAGAACCACAGGAGGATCTGAGAGGGAAGTGGTTTCCTCTTCACTGCTTTGCTTGAATGGGTTAGCAAGACAAATGTACTCTATATGTTATCCCATTTGTCTGAGCTCCCACCAAAGGTCTGCTACAAGATCAACAAATGCTTGGCTTTAAAAGCTAGACTGAAAGTACACAGATGGTCATAAAAAAATATTCCAAGATGTTTTGCCCATACCTCAAAATCCCTTACTGGGGATTAAAATGTAGTAAGTGAATTCATTAGCAGTCAAGTGCACTGGCCATTACTCTGGAAGAAAAAGAGTCATTTTATCTTGGAGCTGTAGGTCACACAGATAAATTTTTCCTTTTTAATGTAGTACTTAAAATCTCCTGTCTTTGATGAGATGTTATAAATGTCAGGTTTTTTTCAATTTCACTCTGTATTATGGTACGCCTGTATTTATTTAAAAAAAAAAAGGAAGAAAAGAAAGAAAGGAACAAGAGTACCTCAGGAAGAAAATTCTTATTTCATTAGTTAAACAAGGAAGAGATGGATATGTATAACCACAAGAGATAAGAAGATAATGAAAAAGTCAATACACATCATAACCCTGAACACGAAACATGGTGATATGAGACAGTTGCAGTTTATTACAGCATAAATGGCATTAACGTATGTGACAAATCTGTGCTAAATCTCAAAGTATACTTTGCACTGTAACTTCTCTCCTTCTAAAATTAATAAAAACAGTGAACAAACTGTGAAGGCTTTAACTTCAGTCCTGATTTTCTTTCATTGAAGTACAGAATAGTTCAAAGTCAAGCACTACATGAAGTGATTTACTTTGCTTTTATGAAAGGCATTATAGAAATGTCACTCTATTGTATCTTACTGTATTTAAGAATTAACTACTGTAGTACAGCCACAAGAGATGAATATATGTACTGTGATCAACCCCATCAATTACTACTCACCAACAATTAATGTAAAGTACTCTTGAGATAAGAGATTTGAAGACAAAGAAGTAAACACATTATTTAAAAAGGGGTTGCATTTAATCCTAGCATTTTTTTTTCACTCTAAGATAACCTTATACTACAGTATTTTCTTTTTAATAATAACAGCCTTTCAATTAAATGATGCAATCAGTGTGCCACAAGCCATGTCTTTCTTCGGTAGGAGGAGTTAGAAGCCCCAACATTCAATTGACCTGTTTCCAAATAATCTACAGGAAAAAAATGAAGATTAAGTCCTCTAACAAGAGCAGTTTTCACAGTGTAGCATACAAAGAGAAGGATTCGGTAAAAAGATGAGAGGGCAAGCCGCATTGTGCTGGCTCACTTAAATCTTATTTCCAATTCACTTAATGTGTTATTTGACTTGGCAAGTGAGTTGGTATGTGTATTAGATCAGCAGGGAGCCTAATCAAGGAGATGCCAAGTTTGCTGCAGCCCCTCTGTGCAGCATTAGCCTCAACTAGTGACCTTAAGCAAAGTGGGTGGTTGAACCCAAAAGAGAATAGCATTAACTTTTGCTTGAAGTTCAGCCTGATTTGAAGTCTCCTTTTGTGTGTTATTAAAAAAAATGCAAAAAGCATTCAGCAGAACTGAATCTAGTCTGCTCAGCACCATCTTCACATGCAAGGCTTTATAGAAGCCTGCCTCCATTAATGCTGACACATGCAAAAGAAATGAAAAGCATTAACTCAGCCAAGGCACTTGATTTTGCAGCTTTAGAACAATTCACTTTGTAACACAGTAACTTGAAGTTGGGGAATTTTGAGTTTTCTTCTTCTTTTTTTTTTTTTTTTTTTTTTAATCCAGATAAGCTGCTAATTTGTTAATTGCCACAAGAATTATTTTAAAATATTAAACAATTCTCAAAACCAAAAATCATACAAAACTGATATGTAGCACTATTTTTATACCCTCATTTTGCTAGCCATTTGTTGTACGCAATTTTTTAAACATTTTCTGCATTTACAGATCCACAGAGATCAGTATAAGCCTGCTCTTTCCAGTTTTTATGATCTAAATTATATTCAGTCCATACATCTTGAAAAAAACCCAACATTCCAAATAAGGGTGTATTTTTGTCTTAAAAATACTTAACAAAAATTTTCTGGTTTTAAATATTGTAAGACGTAAGGTTTTTTTTAATATTTATATTTTTCATTACCTCTGTTCCCGGTAAAATTAAAATTTATGTAAACACCCCTTCAAATAATGTTTCTATGATTCTTTTACCAGGTTTAGCTTTTATCTGCAGTGCTTTTTTAGGTTGAAGATGTGGCTCAGAGAAATTACCAAAGTACATGGTATAAATAATGTTAATGGACTCCTCTTACAAATTTTCATTGTTTTCATTGTTTTCCCAATCTTATTTTTACTAAATTTTTAGGCTAAGTAACAGAATTAGTTTTCTATCTGTTTCTCTATCAAGATTCTTTTTGTACCTTTACCAGTTATTCAGTTATCCTCTACTCCCTGGTATTTTTATATATATGTTCTCACTTAACTCTAGAAAAAAAGATTTTTTTAGCTTTCCAATTCAAATGAATCAAGAGAACTTCAGAAAAAAAAATCCAAACCAACTGCTTCTGTACAGCTCTGTCTGTGTTGTGTATTGGAGCTGCATTTCACATTTCATTTTAGCTGTGCTCTGTGCATGTCCTGTTTCTTTCTCCCTCCCAGTCAGAGATATGACATGAAGGACAGTAGCACCACATTCAGCTCTTTCTTCTGTTATTAAATTGTGCCAGTTTTTAGTGTCTAGTGTTCCTCCATAACCACAACAAAGAAAACTGGATTTGCTGGAGAAGAATATTATATGAGGTCTCCTACTCAAGAATAAATAACAGATTAAGTAGACAGATGTAAAATGTAATCTATTTTCCTAATAACAGTATAATAACTTCTTTCATCGTGTAATGAACAGTCAGAAAAAAAAAAATCAATTTTTTCCCTCATACTTGCAGGAACAGCTTATCAGAAACAATTACTAATAAATAAAAACTATACTTCAAACGCACTATTTCTATTCAAAGGTCTGAGAAAATTTCACAAACTTCTACTTGCCTCAGATGCTCTATAAACAACGTAAAGGTATATTCTTTACAATTTCCAACCCTGGCTCTTCTGGGCTGGTTTATTGGGTTTAAGATGGCAACGAACTCCTCCCCTTGTCCCCAGGCTGTCTGCAACTAGGGGTGCCTGCTATTGTCCACCGTTAACATGGTACACATCACAGTCCTCCATCGACTGCAGGGGCACACTGCTTCACCATGCTCTTCACCATGGGCTGCAAGGGAATCTTCGCTTCCCCTGCTCCAGGGTGGGGTCCCACCCGTGGGAGACAGCCCTCCTTGAACTTCTCCAACGTGGGCCCTTCCCATGGGCTGTAGTTCTTCACAAACTGGTCCGATGTGGGTCCTCCGTGAGGTCACAAGTCCTGCCAGAAAACCTGCTCTAGCACAGGAATCTCACGTGTCACATCCTCCCGGCATTCCCCTGCTTTGGCATGGGGTCCTCCATGAGCTGCAAATGGATCTCAGCTCCATCACAGACTCATCACACGTCACAGTCCCTTCAACTCAAGTTCAGACAGAAGTTTCTGCTTGTGTGGTACAGCGGCACAGAAAACAGCGGCAATGTCCTGGCCGTCTTCAGCCCAGGAGCATCACCATGGCTGTTGCCAGAATGTTCCCAGGCACAGCACAGTGAGGTGATCAGCACCACATCACTACGGCGAGTGCTGAAAGTAAAAAGCAGCCACTAATGAGCACTAGGCTCTAATACACAGTCAGGAAAGCGAGCCCCCATGGCAAGAATTGCTCATTACTAACTAAACAGCAGTAACAGCTATAAATTCAATCTAGCACATCCCAGTCAAATGTTGTTATCCTGAACCCTTTGTGCACCCAGTTAGGCATCAAAAAGGACTGTTATGGTTTAACCCCAGCTGGCAGCCAAGCCCCATGAAAGTTCTCTCACGCCCTCACCAGCAAGATCAGGGAGAGAATTGGAAGAGTAAAAGTCAGAAAACTTGGGATTCGAGATAAAGACAGTTTAATAGGGAAAGCAAAAGCTGCACACACAAATGAAGCAAAACAAGGAATTAATTCACTGCTACTGATGGGAGGGCAGGTGTTCAGCCATCTCCAGTAGAGAACAGCCCTATCATGCCTTATGGTTACATGTGAAGACGCACGCCATCACTCCAAATGTTACCCATTGCTCCTTCTTCCCTCCACTTAATATCTTGAACATGATGTCATATGGTCTGAATGCCCCTCTGGTCAGTTTGGGCCACCTGTCACAGCTGTGTCTTCTCCCATGCACACCCAACTTCTTCACCAGTGTGGCAAGTGTGCGAGCAACAGAAACAGCAGAAACATCAAAGCCTTGGCTTTGTGTAAGCCCTCTGCAGCAATAACAAAAACGTCTTTATATTACCAGCTCCGTGTTCGGCACAAATCCAAAACATAGCCCATGCCAGCCACTGTGAAGAAAATTTACTCCAACTGAAATCAGCACACACAGAAAGTTTAATTTCTTGATAAAAAGAGTGATAGGAAAACAAGCAACTTTAGTCTAATGACTACATGGGTAGGCCATGTATGCCTCCCTGACTTTGGCTTATACATCAGAAAGGGTATGAAAAATCCACAGTCCTATGATGGCTTAGCAGGAATGTAGTACTTGTGCCATACTTAGAAGATAATTACCTGGAAGATGTAATAGGCAAAAAATACAGGCAAAACCCATTGGTGACAGAATCAGGATCTGGGGGTGTACTGAAGGCTTTTGCTGGTCATGCTTTCTTCAATCTCATATTGCTTGTCTTTTTCTAGATCTCTCAATGCCTTAACTTTTAAGATTGTGTAGCATATTGCAGGAAGGCAAATGGGGTAAAAAATAGTCTTTGTGTATGTAAAACTCTAATTTGTGATTGATTCCTACAGATGACTTACAAATCCCCAGGAAGTAAAGTCTGTAACAAAAGTGCTAACCCAGTCTGACCCACAGCAGCACTACTGGGTGTCACCGACATATCAGAGAGTATGGTATAAAGGACAGCCATATGAAGAGGGTAAAATGAGGGGTTAAAAGTCACACCAAACATACTGAAAAGGCCTGCAGGCTCCTCAACCTTTATTCTTTAATTGGGAGGAGAAGAGTTTTTACTAAAGACAAGTCTACAATGTAGGCCGGCAGCCCAACTGGGCAATACTCTTGATTTGTGCAGTTCACAGCAGTTCTCTTCTAATGTCTTCATACAGACTTTTTTTTCAAATGTAGTTAAAATTTTAGAAGTATAAAGGTATTTTATTAATTTTTTTAAATAAAACCTTGACTGCCAGAAATACTTGAAGTTAGTAATCATTTGCAGACTCCTTTCCCCTTTCTCACTGCAGGACTGAGGGCAGTAGCACAGCTGGCTGTCAGCTCAGTCCTTATTACCAACACCAATTATTGGTTAAAAAAGCCTACTATTCATATCTGGCTGCATTTCTTGACACAAGATGTTAGGAACAAGAAACTCTAACCTTGTGATAGTAAATTTGCCTGGTTTTTAAATATTTTATCTCAAACCTTCAAATGAGAGGAAATTACGAATTATTTTATATTTGATTCTTATGTGGGGGCAGATTAAAAAGAAAAGTAAAAAAAAATACCTTCTCTCATGTGATCTTCCTTGCAGGTATTATACTTTGGAGAAAAAGCCGTGGCAAAGAGAGTAGCAAGAAAATTGAGTGCAGTAACTGAAAAAAACATCTGTAATTCTGGGTTCCTTAGCAAGGAGTAAGCTTAATAAAATCAAAGTAGTTTAAATGAAATCAAAATTCATTTTCCATCCAGAAAACACTTGTTTTGGAACTGGATATAAACATTTAAGTACATAATCATCATTGGTCAAAGATGTGTCCTGAAACATATGAAGAATTGGCAAGAGAAAAAATATGCAGATATATTTAATCAAACCAATACTTCAATTAGATGGAAAAGAAGCTCAAATGATTTTTATATTAGTAAAAACAATAGCTATTATAGATAGATATTGTTAAGAAGATAGTACTTTTTAAAAATTACCAGAAGAGATACTTTATTAGGTTTTGAGGCTTCATTTCTAATTTGCTGTGACAAAAGGAAGATTTCACAGAGAAGAAACAATAAGAACTGTACCTGAAACAGTGATCTTCCTTTTAGCAGGAAGGTCCCTTTTCCAAAACTATAAGACATGGTATGAGGCCAGTGTATTTGTCAAATATGGAGAGGTGACAAAGAGTTTTGTGTAGAGATTGGAATCTGTCAAAGTGGATATTCATGTCAACATAATGTTTTTATCACAGTCTGCCAAACTTGATGCTAAAGCACACTTAATCTATTCACAAAGGCAAGATATGTTCTGTGAAAGTGTGCCATAATCTCTAAATATAGAAGTAAATGCAAAATACTACCAAGGTTAAAATGGAAATGTCACCTATAATTCAAACAAAAGACTCTGACCTGCAATAGGACTTATTTTCCCTATGTTTAATCTGAGGTGTTTATTTCAGTTTCATAGATGCTGAAGAGAAATACAAACCTCTGGACATGTAGAAGAGGTGCTGCCTTTAAGGGATGGTTTCTCTTTGCTTTTGACTAAAGAACTGAGATCATGAGCTGAGGTCAAATGCCTAACTCTTAGATCAACTCCACTAAGATGAAATCCATCTGTACAGTCTCACAGTTCTTTACAAAGTCACGTGCCAATGCAGATCTTCCATATCTTGCTTAATTCCAAAAACAAAAGTTTTTTTGGATTAATCTGGTTTTGGTCTGGGTTGGGGTTTTTTTGGTGGTTTTTTTTTTTGGTTTGTTGTTGTTGTTTGCTTGTTTGTTTGTTTTGGGGTTTTTTTTGTTGGTGTTTTTTTTTAAAGATGGCGATTACTCCTATGCTTGTAAAGAACAGTGAAAATTTCCTTTGTTAAAAACCAAAAAGGTATTGTATTAGGGTGTATTTTCAGCTGAACAGCCATGTATGGACAATTTTCAACAACATTGCACTCTTTGGCCTTCCATAGACTCTTCTACAGGTTTCTCTCTAGGTTAAAACACCAGTCTGTTGGAAGGATTAAGCACATTCTATCAAAAATAAATAACATGGCGATAAAAATGTAGATTTACATTCTGAAATATTACTGCAAATGGAAATCAATGTTTAGAACAAGCTGCATTGTTATTTTACTGAAATTCTCCTTATTTTATCCTGGCCTTTGGTCCAGAGCAATCATGTATTGTGGGTGACAGAACACAAAAGCTGAAAAACTTGCTTGAGCAAGGTTATTTTTTGAACATATCCAGGATTACTGCTGAAAAATGTTATTCTTTAAATAATGAATATGTTGACCATTTAACATGACAGTACCTGTCATACTTCATCAAACACAAGCAAGCATAGTTAAGGTCACCAGAAGGAAACTTTTAAAACAACATACAAATGTTTTCATTTCTTGTTATCTGGTACTTTTCCTGCAGCACTACATATCACCTTTGAACTGCCTAATTAAGAATGATGCTTTCCTTCTACTCTGGTTCTAAAATGCAAGTGTTTGCCTGCTGTGGATTTCTATTCATTACGTGCACACAGGGAATCAATTGATTTGTAATTTAAAAAATCCCCATTAATTCATTATTAAACTGATAGCAATCTCCTTTTTAGAAGTACTTGCTCAATTTTTTGAAAGAAAATTTGAAGCTATGTAAATATAAAAAAAATTTCTATTAAAGTTCCTTCTATGTTTGGCCCTGAGTGATCCAGGCCCAGTTCTTGAAATCTGCCACATGCAGATGAACTGCTTTGCCTTAAGCAGTCTTCCATCTGCACTCCTCCCAGGATTAGTTCATAAGATATTCAAGCCTCCACCTTTTCCCTTCCAGTTGCTATTTTTAAATAATCATATTCTTAGTTAATTTTAAAGTATAACATTCTGAGGATGCATGTAACTTCAACTGACAGACATTAATTTAAATTTATTTGGCCGTAAAACTTTGGTTCTGTTTGTATCAATATAAATCTACCTTAGCTTACTTTCTACTCTATCAAGTGATTTGTGTTTTACTTTGAGAAGTGAAGTTTGGTTTGTGAACTAGTTAGCAACCTTCCCCTTCACCCCCCCTTTTTTGAGAAGAAAGAGGTCAGTAAACAGAAGATACTGTCTCTTCATAAATTCAGATCATAAAGTAATTTCTAATAAGAAGTTCAAAAGAGGTTAGAAAACAAAAATCCATTTTTGGAGTTTGGGGCATCATCTCATTAAGGGTAATATTGCAAGCCTCCAGTATGAAAAAGGCACTGACTCAAATTTGTAATGATTTCACTTTCAAATTTCTTTTATCTCAGCTGCTGCTACATCAACAAATACAAGTGCTTCAGATATATAGGCAGACTAATGAGCATTGCAGCTGATTACTAAAATATTGTAATAGTTCCCAAGGCAAAATGACATATTTTTCAAAATTAAGAAAACAGAATACTTCTTCTTTACTGCTATAATGTATGACCTCAGTCTAAGCCTCAAATCCCACATTTCCCAGTACAGTTGAAGCAAGCAGTGTGTAATTAACAAGGATTAATTTCGTTTTGGGAAAGGTTCTAATTTGTTTTGGTTGGTGTGTTCACTAGGGCTGTAGTGATCTTAAAGTCTATCATGTGCTTTTAAAAACCTCAAAAATCCTTCTATTCTTCAGTAGTCCTTATATGCATTTATTTTTTATTGACCACATTTGTAGTTTGAGAATTGGAATTACAAAAGTAATTTAAGTGTTATGTTTTAAAAGGAGAGAAAAATTTGTAAAGATGCTCTAGAATTCCTTCCCGGGAGACATGGCACCACCTCTCAGCACAGCTCTTGTAGAAGACAACTGTAAAAATACTCTAAAAACATATCTTTCAAAATTCATTTCTGCTGGATGGGCTGATAACCAGAATTTGACAAGAGAAGGATATTATGAAGGGATCCTCAAATTCTAAGGCACAAATGTCTTGAGCTATGGGTTTTATTTTAAGTGGCCCCGAGAGAGAAGAAATCTAAGGCAGAGAAGGAACAAAGATATTGAAAGACGCCTTTGCCTCCCCACTCCCTGTTCTGCAAGTTCTGTACTATGTGGCCAAACAACAGTACAGAAACTTCCCTGCAAATTCAAAATAATTATCTTGCTGTCTCCAGTGAAATGCAACTGCTGGATTTTTTCCTATGATTTAAATTCAGCAGTTCAAGCTTCCTAGCAAGTCTGATTCCAAGGATTTCTGTGAAGCCAGGTTTATCTTAGAAGTGCAAGTTCAGTAAAATGCATGCTAATATTTATCAGTGTTTATGCAGTATAGAACCTGGGCATATGCTTAAGACCAGATGAAGATTTGCAAGAAATACCTTTTACTGAAATGGAGCTGCAGGGAGCGGGCAGTATTGAATTTTCAAACAATTGTAACCCTCTGACACATAGAATTTTTTTTTCATAATACTTTAAAAACCCCCTGAACAAACCCCAGAAAATTCTGAATATGACCCACAATATGAGACATCTGTGGTCCTCAACAGTGGAGAGCAACTCGCAGCATCTCAAGGGACTCGTCACATAATTCAGAGATTTTTTTTTTTTGGCTCTCTTTCATTCTGGGTTTGAAGACAGATTGCTTTACAAGGTACATCAGCCTGCAGGGAATAGTAATTTCCTTTTTCCTCTGCTACAAAACAAATGGAACTTTTAGAACTGTTTATCTTTGATCAAAAATATATTACTTAACACACCAAATAAACAGCTTTAAAATTTGTCATTGAAATTATTGCTTCCTGTGGCGATTTTTAGTGTTTTTACATTTGCTGGGCAATTGGTAACAAGAACTGATATCCTTGCCATTTGTTTTTTATTTTTGTAATGATCTTAGGAGCAACATTTTGAAATACGAGCTTTCTTTAAAGTAACTAGATAAACTACCACACTGTCAGGAATTATACACCGCTTCCTCACTAAATAATCATGGGAACTCAAGCAACAACCACAACCCCTACACATGATGCATGAAATGATACAGAACACATATCATACATTTCTGTGGTAACATATTCGTCCAGGAAGACCAAAGCAATGATCAGAGTATTAAAAAAAAAAAAGCAGTGAACCCACACCCCCCTTTGTCTCACCCCACCAAACATAAAACCCAAAACCTTTTAGAAAACAATTTTACAACATTTGTGAAATCAAAACATAGACTTATAGTCTTTTATTAGACTCTTAAGACAATTTATCTGTGTTTTTCTGATTTATTAGATAGGCTGAAGATGTAGTTTGCAATGCATTATGTTACATGTATGTTAACACATCTTCATATTTCATTCTCCTTGTTGTATAAGGCCATGGTGTAACACTTTTTTTCCAGAACTGTCACTTTGTGTCGTGGTTCTTTATTTTTGCTTGCCATTTTTTCACTTTAGCTTTCATTTTCATAGGTGTCACTACCTGAAGTCTGCTGTAGCATTATGACTCATCATACTCTTGGTTTACTGATCACAAGCTCTAAGCCAGCTTTCCCCCTTCCCTTCAATTCTATGCAAAAAACCTCTTTGATCTAATGCTTGTCCTTTCAGGTCTCAAAAAGAATAATTTTCTTCTTCATTTGACTCTGAGGCAATTTAAATCTTGTGTCTTGGACTTCATTACTATTTAAAAAATTCACCTTTTGCTGGAGAGAGTTATAAATTTGGACACCCAAACACACTGCAATTTATCAACACCTTAATATCCTTTTAAGAGGTGTTTGGTGTCAGAAATGAAAGGAGAGTGTGATTAAGATTTTTCCCAATAACCCAAAATTTTTTCTTGACACTTGGATATTAACCCAATCTAGAAATTCTTTTATTTCTTCATTTTAACTCTCCCCTGAAACATTTCTGACAAGTCCTAATCTTACTCAATGTACACCTTTTTTTTTTTTCTGTTACTGTACTCTATCCTCACAGAAGCTCTTTGTGACTCATCTTCTTTCTTTAGAGGAAAGATCCCCAGTGTTTGGAGAGTAGCAACAACTATTTCAGAACACCATCTACTCTGTTCCCTCTGATATTATGAATGTGATATCTACACAGTTCTCTAAGGTCTTCATAAAATGTTGCATTGTTAGGTAACACAGAGAAGTTAAGGAACTGTCACTTATGGCTGCAGAATAACTTCATTTAGGCTAAAACTGGATTTCCCTCTTGAGTTGTTGTCCATCTGCTTCTGTTAAAGACTATGGAGGTGCTCTAGATAAACTACAGTCTAGACTGGTGTTTTTTACTGTTTATCACATTCCTAGCTGAATTTATACAAATTTAGTGTACTCTTGATCAAACCTGAAAACTTCCCGCAATCATAAAAAGCCATTTACCTTCTAGAACTCAGTATCATTCAGCATCTTTAGAAAAATCAGTATCAAAAATCTTTGAAGGTGTTTGATTATCTGTTTTCTTTAAAAAATTCCTAAACATCCTTAAAATGAAGAATATATATTTATTTTGACAGTAATTACTTGGGGGCTGGAATTTTCTATAAATGTGGTGTTAATATTACCTTGGGAGAAGCATATAGTAAGTTCTTCTGGGGAAATCCCAAGCTCAGCTGACTGCATACATCCATTCGACTGTTCTGGATTAGCTAGTTTTTAGATTTGCATCAGAGATGTAAGGTTCGAAAAATATGAAAGATTCTTGTTTCTCCCATCTTTTCTTTTCAAAAGCATTCCTTAAATATCTGCCCAGTGCAACAGAACTTCTACCAGTATATCTCAGCCATGAAAATTCAGGATTATTATGGAGTTTAAATCAGTTTTGGGTTTGGTTTTTTTTTTTTTTTTCCCCCACAGGTATACATGGACTAGGAAATTTCAGAAATGGAAATTATGAAGGAAGTTTTCTTGCAGTAAATCTGCTTTGTACTTCATATTGCTTTTTATCCAGAAATACAGATGAGGATTTTGAATGGTAAAATAAATGAATCAGAAGTACATCTGCAAAGCAGGGTCCTAATTTCCAAGGGGTAAGTACAACACTCTGCAATCTTTTGTTCTTGGCTTTCTCCTACATAAATTTTTGTGCAAGCAAAATTTGAGGATGCAAAACTGATGGCAGATCATAATGTGCAAGTCACCTCATCAAGACTTTTTAAAAAATTTAAAATATAGATTAAAAAATACCGTAACGATACCAATATCACTTGCCCGTGGACAATGATGATGATAATAACAATATGACCCAATGTAGTATTAAATACAGGACTAGTGTAGGGCTCATGCCCTACACTATTGTCCTGCGTCTGGCCAGGACAAGGTTAAGTTTTACAAGAGCCAGGAGGGGGCATGGCTGGGACCTTGAGGTCCATCTCTGTACCATCTCATTCTATACCATCTCATGTCATCTGCAGGGGATGGAGGAGGAGGTCCCTTCCATGTCCGGTAACATGGCAAAAAGAGCAGTCGGGTAATGTCGGAAGTGAGAACTTGCCTGGGAATTGTTCAGTTCTTGTACACTCTGTTATTAGTTTTGTTGCAACTTACAGGACCCTGATAATGTGACGGATTATTTGCAAGGAGAATGCTGTGGCGACTCCAGACAGGAGCAACTCAGTGCAGTGTACTGGGCCCTGTCTATGTTTTACTGGACACAGTTCAATACTAGACAGCACACTCAGGGGAAGGAGGAGGAAATTAGACAAACAGGCACTGTGGCCACTCAGTCGCTCTATACAGAAGAAATCTAAGACCAAATTAATTCGCGTAGTGAGGGATGAAGAGGAAGCAGGACCCTCACAACAGGAGGAAGAGGTAGGGCCAGAGATAATCACCTGTCCCTATCCCTAAGTGAGCTACAAGATCTGTGGAGAGGTTTCAACAACTGGTCGGACGAGCCCCTGCTGACCTGGCTGTTCCAGTGTTGGGATATGATGGCCCATGGTATGAAACTAGATGGCAGTGAGGCCAAGCAGCTGGGATCCCTGTCCCAGGGTGTGGGCATTGCCAAGGGGTTTGGGAAGAGGACAGAAACTCTCAGCCTCTGAAGATGACTCTGAATGGTATTCTCTCAAGGATGATCTAGTAGTGCATTCAGGCACGTGGGACACCATGGAGAAAGGTATCCAGTACCTGAGAGAATTAGCTGTGCTGGAGGTAATCTATAGGGATTCAAATAATGAGCAGTCCCCTGTAGGTCCAGATGAGGTCCAGTGTACACAATCCATGTGGAAGAAGTTTGTATGGAGCTCATCATCATCGTACACCAACTCATTGGCATTGATGTCCACGAAAGAAGGAAAACAAAGTGCTTCAGGTGACTACCTGACTCCAGCAATATGATGATCATCTTTTTTCCTCCCTGCTGACCTGCACCTTGGCTGTGGAAAGACTGTCCAAGACTGTGGACAGACTCGAAAGTCTTCAGCAGATTAGAGAGGAACTGTCCCATGCCCCTCCAGTATGGACCAGAGTCTCTGCTATTGGGAGCAAGCAGCCCCCTGCTCAAGAGAGAGGGTACAAACCAGAAGGTAACCTGTGGTTTTTGCTGAGTGACCACAGAAGGGACATGAGGAAGTGGGATGGAAAACCCACCTCTGCTCTGGCAGCACAGGTAAGTGAATTGAGAGGAAGAACAACCACTGCAGGAAATTCTTCAAGAAGGAAATGCTACTCCAGTTTCCAGTGGGCAAGTCTTCAGACAGAATAGAAGGGCTGATGTTACTTCCAGCCCTCTTGAAGGGACCTCCAGTTCATATTTACAAGAAGTGAACAACGAGTACCATGACTAGAACAAGACAGGCCCTGCCTCCAGGCATGTGGAGGAAAGGGGCAATCAAATCTATTGGACTGTGTGGATCCAATGGCCTGGCACATCAGATCTATGAGACTGTGAAGCTTTAGTTGACCGCAGAGCACAATGCAACCTGATGCCACCCAGATATGTAGGGAAAGAATCCATCTCTATTACTGGGATGACAGGGGGATCCCAACAGCTGACTGCACTGGAAACTGAAGTGAACCTGTCTGGGAATGAATGGCAAAAACACCCCATTGTGACTGGCCCAGATGCCCTGCACTTCCTTGGCATGAATGACATCAGTATTGGGTTTTCCAAGGACCCAAAAAGTCATTGTTGGGCTTTTGGGATAGCTGCTGTGTGGACAGAGGAAATAAAACAGCTGAACACTTTGCCTGGTCTCTCAGAGGACCCTTCTGCTGTGGGACTGCTGAGGGTCAAAGAACAACAGGTATTCATTCCTACTACAGCAGTGCAGTGTTGACAATACTGCACAACCAGGACTCTGTGAACCCCATTTGTGAGATGATTTGGGGAGAGTCAGGGGTGGTCAGCAAGACTCACTCACTCTTTAATAGCCCTTTATGGCCAGTATGTAAGTCCACTGGAGAGTGGAGACTGAGAGGGGACTATTGCAGCCTGAAGAAGTCACACCACCAATGACCACTGCTGTGCCGGACATGCTGGAACTTCAGCATGATTTGGAGTCCAAGGCAGCAAAGTGGTGCTACCACTGACACTGCAAATGTGTTCTTCTCCATTCCTCTGGCAGCAGAGTGCAGGCCACAGTTTGCTGTCACCTGGAGGGGCATGCAGTACACCTGGAACTGACTTCCCTAGGGCTGGAAACCCAGGCCCACTTTTGACTGCACATCAAAAGGGTAAGGCTCCAGAACACTTATGTCGATGAAATCATCACATGGGGTTACACAGCAGACAGAGTTTTTGAGAAAGGGGAGGAGATAATCCAAAACCTCCTAACAGCCAGTTTTGCCGTAAGACAGAATAAGGTCAAGTATGTAAGGAAACTGAGTTTTCAGGAGTAAAATGGCAAGATGGACACTGTCAAATTCCAATGGATGTGTTCAACAAAATATCAGCCTTGTCCCCACCAACCAGCAAAAAGGAAACACTGGCTTCCCTATGCACTGTGGGTTTTTGGAGGATGCATATTCCAGATTACAACTGGTTTGTAGATCCTATCTATCATGTGACCCAGAAGAACTATTTCAAGTGGGGTTCTGAACAACAAAATTTTGAACAAATCAAACAGGAGATTGTTCATGCAGTAGTCCTGGAGCCAGTCAGGACAAGACAGTGCAGCTGAGGAGAATGGTCCTTCCAAGAGCCTCTGGCAAAAAGTGCCCAAGGAGACTCAAGGACAACCCCCGGGTTCTGGAGTCACGAATACAAAAGATTTGAGGCCTGCTGAAAAAGAGATCCTGGGAGTTTATGAAGGAATTCTAGCTCCTTCAGAAGTGTTAGGCACCGAAGAACAGCTCCTCCTAAAACCCTAACTGCCAGTGCTGGAGTGGACGTTCACAGGGAAAGTCCCTTCCACACATCAATTCCAGTGATGCTATGTGGAATAACTGGATTGTGCTGATCACACAGCAAGCTCACACGGGAACCCCCAGCTGCCCAGGGATCTTGGAAGTCATCATGAAACACCCTAAGGCAAAGCTACCTGAAAATGAAAAGTATTACGCTCTCCTCACTGACGGTTCCTACCATACTGTAGGTGAAAATACAAGGCTGAAAATAAAAAGCTACACTGAAAATAAAAAGCTGCTGTATGGAGTCTTGTTTGGTAAGTCACAGAAGCTATTGAGGGACAGGCTGGATCAAGTCAGGTTTCAGCAGAGCTGATAAACTGATGGAAAAAGACCAATTGGCAGAACAGAAGTAAACCCAACTGGGCTGCTGAGTTGTGGCAAGACATTGTTTCCCAGGTGGGGAAGCTGTCCGTAAAAGTATGTCATGTAAGTGCACATGTTCCCAGGAGTCGGGCTACTGAAGAGCATTGCAAGAACAGAGAGGTGGATCAGGCTGCCACCTGTCTCAGGTGGATCTGGACTGGCAGCACAAGGGTGAATTATTTCTGGTTGGTGGGCCCATGATTCCTCAGGTCATCGGGGAAGAGATGCAAAAATACAGATGGGCTTGTGATGAAGGGGTGGATTTAACAATGAACAATGAACACTATTTCCCAGGTTATTCATAGTTGTGAAACATGCTCTGTGATCAAGCAGGCCAAGCAGGTAAAGCCCTTATATTGAGTGGGTATCATATTCCCTGTCATGCACCAGCCTCTGGGAAAATTGAACAATATGATGGACTGTTGAAAACCACATTGAATGCAATGGGTGGTGCGGCCTTCAAACATTTGGGTCCACATTTGGTGAAGGTCACCTGGTTGGGTAAAACTAGAGACTCTACCAGTAGAACTGGCCCTGTTGAATCAAAACCTCCATTTACCACAAAAGGGGATACAGTCCTCATGGTGCATATGAGGAATATGTTAGGGAAGACAGTTTGGATTATTCCTGCCTCAAACAAAGGCAAGGATGTGGGTGCACTTGGTGGGTAATGCAGAGGGACAGGGAAACACATTGTGCACCGCAAGGGGATTTGACTCTTGAATGAGAACAGTCTATAATGTTTCACTGTATAATACTGTTTGATGAATGACTTTGCCACTGTGTGCCATAACTACCATGGGCAGTGGGTATGGACTGCACCAGATACATTGATTTTGAGGCCTTGATGCAGCTTGGAACCAGCTGACAGCACACCAGCCCTCTGGCCCTGGAACACATCTAAAACAGATAGAAATCACAGTCATGGACTAAATGAACTCCACAGACATCTTGGAGGGACAGCCTCTGACTATGAAAGTGATACATGTGCTTGTGTGGGTATATATGCATGAGTACCTATGTATATATATGCATGTATATATGTGTGTGTGTTTGTGTATGTGTATATAGATTTAGGTATATAGTTGGAAGGAATAGGATGTGGCCATGACATTGATGGTATAGAAGATAGGAGTGGATAATTTTCTGGTTCCGGTCAGGATGTGGTTAATTTCTGCAGTAGTCAGGAGGGGACATCACTAGGACCTAGATGTTATTCTATGCCAACTCATGTCATTTTTCATGGACAGGGTGCCCTTTTGGGTCAGGTAGCATGGCAGAGAGTGGTTGGGTATTGTTGGGAGTGAGAACTCTCATATGGATCATTCGCTTCTTGCACACTCTTACTAGTTTTGCTGCTTTTACTTATCTCGTTGTTTCCAGTAAAATGTTCTTTTTCTCAGCCTGTGATGTTTACCTTTTGTGCCTCCAATTCTCCCCTCCATCCCACTGCAGGGGGAGGGGAGAGTAAGTGAGCACTGCATAATTCAGACTGGCTTCAGTAGGAGCATTAAATGAGAGGATACCATTCCTAAACTACGACAACTATCTATCTATGTACTTTTTTATTCTACCTCTTCTCTCAGGCATGCTTAATACGGTTTAGATAATTTTACAAGCCAAAATCTTGCGAGGAGAAATCAATATAGTTTAGGCTTAAAAATCAAGTGTAGTTTAGATGCAAAATATAGTCCTGGTTACCTTATGCAGGGTATCCGTACAGACACAAACATAAACCCACGAATACACATGTATCCATATGAACAAAACTACATGGAAAATATTTTGAACTTTGTAGAAGAAGCAGCTGTGTACTTGCAGTTGTCAAAGTCCCCAGCTGTGCCTTCTGTGTAAGATCATGCAATGCTGTCTCCAGATTGTCAGGAGAACATATTAATTTTGTACCATTTTCTGTTCCCTTTACACTCTTTGTCATGAAAATGAGCATGTATAATGAAGAGAACATGAGAGGCATTAACATTCAATGATACTTCACTGTCAAAAATAGTGGTCACATAATGGAAGTGGCATGTTTATCCACTCTCAAGGCCAACATAGGCATGGAGACTCATGGCACTGCTATACCGCATTTTTGAAAAGGATTATATTTTATGCAAATACAAAAAACCATTAAGATTGACAATAAAAATTTAAAAAAATTAAATAAATAAATTTAATAAAAAATTGTTTAAGCAAACTGCCAGTGTTAAAAAATTAATTCCAAATTCCCATCTTTTTTTCCCCCCAAATTTCAGAAATTACAAAATATTTTTGTCTTGAAATAGCTTTGTCCATGTAGGACTGCCAGAATCATTGGAGGAACTTTTGTTGCTCAAATACAAGCCTCTTTGAAAATTCATTTCAAATCCCATTTGTGACAAATGACTTCTAGCCCAGTGTTTTAAAAACATTCTATTTTGTTGTTGTTTGTGAAACCCAGTCTTCTGTGTGCCATCCTCTAACCCACAGGATATTTTGCCGCTAGACAGTAAGGACTGGAATGAAAAGAAAATGCTGAGCAACACAAACACTCTCATTATTTGGCCATCTGAATTCAGCTACATAATTTTCAGCTGATTTTGCATGGTTGAACATGTAAATCAAACACCCTGACTGCTGCCAACTTCTGTAATAGCAGCTGCTCTACCTGGCCTGCAGGCCACTGCCTCCTGTTTCCAGGCACAAGTCAGAGGGGTACAAGCTTCCTCTAACCCATCTTCTGATCTCCTGAGGGGCCGAAAAAGACAACCCCATTGGGTCAGTGGTGTAACTGGATCATGCAGCTGGGAAACACAGCATCATCTCCTCATAATAATGTACAGTAAAAGACAAAAAAGTCCTCAAACCTCATTCATCTGGATCTAGCTCAGGATTCTGTGTAAGAAGAGATGATCTGATAGGTCTCACGTAATCTGTCCCCACATTTTCAAGGGTAGATTACTGGCTTGCTCTCCATTCACAAGGTGGCCTTGACAGCAGTTTAACCACGCTGCTTTTGCATGTTAAGATTATAAGAAAACGAAATATTTTATCTATCATGCGGAACTAGGAATCAAAAAAACCTGTAGTAGTAGTAAGACAGGGATGCCCTCAAGGCTTGGGCTGGGTGAGAACTCAATCCAAAATAAGCTTGATGGAATCTAATTGATATTTCTTCACAGTCTGGGTAGAGAATCAATGATTTCCCAGTGTATTATCACAGTGATGAATGCCCACATACTAGAGGTCTCTCCACACTTTGTAGATATCGTGTTTTTCTACTGATCCTCCTCATCTCTTTGGCTAGGAATGTAATGTAAGGGGGGCAAACACCACCACGAAGGATCTCCTGAACCATCGTATCCATCTTCTACCTCAGGAAAGCACAACATGTAACATTTTTATGTGGTGAACAAATGCCAAGCTCCTGAGTTAGAAAGGGCAAGAATAACAATAAAACTGTCTGTCTAGTGGTAGACAGCATTGTCAAGATCACTGCTCACACAATAATGGGTTTTCTCAACAGCTTATAGAAAATCTCTCTTATGCTTCTCCACTTGATTACCTTTCCCTAGATGATCGTTATGCTTCCTCTGTATTCTTCTGAAATGCTATTCTAGGAAGTTCAAAATTATTCTGACAAAGAAGAAAATTAGTCTCTTCCTTAGTCTGCATTTAGCTAAGACTGATCTAAGGCCCTGATCCTTCTTATCAACCCTATGTGCATACTGCAGTGCACCTAGCGGCATTTTTGGTTTTGGTAGACACGAAGTTTTTAAGTTCGGACCAAACAACAGAGCATCAGGAAAGGAATCTTTTTATTCTCATCTCCTGAGTGGAAGCAACACTAACCATCTTGTGCCATAGAAAGTGAGGTATTTTCAACAGCCTTATTGTACCTGGAAGTCCAAAACAACAAATATTACAGGATGTCAGCTTAGTTCTCTCTCAGTACTTGCAATATTATTTATGCAGCTGAACAGAGTGAATCATCAGATGACTCAATCTCCAAAACACCATTATAAAAGTAAATAAATAAAGTCCTTCCCTCACACTAAGGAATTGCATTCATACACACAGCCTTACTGAAAAACATGATTGAGAGTAATTTGAAAAGAAATAAATGCAATTTGAATTTTTAAAAAACTCATCAGCGCTGCTATGGTTCCCATGAATAAACAGATCTGATTTGTTAAATCTCTTTAACCTTCAAAGATGATTAGGGAGTAATTTTTGTTGTTGCTGCTGTTGCACAAATGGATGGATACATTTTCCAGCAAGTTTTGGAGACAGGCTGGAAGCAGGTACAATTAATTCAGTACATATCATTTACTGCATCCTTGCTTCTTTCACAGAAATCCTTGCCAACTGATCCCAGGCAGAAGATTGGCTTTGGTTCTGCAAGCAGCTGCTCAACTTCCCACTTTGCTGGAGGTAAGATGTCACAGTAAAGCAGCTGCTGAAAGAGTGGGAGGGAGACACCAGTGAGCAGAAACAATTGTGTTGATAAAAAAAAAAAAGAAGAGAAAAATACAGGAGTGACAATCTTACTTTTTTCTAACAGATTGGGCTATACTACATCTTACTTGCCTGAAAAGAAACAGTGTGGCCATAAGTTAACCTCGAAATATGTAAACTCTTGGAAACTTACACAGTTCAGAAAACCAAGATAAAACCGATCTACCAATGATATATTATTCTACTGATAATGAGTTCTGTGATCAAATTTGACATACTCAGAGATCTGAGGTTCATGAAGATTCAGTGCAGACTTAATCTTATCTGATTCTGCCTTAAATGCATTAAGCTTGTCTTGTAAGAGATAATAATTATTTATGTCAGCATTGGTATAAATAAGAGCTCTAAGGCTCAAACTCGAATTAAATAGAAGGGGGGGAGAACTAAGAAAAAGAATCTGGAATTCCAGAAGTAAATAAATAAATAAAAAATAAGTATCTTTGGTGTAGCAGTAATCTGTTGAGATCAATGGTACTCTATTTAAAGATCTATTCTCATAATTTTACTTGCATAATTAGGCATGACTCAAATAAGTCAAGGTAAATTGCCAGTTATCACATGTAATTAATTGTTTTTTAGAAGATTTTAAAGCTGTGGATTTTTAAAATATGGTCAGAGCCCGAATTAATTTAGAGGTTGTTATATGACAGTGACACTGCACTTCAGTAAAACACTTTGGAGTACTCCAGAATACTCACTGTGATATTTCAGAAATAAAATTTTAAAAACCACCAAAATGTCCATAATGCTGAACTCTTACCGAAGATATACAGAATTCCAACACTTTAAAACTGCAAGATTGGCTTAGGGACATTTTTTTTAACACGAAGGCTGTACTGCTCCTCTAGTAACATGAGGACTTTTAAGAGAAGTCCTGTCTTTACAAATGCTGATAATATCAAGCAGCTAGTAAACCACAATATTGTGTTTTTGGTATTCAGGCAGGAGGACAAAGTACATTCCTGCAGTGGAAAATGTCAGTGTAAACAAATACCTGTTCTAATAGCAGAACTTAAGTGTAGAATGTGACCCAGCGGGACACAAAGCATACAAATGTGGGACATTTTAAGGCACGAGTGTTGTATAAGTACAAGTTATTATATACAATCATGGCCACAGTCTCACTACCCTGATTCTCCACTTGTTAATAGGATAATTAAAAAATCATTGCAACACAGAGATTAGTACATAGATTTAAATTTTATTCCTCTTCTTCCATGCTACAGAGATTGTGGGCGTTAGAACTTCTCCACTGTATTTTGGGCCTTGCCTGTTTTTTGTCCTTTTTTATCCTAATTAAAACTATTGTTTTGTTTATTTGTTGCCTGAGGCCGATTTAATTAAACCCATGATTTTTCTAGTGTAAAGGAAGTCCATAATATCTGTAAAGACTAGAAGAAACAACACACTCTCCAAATCTAAACTGGCACAACTAGGTGGCATGCATATGTATAGTATCTACATTTTCATTAGAATGTTTATCTCTCCTTTCTGCCTCATTCTTTTTGCCACAAGCTTAACCTATTTTTCTTTGTTCACTCACTCTGCATTTTTACAGCATATGTAGGTTTTTTCCTTTTCATTTTATTTGTTTTTCAGTCTTAAGAGACATTCAGACCCCACACTGATATTTCTTTATCAATATTATGTTGATTGAAAAATACATCAAAGAAAGAACGTGTAGGTCTTGATATCAAATCAAAAATAGTCTACATTTGTTCATTATTAAATGGAGCTACCCTCTCCTCCAACCTTTCTTAAGCTTTGTCACAATCTCACAAATTAATAAAAGGAAAAACTGCTCTCATCTCATTTAGCAATGGAAAAGCCACTAAATTTCTGAGGCAAAAACTCTTTATATGCAAAAGTTAAGGTGTAGGTAGGTACATTCTGGTCATACTGATCTGCTGGTGGTGTGGCGAGCACTCGAACTTTTCTTATAAAAAATAATAAATGCAAAAATAATCATGTCTGTCCAGCCAGCGAGGTGACCACGAGTGCTGGGCACCCGCCCGCACGGGAGGGGATGAAGGAGGCTGCTCACAGGGTGTGGGAGGGTCAGCAAAGCTCCAGCACGGGCTCGCCCGACACACCGGTGGTAAGGGTGCGGGGAGGGGGTGGAAAGAAAGCAAAGGGACTTCTTGGAAAAACAGGAGAGGGTTTATTGCATGGGGGTCCAACAGAAATCCAAGGAAGGGCATGAAGAAGCCGAGAAGTGCTTTTGACAGGGGGTTTTATACCCCTACGAAAAGGGAGGGGAAAATATGAAACGGTCAATAATGCAGGGACACGGGGGTTGTGCTAAGGCGGGAAAAGGGGTACAAAGCCAATGGGGAAGTAATGTGGGAGGGGATAAATAACACTGGCCAACAGGGGGTCGAGGAACACAGAACTTTCTAGAGGGAGAACCAAATATAGGGGAGAAGGGGAGGAGATGGCGGTGGCCAAGTATGGGGATACGATCTGCATACCCTGCGTGGGTATCAGACCAATGCACCTGCTGGTCCATTTGATATTGCTGGCCGTGGCACCAGCCATGGCACACTGCAACAAACTTCGACTCCTTTTAAATATTTACTTGCTTTTTCTTTCTTGTTCTTTTTTTTTTACCCTCCACTCACAGTCAGCATGAAGCTCTACCCCCCTTTAACTAGCCATTTTGAACAAAGAAAGCATCTGCCTCATTCTTTTCCCCTACTGTGCCATTTTACAGAGAAGAAGCTTAATTACAACTGATTTTCTAAAGCTCATGTGCAAAATCCACAGCAGAATTGTGAGCAGAACTCAGATTTCCCTGCCTCGTTTTCATCCTTCCATAAACTCCTGTTTTCCTTGAACTGCTTCAGTGTGCAGTTGGATTAACTGAGCCTGCCATGACCATGCTAGGGTAGCTTTCCTTTTGAAATCCTTGGTCAGAAAACATGAGAATTTCAGCAATGAACACAAATCTGGGTACTTCCAGACCGAGCTTTGCTTCTCTTCCATGCCATGGCCCCTGGACCATGCTGATGCAGCTGTGTGAGACCTCTCAGTAAATCACGTTGATGAAATGACCCCAGATTATCCCTCCAAAAATATTTATTTTGTTTTACCTGGCTTATTTCAATGATGTGATTTCTAATATGAGGTCATCCATGTCATCCCACATGGCAGAGAAATATATATGAATGACGACGGAGTGACAAGGTCCTTCAAACAGATTTGCCGTAGAAGGCCACAAAAATTAAAAATATGCTATTCATTTCTCTAGTTTTCCATCTCATAGCTTTGCTGCGATGTCTGGTCCCAAAGAGTAATTTTCTGCTTTTACTGCTCCTTGATGACATCAGATTTTTTTCAGACAGAGGCAGAAAAACTGCCTGGTCTTCCATCTACATTTACAGAAGAAGACATAGACAGCTCCTTGAACTTTGTTGCACACTAATCACAATAAGAAAAAAAAATAAGCTGGAAAACAGAAGCTTCTCGTCCTGGTTCTGGTTTTATCACCTTACAGTCTCTGCTGAATCAACTCTGTAGGAACTGACAGAGGGAAAACAAGGTAGTCTTGACTAAACAAGAGACTCACACTTCAAACAAAAAAGGAAGACATGAAAAAAAAGTCAACAGACTTTTCGAACTCCCAAGAGGATTCAAAGCTAGTTTGATTTAACATTTTAGATAGCATGCAGCTTAATAATTTACCAGATTCCCAGTGACTAACTGACACCTATTCATAAGAGCTTTGTTTGAGTTCTTGGTCTTTGCAGGTATTTGGCAAGGACCAGGTGATTTGAATTACATAGTATGTAGAAACTCCGAATTCACGCAAATTTATTACCCATGCCGCCATGCGATAAACAACAGTTTAGCAGTATTTGTTACTCCTGCCACTAATTTTACTTTGTCCCAAACCTTGCTTTGTATAAATTGATGACAAAACAGGAATATTTTCTACTATCGAGATTTCAAATTATATACAAAGGAACAAAACAACTCAACAAACAACCGATACCAATAACCCCACATACAAATTTTAAAAAACTGCCTCTATTTGGTGTGACATTTATAGTATTACCAGACATCATGGGGAGAATGGGCTGCCACATGCCGCTGTGGAGTACAATTCAATAACAATAATTCTTTCTTCCCATTTTTACATATACCACCATGGAAAAATATGCAAAAGCCCTTTCAACAGTCAGGTGTTTAACAGGAGTAACTGATGAACACAAAGCCTTGGAAGTCTACAGTGGCTGTTGAATCTGAAACTACAGAAATGTTAGAACCCCAAGATAATGCTTCCATCACCAAAAAATAGGTCCCAGGTCAATAAAACTCAAGTTGTTCACACAGCCACTGGGATATTTCCCTTCCCATTAGTGTGCAAAAAAAGGAAGTAAAAAACAAGGGAAGTTGGATCAATAGGCTCCTATGACACATTGTGTCTCTTGCATGTGGAAAGCCCAAGATGGCAAATACCAGGTCAATTTTTTACTGTTTGGCCTTTAAATGATGATCACTGAGACCATTTTTACTGTAAAAAAGATTAAAAAATCACTATACGAGCAGACACTGTGTATTAATCTACAGAGAAAATGGAACAACTGAATGAATCTAGTCTAATAATCTACTATATCTGATGATTTTATCATCATCTTAGGCGATGCATTTGAAAGTAGTGCACCTGAGCAAAGCATCTTTTCTCCTGTGTGCTCCAGAACTGCTGGGCTATTTTTGAGTGAATTCAGAATGCATGAGAAATTCCTGATTGACAGCTATGGAGAATATATTTATCCACAGACCAGGCAGAACCTAGAGAGCAGAAATGAAAACTTACTCCCACCTCAACCCTGACCTTTAGGGGCAGGTGAGGAGCAAGTTGTTTTGTGTTAGGGTCAAGTTCCATCATCTAAGGATGTTTTTATTGATTGCATTTTTTGCTTTGTTTATTTTATTTTTTTAAAGCAGAAAAACAAAGAGTGTGCTACTGAGAGACTGAGGATTTGTCTGAGTTAGAGCAAAGCAGTAGTTCTCCCTTTTTTTAGAGCAGGTGCTTCCTCATCCTTTCAGTCGAATTTAGCTCCTCAGGGTAACCCTGTCGTGATTAAGCTGAGGTAGAAACTTTTGATTGTGAAGAAATTGCCAATAAGTTATTGTTGCTACTGCAGCTCTTATGTGAAGGAAGACAGAAGATGATCTCTTAAAACAGTAATTAATGCCCTAAGGTAATAAAGCCAGCTCCATCACTGGTATGAAAGTTGTATTTTTCTCTTTTTTTTCTTTCTATTTTAATTTTTCTGAAACACAGTCTTGGTCTTTCTTTTGTCTTTTTGGTTTTTTTTGGGGTTTTTTTTTTTTTTTTCCTGCATGCTGGGCTTGGTTCCTCCAGTTAAAGTAAAACAGTTTCAGCCTACAGTATCATTCTCACATTATCCTAACTCACTCTGCACTGGAAGTTCTTATTGCAACATCAATTAGAGCACAAATGAGAAAATTGTGAGGCTCTGGATAAAAAAGGAAAGCTGCATTGTAAACACAAGGCAAAATATTTTCTTGGTTGTTTAAAAGTTCAATGACAGAAAGGCAAACAGCTCCAGTGAGCTATTGCTTTGAACCCTGATGACAACATGCACTTGCATTTAGCATTTTATCTAAGTTTATAGAAGTGTAGAGAATTATCCTGGTTCTGGCCAGGACAGGGTTAATTTTTGTAGTAGCTAGAAGGGGCCGTGGTCGGGACCCAGAGGTTATTTATACCACCTCCCATCATTTCTGGGAGCAGGGAAAGGGGAGTCTCTTCTGGGGAGAAGGAGTTTCTTCTGGTCAAGAGAACATGGTGAAGGGAGCCATCTGGTATGGTTGGGGGTTTTCTGCATGAATCATTTATTTTCTTGTACCCTCTGTCTTAATATTGTTGCTGTTACTGTTCATTTTCTTTTTTAATTGCTGTTTCCAGTTAATTGCTTTTATCACAACCCATGATATTTGCCTTTTGTGCCTCCAATTCTCTGTAGCCCACTGCAGGGAAAAGAAGGGGGGAAGAAGTGGGTGAGAGAGAGAGAGCAGTGTGTGGTTTAGAGAGTCTGTCGGGGCAGTGAATTGGGGAGTACCCTTCCTGAAACACAATCATAATATAGCATTGACTACTAGAAGCCAAGGGACCTGTTTCTCTCCTTCTAACCTAAGAACAATGCAAAGAAAAATCAATATCTGTAAAGCATTTCTTCAATATTTGTATGGATTGCTATACTCAAGATTACTTCTTTGGGCATCCCCCTCCTCCTTTGGACAAACTTTTAATACTAGAAAACAACAGTTTGAAGATCAGAATGGGGATCCTTGAGTCTATGGAGAATATGCTGTAATCACTGAAAATTTTACCACTGAATGTATTAACAGGTGAATGAAGGATATTTTATGTCACAATTTAGATTCTTAAATCGGAAAGTATCATCAACTGAGTCAACTCAGATTTTCTTTTAATTGCTTAGCTGTAACTGACACCAGGTCTTCCTCAGGAAGAACCATTTTTTAGTGCAAAATTTTCTATTTGGAAAAGCTGAAACCTGCCTGAATGTATTGTGGATTTCCAGGTACACGATATCTTCCTAGCAGTTACTGGCTGTCAGATATATGGAGGGCATTTTGGCGGTATATGCTCAGGTGAACTGCTCAGCACTGGCACAGTCTGCAGTTCAGTCTGCTTTTGCCCAGGAGGAACTGAATTTTGATGGTACAAGCACTGCACAGGTGGTGCATATAGTCATGGTACACTGCAGTGAAAGCCTTACCTTTATAAATATATCCAGTGTTTCCTGAAAGTATTGAAGAGACAACACTTCATAAGGTACATGTGTGCTATCCAAATACAATGGAATCTTCAGATCTCTGTAAAAATTCTTACCAGTGAGATTCATATCCTAAATGGGAGGACATCTGAGCCATCAGTAAGGACATTTGCTCCATCAATAGCTCTCTATATATCTTTATGCTCATTCCTAACCTAATTATATGAGACACTACTTTTACTGGCAGTTATAAATGTATATACTTCAAAATCAGGTTCAGTTGAAACTGAGATGGGCTTCCAATATTGCCATTTTTCAGGGTCTTTAAAAATTTTTGTAATGCGTTTTAGTGCTTGTTTATGTACACCACATAGTGCAGTGGGTACTTGAGCAAAAAGGGAGTCACTGACTATATCCTGGATGGATGCTAAAATACCAGGTAATCTTGCTGGAGCAAGACGATGTGACATTCAAAACTACTTCCATCTTTAACCCTGCTCTGTTCTTGTCTGCCCAACAAGTAGAAGGAGCCCCAGAGCATGATTGCTTACAGACTATAGAAGAAGTGTATTCCAGCAGACCTGACTTAGGAGACAGCCCCTTGGAAAGATCTGACTGGGAATTGTACAATCAAGAATCCAAAAAGATATAGTTTGTGAAAGAAACAACCCTAACACAGCTAGCAAAGTAGTTCTGGGAGCCATAAAACCTGGAAATGTTCAAATGAATATAGGCAGATTGATTCTACTGAATTGTCCTGAAAAGGTGGGGTACAAATACCTTTTAGTTCTGGTGGACACCTTTTCTGGGTGACCTAGCCTTCCACTGTTGCACCAGCCAGGCTAAGGAAGTGACTAAAATACTCGAATCAAAAAATACCTAGATCCAGGGTACCTTTGGGGATGTCAGACAGATTCCCATTTTATTGCAGAAGTGGTACGACAGGTTAGGAAAGCCTTGGGAACAGCTTGGGATCTTTGTACTCATAGGCCCTAAACTAGTGGCAAATTAGAGCAATGAATTACATAATCAAATTGCAGTTGGGTAAAATACATCAGGAAATCTCTTTGTCATGGGTCCGAGCCTTGCCTGTTGCTCTGCTTTAGATTAGAATTCAGCTGCCAGGAACCGGCAAAATAAGCCCCTACGAGCTGCTGTATGGTCAGTCCTACCAAGTACCACACATTCCAGGAAACACACATGTAAAAGAAGGGGTTGATTTGAATAATTCCCTTATTTCTCTTAGCAAAACTTTACAGGACTTGCCGTGAGCAGTGGTGCTCAGTGAGCAGTCTCCAGACTTACGGGAGTGCCAGTGCCAGTGCATGAGTTCCAACCAGGAGATTGGGTTTTCTTGAAAGTCTGGGGAACCACTTAGCTTCAGCCAAAATGTATCTGTACTATACCAAGTACTATTGACAACTTTTACTGCATTGAAACGGGAGTTGAAATTGGATACATTGTTCCAGATAATGGATACATTTTCCCAGAATTAAAAGGGCTGAAGCCATTTGGGCAATCGAACAGTTGTCTGAGAAAAACCAAGATGCTTAAGTCTTGTTTTGCTATCAAAGTGGTAGAGTGTCTACAAATGTCCAGGCAGTCTGGAAACAAACACAAATCTGACAATGCCCAGCTCAAGATGACACTTCCTGGGGGTCTGATGAAATCTGGATCAAACTTACTTCATGGTTACCCAGCTGGACTTGGTTAAAACATCTGTTTAGAACTGTCACCATAATAATTGCTGTGTGTGTTTTATCTTGCATCATGATTCAGTGTTATAGAGGTTGTAATGCATTATTCTAAAAAATGAACTACAGATATTAATAGACTAGTTCCCACAGGGGGAGACATGATAAGAACAGTAGAACAGAACAGCATTTTGCTGTCATAAGGACAGTAAAACAGAACAGCACAGCCTTGGAGAAATAGATAAAGGAGTAACTTAGGCAAACAGAAGTCCAAAATGCAAGCAGGATGCCAGCTCAGCTCTGCAAGGCTGACAAAGCAGAAGTTATGCAAAAACAGTAATATTGTGCTAACTCAAAAGCTGGAGTTGAGGAAAAGCTGCCTAAAAAGGACCCCGGACATTAAAGACCACCAAAGACCTGAAAAAGACCACATAAAGACTTTGATAAGGGGTATGACTATGTAAAATAAAGTAATGCAATACTATTATATCAAGTATGCAGGGGTAGCTAATGAATAAATAATCAGTGTGTGTGATAAAAACTCTACCCAACTCTTGGGGCACTCGATTAGAGGAAGGACCTTCTGAGTGCCCAGTGCACTGCAGTAAAGAATGCCTGCTTTCTAATAGTCAAAACTGTGTTAGAAAATTTCTATCTGGTATCTATCTATCTGGTGTCTACTGGCAATTCCAGTATCATTTAGATATCATCCTTTCAAACTAAACTAAGGTTAGCTTCAAAAAGAAGAGAAACACTTGGGAAATGCAACAGCACATGACAGTGTGTTGCTGCTGTAAATATTTAGAAACACACTAGAAAAAAGTACTCGATAATGAGTAGTCTTAGATTTTCACAGTAGGGCAATCTAAGTAACTCACACTTGCTTTACTGTCCTCTTTATATCAACCTATGAAGCTCTGTGCAGCTGGAATGAAAAAGTCTGATTACTCTTTGGGTCCTTGTCTTCAGTGTCTGAAAAATGAACCAACCGAAATTGCATTATGTTTTCTAAAATTATGTATAAATACCCATAATGATACTAACCAAGGTTGTCATAAATAGATGGCACCGACCCAAACTGTCATGAAGGATGAGCTGAAAAAATGATCATCATGATCCGAGGTAAAGAAGGATGCTGAAGATCTTGTTGCAGCTTTCAGTGTAGCCATTGACATAGTGGATGAATTAAGAAAAAGTGCTGAAGGTCAGTAGATTTTCATCCTTCTAAATTACAGATTGGACAACAAATAATCTAGTAACACAAACTATAGGAAAACATTGTTTCTGTAAAGCTGTTGAATAAATAAAAATTTCTGGGCACACTTGAAAATCAGCATGATACATAAGTGCAAAATTCAGGCGTTTTTAAAGTTCAGTAACAAAACTGCAGAAAGTGTCTAAATTTGACATTATATATTTTTTTACAAGAGGGAAGTACTCAGATTTTAATACAGTAATTTGACTTCTTGCACTGTTGCAAACTGGCACACATATAGCAAAAAAAAAAATTGTTTTCAGAAATATGTATCTGAGGTGTTTGAAAAAGGTTTACTTTGTGTTTGATATTGAAACTAGAAATTCAAGAGCTGATTATAAGGTGAAATGCCATGCTTACATTCAAGTTTGCTATGAAGACAATATTAAGCAACTGCTTAATGATAAAAATGACTTTAACTAGATTTCTAGATCATTTTCTAATAGCCTATGACTAATTGTGAAATTTACCATTTTGCCATGACTAATGTGTGAAATCTGTCATCTTTCCTCATGATTTACACAAGGTCCTAATAAGGAGAACATAAAGTTGGTAATATGACATGAATAGTAATTTGTATTGTACTTGCTCACAATTTTAGGAGAGAGGATAGTTTTCATTAGACTATGTTAGAGGCATTGGTGTACCTATCATGTAATCACTGGACTCTATCAGAAATCTTCCTTTACTAATATGACGAACCAAATCCTTGTCTATTTCTCAAAAATTATATCAATGGATGTAATGCTATCAAAAAGGAAGCAAAAAAAAAACCCCTTCTGCAAGAGATTGGCCGTTGAGTTCTCTAACCTCCTGCAATTAGATATTGATAGACAAAGCCTTCCACAAAAGGAGGAAATTCTACGTAATCTAGTTAGTTACACTCATTACTTACAAGGAACTATTTTTTTTCCCAACTCTTACATTATGCTGGAAATCCTTAAAAGTAGGAATTTAGTTCAGTTCTTCTATATGTATTTTTATGAGTACAGCCTGGTAAAAGCAGAGAAGGTAGCAAATTAAATTTGCAAACAACCTTAAAACTACCTGACCTATCAGAAGCACTTGTGATGGCAGTTGCACTAAGGTTGTTAAAAACCCAGATTTTCTGATTTCAAATACTGAATGTGTTTTGAAACACATTTCTGTCATGATCTGCAAAGAGAGAGAAAACATATCCCTTTGTCTGAAAACATTACATGTTGATATGGAAAGTTGTGAGGTCTTAAAGAACTTGTGAATGTCCCCAAGTCACACTGAACTCAGCATTTGAAAAACCTACTGCAAACTCCCCTTTTTCTGTTATAAAACTGAAGAGACTGCATGAGCAGGATTTGTCACCAGAAGTTCCTGACCCAATAGAAGGTAGCTGTCAGCAGCATCTACTGAAAACATGCCAAGATGTTTATTTTGTATGAACAAAAAACCGCAAAAGTAAATAAAAATAAGCGTCTTTTACAGTGACAGTTTATCAATGGCTTTGGTATAAGAGTATAGAAACGTCTTCCAGGGGCACAATTTAAGATTTATTTTCTTTAAGATGAACTAAAATTTTGGCCCTCAGCAGTGATTGACAGTGCTTTTACATAGATACTAAGAATTGCGCACAGAGACACTATATATAAGTAATACAGTGAAGCAAAATTCAGGTAGCTTTAACAGACTGTGAAAATTGAAGGTAGTAATGCCTCTGAAATGTAATTAAGTTGAATGCTGAAGGACAGACGGATCTGCCGGACAGGAAGAAACTGTCTCAAAAAGCCTGTTTGCTGCATTGTCACTGCACCCTTCAGTGTCCTCCCTTTTCATAAAAATGTCAAGATGCCTCTTGCATTTATTTATAATATTTGCTGTGATGATACAACTTGGCAACTCACTTCATATATTGCAACTCTGGCATTATTAAAAAATTCTGCCTGAATTCCCAGCTTTTACCACTAAATTTCTAGTGTGCTGGGTCTTTTTTGTCCTCCTCTGCTGTAAAAAACTGGATGCCACTGTTTTTTCTCACCTAAAGAAATGTCTTCATTTCCCTCCACCCTCCATGTTATAATCTCGCATTTTATCTTCACTGAAAAGAACATGTTTCTCATGATAAACCTTTCAGGCACTTGTCACAATATTCTTAAAGCAAGAAATCAATTCAGTTGTCCCCTAAAGCACATCTTTCAGGTAAGGTGGAAAGATGCTAAACCCCCAATGTTTTATACATAACCGTTACTGATCTGTCTTGAATCCTCTGTTGGTGACACCTCTCAGAACTGCTTTTACTAACCAATTGTTCAGACGTAGGCAAAGAGATTTATTGTAATTATTTTTCACAATCTGTGTTAAATCCTTTGCTAGTCCTTATGCCACAATTCCTCTTTAATATGTTTGATTTTGACTCATTAGCCAGCTATTATTTCACTTTTATAGGTTGAGCCCCTCACCTTGCTACTTTCTTACCTTCAGAAGTATGGTTTAATACTCGTGGGGTTTTTGTGCTGTTTTCCTGTACATTTTATAGTCTTATTTATTTGATTTATTTGACTTCTCCAGAGCAAGAATTGTGTAGATATTGTTAAAGAATGGCCACTGGAAGATGAGGCTATACAGACATGTAAATAGATCACTACTATTGAAAAATGAACAACTGAGTCAGCTAGATTCACTGCAGGGAACAAGTGAGAAATTTTATGTAAGATAATTTTATGAGTGAATTGATAAACTTGCAGAATCATTCTTTCTTTCATTTGCTGAAAAAAATAATTTTAGAAAATTCTAGGGCTGAATTCATGACTATAAGTAGTAATGTTACTGTTACTGATTTCAAGTGCACCGCACTCAGAAGCTTGTACTGAATTTTGTGACCAAAATTATAACATCTGCACGTCAGTAGGAATCTAATACTCTGTATTGCCCCTAGCTAATAATTAATATCTTTAAAGAGTATTACTGACTTAGATTTTCAAATAAATCCTAGCTAAGGAAGTCCAGAGCATTTTATTCATAATTTCCTCTTCATGTAGCAGCAGTGTCTGGAGATTACCCTATAAAGGATATTGGGATAATAAGCATATATGAGAACTCTACATATCTTCTCCAAAATATTACTACTATAACATTTGATTGTGAGCAGAAAATCTTTCTGCTGACATCAAGTTCGTCTTCTCTGGAGTTCTGATTGCATTATGACTACTCGATTACTTGCTTGCCCAATTTTCCCTTTTCTTAGCAAGGAAAATGATTTACTTTAGAATCTGCAGACTGGCTTTTCAGTTTCAAATAAATAATCCCTCAACAGTTCAGAATAAAATTGTTTTTGATCAGTGGAGTTTGTAACAAAGATTGACAAGATATTTTATCAAGTGTATAGATGAAACACAACTTCACTAGAAGATTTACAGGAATTTTATTCCTTTACCATCATTACCTTCAAACCTGTGGATTAGAAGGAGAGATTTTTGGTAAGCACAGTGTTATTCTTAGGGAACTTTTTGATTCTAAGAAAATATTCTTTATAAATACAGTGGAAATATTAGAGGATAGTTTGAAAACCAATTCACAGAACCCCAGTACCCTTAGCAGGGTAAAGGCAGAATCATAAAAAATATATAGATCTTTAAAAAAAAGAGACACCTCTCATGGAAAGTTTTGTTTTTCTTAGCTAAAACTGTAGCATTGTAGGAAAAGTGCATATCCCGACTGATCTACCACTGTCTCAGTTATCAATAGGAATGTACCAGTTTACTTACCCTCTGGCTTTTGCATGCTGCTCTGTTCTCTTGGTAGACTTATGTCAGGTTCTTAAAATGTATCTGTTACAGCACAAATGGGTATTCATTAAAAGATTCAGAGCCTGTTATTTCTCCTTTGTAGCATAGATGCATTCCCCAGGAAAAGGTCTTGTAAACAACTATGTCATCAACTTTTCCTATGGGAAAACACATTGTCTCATGGTAACAATGACAGTCTTAAGCTCAAATATGTATTCACTGAAAATCAGATAATTAATTCTTGATAAGAGATTTTGTATATATTTTAGAAAATAATATAATTCAATAAAGAATGCAAAAGTGAGGAATAAAGAGCTGGCTGATCTATAAACCGCAGCAATGCATTTCTCCTGAAAATATATTTTAATGACTGACCCTTTTTCTGGGGTGTCAGATGCTAATCCTCAGGTAATATTTAATTTTTGATAGGCTCATTGAGAAAACCACAATCTAGATCTGATGATCAGGAAGTCTAGTGAGGTTCATTACTGTTGGTATTTAGATACAAAACGACATTTCTAAATAATTCAGACAAAGAACCAACTGGATCATAATGTTAAGAGTTCTTCTCTTGACAAAGAAAGTCAGTGATGCTGCAGATTTTCTGACACTTAGTGTGTTGATTGGCATGATACTGTCATTATTTTCCACCATATATTTTGAATTCTCTGGGAAATATAAAAGAGTATGCAAATATTCTGCTTCATGCTTTACAGGATATAGCGTTTATCCTCCCAATGCTCCAGCCAAAATCAGCACCTGGATGAAAAGCAGCTGGCTAAAGCTGAACCCAGGAAAATTAATGCTATTTGGAAAAGGGAACCTCTCAGAACTTGCCTCTTCATTCCATAATACCTGCCCCCAAACCCTTAAAATCCTAGTTATCATTTCCACCATTATCAAGGACTTGGCTCTTTTACAGGGCTTTTCGTATATATAGGGTTTCCTATTTCACTTTTACTAGCAGTTTTATAAATTATATTAATACTGAAATTGCTCTGCTTTCTCAAGAAGTATTTTCTCTCATTGCATGTGTATCTTCCTTTAACATTAAAAGGACTCACATTTTTCTGTTGAAAAGAAAACTTGTCTGTTTATTTTCTGACTTCTGTTTTAACTGTCATTGTCCTCTTATCCACTTCGTCTGTTCAGATTAATTATCACTAGTGTCACCACTGTGTTATTTTTAGTTTAGTTTGTTTCTTTCTTTCTATTTTATCTCTCCTGCTGCCTTATGCCCCTTTTAGTTTACTGACTCAGTACTATTTGGTGCAGCAGGAATCTTTTATTTGCTCTTTACATGCAGCTCTACTGGAGGTAAGTCACTTGATCTTTCTGTCTTGTACAGAACTTAGACTTTCAGGCTCAAACTGATGTTGCTTTGCTCTTTATTATTATCTATCACAATCACCTTTTTACCAAAGTCCGAGATTGTTGAAAGGATGGATTTTGTCAGTGTATCTAAGGCAGCATCTAGGAAGAGTTGAAGCAAATACACTCATTGATCTGAGTAGCCCTTTGCAATGCAGTTTCCAAAGAGTCCCCACACCACACAATACGGGAATGAGACGTGCCACATAATTTTGTAGAGTACTGTTTTCCTTCCAATTTATTTTTCATGACACAAATTTTTGTTTAGTAGCCTGCAGGCTGTGGGACCATGTGCAGTCTTTCCACGGACTCAGCGCCGAGCCTCATCAGGACCAGGAATCCCTTGCAAACCAATTAGGCATGGAGGGAACATTGCCAGGAGCAGCGTGGCAAATTTAAATGGCTCCAGGGAGTATGAGCGACCAGGAGCACAGAGAACAGGGCAGGATGTGGCGCATAAAATGACATGGTGTGACAGTTTGTGGGGCAGATTGTGCAGGCAGGGAGAGTGTGAAGGGCACTAAGGTGCTGCAGCACAGGCAGTTAGATCAGTTGCTGGTCCTTACACTTGCTGAGAGGTTTATATTAGGTATTAGGAAGAAATTCTTTACTGTGAGGGTGGTACGGCACTGGCATGAGTTGCCCAGAGAAGTTGTGGGTGCCCCATCCCTGGAGGTGTTCAAGGCCATGTTTGATGGAGCTCTGAGCAACCTGGTCCAGTTGAAGGTATCCCTGCCCGTGGCAGAGGGGTTGGAATGAGATGATCTTCAAGGTCCTCCTCCAACTCAAACCATTCTACGATTCTATGACTTAAGGCATCTAAGGGAGACTCCCTTGACTCTCAGTAGCATAGTCTGAGTTGTCCCTCTGCCTGAAAGCATCTCATCCCCGTCCAAAAAGATTTGGCCCTCTGAAAAAAGGACCTTCATGATTTAACCCAGTAGTGATGACATTGCTTCTGTCAATAATGACTGTTCACATCCATTTTAGTCTGCTACTCAGGAAGCTAAAAACATCATGGAGCAACCAGTGTTGAGATTTCTGGGATTTTGTAGACAACAGAAACACTCTCTCCAAAAAGAATTTCTTCTCTTCATTTTGATCTTATTAGCATAATGAAAATTTAAAAATCCTCCTCATGAACCAGACTTCATATCAACAGATGTAAAAATACTAGGCATGTACATGACATTATTTTTCTTTATGTGTATGATAAAACTCAAATACTTAAATATGTTTTGTACCATTGCATGGAAAGGCTAAATGTGGACATAAAGGAACCTGGATGATAAAATTCCTATGGTGTATGTGACTTGTTACATAATTTTGCATGTATCTTAACTTCTAGCCAAGAAAATTAAAGGGATGATACTTACTTGCCTTAAAAAGACACAGATTTATCAGTGTAACTATGAATCCAGGATTCAGAACCTTTGGAGAACCAAACTGGGTACTGGGAGTTGACCCAGAATACTTTTTTCCTCCCAAGTTTACTACAGGAATTAGTCTATGTTGTTAGAAGTAGTAAAGTGGCACCACAGGGAAGAATCGATGATGTCAAACTCCTGGGGATTGAAGGTGCACATGATGTGTGTTTTGAGGGCTCTAGTTAAGACTAGCAATCTGGACCACCTCTAGCTTGAAAATAATGGTGATGGGGGTGGGTTAGATGCTCTCCTGAAGCCTGTTTTCCATTTAATTCCCATGGAACAGGAATCCAGACTGTGCCTCCCAGACTACTTAATGAAACAAACCTGGGCAAAGAAATTTGTGACTATTTACTGTTATGTTCCAAAAGCACACTCCTGAATGTAAAATGAAATGCTAATCTAGACATAAGGCTGTCCAGATATGTTAGTGAATATCCATCCTTTGCACTAACCAAAACATGATTGAACAAGTCCCTGAGCAATCTGATCTAAGTTGTCTCTCCTTTGAGAAGGTGGTTGCACTGGTTGACCCCCAGATACCTCTTTGAATCTAAATTATGATTTTGTATGCCCCGATAGAAGGAAGATGTTGCTGTCATATTAATACTTTTAATGGTGTAATTGTTCATATATAAACAGTGTTATGACTTTAATTTGTTGAAAATTATTTTCATTCTTTCATACTTCCATTCTTTCTCATTTTCATAGCTAAAAAAATTTTGATTTATGAAATCATTCAGAGTGTACTGGCGAGAATTTCCCTTTCACCCCTCATTTCTGGATTGCTATAGAAACATCTTAATAAAAAGCCGCTGAGGAGTAATTAAAATGAAAGCATTCTACATACAGACACAGCTGACAATAACCGTAGCGGTTCTTCAGCTTCACCTTACTTCAGAGAAATTATCAAGGCTTCTTAAAACAATACAACTAATCATTTCAAATATCTAACTGGAAGTATTTTTTATAGTGGGAATATAAAATCTTGGAGACCAAAGAGAGGTTGAAGAGGGAACCCAAAGCAGACAATAGCATTGCGTACTCTTACTCTGTATGCGCTCACCAACAGCTTCTGGTGCACCGTGTCTGGTGATGCTGTATGGCCACTAAAAGGAAAGTTGCCATTGGAGTGTGGCACCTTGCTGTATTCGGTGAACATCTGAAATCTGCTGTTACACACGAGCCTATAAAAGTTTCTCTAATTTGCACAGTGCCAAGCAAATCAAATTGCATGGTTTCCAGGAAATGACTCAATACGTGTAAGTCTGCAAGTTTAAGTGCTGTGGTATGTAAAGGGGTAAGAAAGTGCGTTTCCATTCTAAATACTTTGCTGCTTCTCAAAGACAAAAAAAGAAATTGCTAAACCCTAGCGTCATAGCGGAGGATAAGGCAGAACACAGAAGATTGTCTGATAATTTTCTGGGGACTTAATCACCATTGCTTAGAGTACTGTTTGCCATCAGGAAATAGATAGCCAGCCATTCAAACCAGCAAGCTTCTCTGACCTTCCTCTCTTTGCTCCTCGGGAAGACAGTTTTTTGTATCTGGTTGGTTTTTGTTATGCATTATTTATTAATTTACTTTATTTTATTTTAAGGGGAAACCATTGACTTTTTGTTTTTAATTTAAATGTCAGAGAGATACACATCACAGCTACAGGTAAACTGCCCATTATTCCCTGTATTTTGTTCTCCAGGCAGCCTTTTTTAAGGAAAACCAATGATTTTGGCTTTTCATGTGTAGATTTGCCCTTAAATTTTTGCTTTCATCACGTTAGATCATGCAGAGTCATATCATATAAAGCTGGGAAGTTCAGATTTTCTTCCTGGGCACCCATTAGGAAATTTCCTGGCATATTTTTTTTATATTTCACTTCCTCACTTAGAGGAATATATCAGTAGCAAAACTTAACAAAAGAAACCAAACCAAAAGATTCTGTAAATCTCTGATTGACTTTTTTCAGTTCATTTGGATCCAGAAATTACTGTCCTTTTCCTGTCCCACCCTTCCCTCAGTCTGTGCCCCATTCCTAAAAGCATGAGCCAGTCAGTTTAATTAAAACAACTCCACTGCAGAAGACGATCACAAGAAGGATGAAGAAATGGACAGGCATGTCCAGTTCAAAGGGTGACTACACAGTTGCACTTAGGGTCATATAGGTGCTGGGTGGAAGACGTACTGATGGACTGAAAGTGCTGAACATCCAAGAAAATTAATAATTTCCAAGTAAGGGGTAAAATGATGAGTTCAGACCTATAAAGGAGATAAGGGAGTTGTGGGATGGGATGGCGGAAGTACCAACCATTGGACAAAAACTCACTGATTCTACTCTCCATGGAATGGGACTTCGCTTTAGTGTATTAAGGCTGAGGTTTCCCCATCAGAGAATGCAGTGAAATCAACTTCAGTCCGAAGAAATAGTAACTTCCGGTGTGGAATACCTTAGAAATCTGTTTTTCAAATTCAACCAGGGTGTGCTGGTTTTGGTAGAAGGACAGTTAATTTTTCTCACAATGGCTACTACAGGACTATGCTTTGGATTCGTGCTGAATACACAGTTGATAATATAGAGGTGGTTTTGGTTTCGGTGAGCAGGGCTTTCAGAGAGCCAAGGCATTTTCTGCTTTTTATACACTTACCGTGCTGGCGAGGAAGTTGGGGGTGCATTGGGAGTTGGGAGGAGACACAGCCAGTAACCTAAACTGATGTAGTGGTTTGACTTTGGCTGGGCTCCAGGTGCCCACCAAGCCACTCTGTCACTTCCCTTCCCAGCAGGACAGGGGAACGAAAAATAAGATTTCATTTGTAGGTTGAGGTAAGGCAATTTACTAAAGCAAAAAAAGAAAAGTGGAAGTTTGTTGCCCATAAGCAAAGGCAAAAAGTTAATTTCTACTTCCCATCAGTAAGAAATGTTCAGACACTTCCAGGGCTTCAGCACACATGGCGATTTCCCCAGAGGGCCAACACTGTAGAATAATCAATGTCCCCCCATCCTTCCCTTCTTCCCTTAGCTTTTATATCTATGGAATATCACTTTGGTCAGTTTGGGTCAGCTGGCCTAGTTGTGCCCACTCCCAGCCCCTAGATGGCGGGGGGACTGTTAGAGAGACAGTGCTGCTCAGCAGTAACCAAAACACCGGTATGTTATCAACACCTCTCCAGCTCCCAGTGCAAAGCACAGCACTGTGAGGGCTGCTAGGGGAAAATGAACTCTCTCTCAGTCAGACCCAATACAACTGACCAAAGAGATATTCCAGACCATGTGACATCATGCTCAGTGTATAAAGTGGAGGGAAGAAGAAAGAAGGGGGGGACATTTGGAGTGATGGTGTTTGTCTTCCCGAGTAACCATAATGTGTGATGCGGCCCTGGTCTCCTGGAAATGGCTGAACACCTGGCTGCCCATGGGAAGCAGTGAATTAATTCCCGGTTTTTCTTTGCATGTGTGCATGGCTTTTGCTTTCCTTATTAACCTGTATTTATCCCACACCATGAGTTTTCTAGCTTCCAGTTCCCTCCCTTCCACTTCTCTCTCTGACCCTGCTGCTGTGGGAGTGGGCAAGTGGTTGTGTGGGGCTTGATTGATGGCTGGGGTTAAACCATGGATAAATGGAAGAGAGGAGCTGAGGGGTGCATGAGGAAGACAGATTCAGCAAGTTTTGAAATTTGCTACTGGGAGGAAATAAAAAGAAAAAAAATGGCTGGCATCATTCTGTTGCTCTTTCATCTTTTCCTTCCTGATCTTTTATTTGATTAATGACAAATTGTGTAGATGACAAATAATTTTAAATATTCATAAATTAATTTAATGCTTTTCTATGTGAGACACTAATAACATTAGCTAAAGCCAGACAAAGCTTAGGCAGGCATTGTGCAAGATTTTCCAATGGCTCTGCTAAAGCAACTAAATGTTTAACACTCCTACTAATATTCCAAGCACAGGCTCTTTGTTTCGTAGATGTGAGAAAAGTTGCACTCATCTCACAAAATGTGTAGATTAAAATAACGGGAATTCACTGACATGCAAATACCATGCTTCATGTCAGGTGAATAGATTGGAGGATGTTTGAGCATGGGTCTCCTCATATAAGTGATCTCTTGCACAAGTGGTGTGGCTGTGCTCAGTCCCCATGTACCTAGGCAAAGTGAACAGATCTGGAAAAAAATATGTGGATGTCTTTCTGCTCCCAAAATATTCTGCAGCTGCAACTCCTTGCTTCTCAATGATTATGTGTGCATCCCTCCAGGACAGCTACCTTCTCAGACCTCCCTCAAAGACAAGGAGATGACAAAATTAAATCAAGGCTTTAACAATTCTCTGGTAATGGCCAAAATTCCTAAACCTCTAGAGACCACATCTACAGCCCGTAAAAGATCATTTCAGCAGAGCTGCATCATGTTGCTGGTAGCACTAGTTGTTTCTGCATGGAATGCTGGTTACTAAGAGGGATTCAGCTGTGAACAAGTACAGAGGACCATTAAGATTGTCTGGTCTCCTTCATCTTCATATCTACATGGCGTTACTAGTAAGTCTCTTTACAGATGCTGCAGAAACCCTTTGGTAAAAATCCTGCCCAATATTGGGAATCTCCAATGGGTGACAGATCAGCAGAGATCTGAGACGAGTATAATCCAATTATCAATATTTAATCGCTTCAGTAGGATCATTAGAACATCGAATCAGCTACAAAGACACATTATGGGTAGGAGCATCAGATGGCGGGTAATGTGAGGGGAAAAGAATGAACTAGGAGAGATAATATGAAAGAAAGACATTGAAACTAGAATAACTTTGCATTCAATGAAGTTCTTTCTATCTGCCTCATAATTGGCAGATATTTATATATTTCCCTGTATTTCTTGAATTTATTAATGATTGAGGAAGAAACCAAGACAATATAGAATACTGTACAAACTCCACAGCCAAGTCAATCTCATTGTTGTAGCACTAAACTAAAGCCAAAAGCCCTGAGCCGTGGCCAAATCAAAGATGGAACACCTGTCTCTCATTTATTCTGAGTTTACAACTGAAAATGAAGTCTTGATTTTACAGGTGAAAATTTTGTAACTCATCCCAGCAGCTTGTAACCCTTCCCCATTCTGACCGACCCAACAGCAGCAGGGCTAAGAAGAACAAAAGTAATGTGAAAAGATCAACATACCGAATCTCTTGCTCTTAGATATCTACCTGTCATGGCTTCTGAACTCAATGCCAAGGTTTTAAACAAAGCTAAACATAAAATAGAGAATATGACAGCAACAAAACTGTTGAGCTGCTTCCTTCCAACCCCAAACACATAGTGATAAAGCCAAAATATGGCAGAAATATTTACTTTTGGTTGGCCAATGTAGCTTTCTCATCCTCAGGTACAGCAGTCCTAAAAAACATCTTTCCCTTCTCGCAATACTCTCCCTCTGCCCCTCTGATATTCTTAAATAAATCATAGTGTTGAGATGCAGCCATTTCTCACTTCTGTAGGAGCCTGATTTTCCCGAGGGGGACAAGTGAGGAGGTTCAGGGTGGATCAAAACCCGGATTTCTAGCTCTGCAGGAAGTCTGATGCTCTAAAGCAGAGTAAACTGAACAGCACTGAACAGAAAAAGATCCCAGGTGTGGACGACTGATCAAGAAAAAATCACCAAACAAGTAAACAAACAAAAGTTCCCAGACCAAACCCAACCTCATCAATGCAGTGCTTCAGCACAAAGAATGAAGCATCCCATGCTGCTCCAGACACCTGATAACCTGCTTCCAGGCTCTCTATCATTCAGCCTGGTTCTTGCCAGTACCAGCAGTCAGGGTCCCTGCAAGCCTTTCACATCTGCAGCAGATAGTCTGGAAGCGCAGAGAGCCCTGACATGAGCTGGGTCCCCCAGGCCTGCCAAGCAAGCTGTTGGGGAGGTGGGTGAGTGGCAGCAACTGTGCTGAGTTCCTGTCAGAAAATATGAGAAAAACTGCATGTTTCCAAAGAACATTTAAATTTCATCAGAGCAGCATTTTCCAGCACAATAATTTTTCCACCATGAAATTTTTGTCTCTCCATTTGTTAGTGTCATCATGCTTGGGTTTTTTTGGGATTTACAGCCCTCCCCTTACCACCCTCCCCTCCGCCACTGCTATGAGGAGTGGTCTGCACAGGGGACAGTGAGGAAGCACCCACTCCTATGTGCTATGCTGAAGGAAGGATGCTTCCTCCTCCTCCTCACGTCACAAGTCCCCCTTCTCAAGCACCATATTTAAATCCTAAATTTGTGTGTGCATATCAGCATGCAACAAAAGGTCAGTAGTATAAAAATGTCAGTTAATGTGTCCAGCTATTCCTGAAATAATTACAGAATGAATATTGCACAACGCATACTTACTGCTTTAACAGTGGTGTTCTCTGCTGTATGATTGACCAGAGCCATACTACTCTCTCTTGGTCTTAGCAAAAGATGCAAAAGAAAAAAAAAAAACCCCAAAAACCTCAGATTAAACTATTAATGTGGGGTTTGCCGGGAAGAGAAAAATATTGCTGTGTAGTAGTTGCAGTCGCAGTAACATAAAGCAATGTTTCCTGAAATAAAGACCTTTCATATAAGAAGTGATAGCTCCTTATTACTCTCATATTGACTTACATAAAGACATCATTCATCTGTGGCATTCTCTGCTACAGGACATTATTGTGGAAAATACTGATTTCTAAAGGATTATTTCAATGAAGATTGTTATTGGGTCACCAGTATTCATTTCTATGACAAACTGACTACCTGCTGAGGAAGAGAATACAATTCAGTTTTTAATAGGAAAAAAACCAAACCAGATTGAGAAATAGGAAATTCTGATTCCCTTAACTGTGGTTCTGACATTGTCTTCTTCCACAGCCTTGAGCAGGGCACTTGAGTTCTCTCTGTCACAGAATCAATTATTAACCACCTCTTTTGGCTCTTTGAACGATTGATTCTGTTAATGTTTTTAAAGTGCTTTGCTAATGAAATCCAAACACATAAAATTCCCGTGTATTATAACAATATCAGAGGTTCTGTTTCCTTATTTCTTGCTAAAACATCACATGCTGAGCATCACTGTGACATTGTAATTACTTTTATTTTATAAAAGTGACAGAATATTAATCTATGATGCGGTTTTCAGGTTCCATGTTTACCCGCCATTTGCTAGTAGATAACTTGTACTATAGGAACTCCTTTGATAAAAATACAATAGATATTTGGCACTCAAAATTATTGCTGTAGCAGAATCTGATACATAAGTAGTTATATCCCAAAACCATTGCTTCAGTAAAAAAAATTGTATTGTTTGGAAGTAAATACAAAATTTATAGCAAAGGCACATATTTGACCGGTAAAGCTTTTTGTACACTCTCCAAACATTATCATCTTGCCTAAACCTAAAATTCTGTCTCCATTTTCTGTTTAATAATAGGATCCTCTCCAAAACTGCCACCCTCTGAAGGCTTGTGTGAGCAATGAGCACAGGAAGCACAAATACTCAGGAACAAAGCAGGTTGGAATTTGCTTTTATCCAGTGCTCCCAAACTGATCGGTTCACAGTTTTTCCTCAGTATTTTATTACTTTTCTGGACTGTTTCATCATGGAACAAATGTGGAGTTTATCTCTCACGTGAGATTATCTTGTTATAGGTGATCTGGTTATAGGATGTCCTTGATGAAGAACAATCTTGTAAATAGCTTTCCTGCTCAAAGACATGTCACTTCAAATCTATCTTGTATCTGGACCTCAGCTACATATAAATACCCTCATCTGGAGCTACCCCTGCTTAGACTGATGATGCTTGTTCTGCTTAGGAGTCAAATGTCTCACAAAAGACTTATTCAGCTAGTGGAATTAATTTCACATAAAAACAGTTATAACAAAGTTTTATCTCAATGACTATAATTTTTCTTCCTATAAATCATAGAGTTGCCATATTTACAGTTTTTCTTGAACGCTGTCATCTGTTACATTTTGGCTGAAGTGAAAACACAGGTCAAAAACATTTTCTATGGATCCACATCTGCAGGGAAAATGATGTGAATAATACCTCCTCTGAGGCATCATCTGACTCGGGAGACTTGTGCACATAGTTCAAGGTCTGTGAAAACTCTGTGTGAACACTGTGTATTTCAGGACATAAAGAGGAAAAATAATCCGTACTTTGCCCTGGAAGCCTAGTACATCTGAAGGCAGTTCTGGATGCTGGGAAATTGATGATGCCTGCACACTTACACATGTACAGTCCTGTTATGACTCTCATATTGTTTGCCAGCACTTTAGTGGGATTAAACAAGATATCCCCAGTACTACCATAAGCACCTAAGTTAGGCACTGGTCCAAAAAGTCTTGTGAAGAACTTTTGTGACATCCTTTTGTAGGGTATAACTTATGAAAATGCAATGAATGATCATGTTATTAATCAGAAGTTAGGTAAGATATAGGTCATATTTTGAACTAATGACAATATGACTTCATTGTTATGGAATCAGGAGATATTTTCAATAAAAACCCTAAACTATTATTTGTAACAGATGTGGTTATGCATTCTACATTTAGAATCATGGCTTTATAAAGTTTTGGGGAACTCTAATGTTTAACTTCAATGGCTCTTGTGAACAGTTCACCTCCTGTCTTACATGGTGCATCATGAGTGGGGAGAAGAGGTAGGAGATGTGATCTGAAGACAAGACATCTTTGCATTTGAGAATGTGACTTACAGTCATTGTCACAATGTCAAGAGGAGGTCCTGGCACACAGCAGAGATAACAAAAAAATCCTCTGAAGAAAAGGAGTATCAGATGCTGAACAATGCACAAACCTCTGCAGAGAGACGGATGGAGGTCAAATGCAATAGCTGAGTGGAGGAAATAACTATAAAAAGTTATAATAAAGAATTGCAAGCAACTAACACTGCTGAATGGTTTGCTGAGACCAAGCTCAGCTCACTAGGAAGTGACTATAGTTGGTTTGGCATAGGCAACTCTGTTTAAAAGGAACTTGAATATCTGTTACCAAAAAAAAAAAAAAAAGAAAAAACAAAAAAAAAATAAAAAAAAACTGAAAAAAAAAGAAAGGAAGGAAAAAAAATAAAGGAAAAAAGAAAGAACAATTTCCTGGATCAAACTGAAGGTGTCAAAAAATAGGCTGTTGGCTCTTCAAAGGTCAGTCTAAATAAAATTAGATCTAGAGAAAAAGTTCTTTTATTTCCCAACTATATCTTCAACCTTAAATGGAGGGATGCTAAGTGCCTTAGATGTTATATTAATTTTATATGTAAGCTTGTATATTCCCATAAGCGTACAACTTCAAGATAATAGGTATATGTACCATAGCTATAAATACTTCCCCTTCTAATGAGATTACTGCTATGTTTTATTCCAGCATGAATTATGAAAGAGATATACTCTTACAAAGCAATGGTTATGCTACTCTTCTATATGAGTAGCTGACCTGTGGTAAATAAACCTTTTTCTGAGTCCACATCTATTATATTTCACGTGTGATTTACAGATACAGAACCTTACCTTTGAAAATGCTTCTCAGTAATGTTTAACTCGATAGTGCTACTTGCTATTGCTACCATTTTCCTGATTTCATCAATGACGATGTCATCAATATATCATACCACAGCCACTGATTAAATGATTGAGGAGTATGAAATCAAACACTGGTGTTCAATGTGTCACTGATACAGGACTTGTCTCTGTGATAAATATCTTTCATTTTCCATGAAATATAGGTATAAAAGATAACTATTCCCACTCTAGTTATTGGTAACATCAAATACAATAATTAGAATAAATGAGTGAGAGATGAGTATTTTAGAGTACAGTTCAATAAGCAATTTAAACCAAACTGAGACCACATCAAAAGAAACAACTTTGCCTTTGGCCCTATTTCTGGCTGAACTATCACCCTTTCACATCCTATTCTGTTTGGCGGGTACATGGGATTTTGTAACCGCTTGCTGAACTAGGTCAGTAAATTATTTTATGTGAAAGCAAAACAAAATAGGAATAACAATTCCCCCAGATGCTATTATTATTATTTTTTTTTATCATTGTTATCATTATTATCATTATTGTTATATTATTATCATAATCACCATTACTATAATTATAATTGTCATTATTATCAGTTATATGCGCTATTATAATATTATATCACTAATAAATTGAAGAACAGCAAGTTCCACCACCATGTTAATTCATGTAATTCCTCAGTCCAGTTCACTACAAGACTGCAAAACATCTCTGAAAGAGCCAACATGCTATGGAGATGGAAATCAGAAGAAATGGGAGGACAGGGTTGCTTTTTTGGCTGCTTGTAAGTGACAGCTTACAGTGTCTCAAAGGTTTCATCTAATTGTAACCTCTACATCTTGTAAGTGCATGACTGTTTTTTTCAGAAATAAATTCTGACCACGGAGTTCAGTAATGAATTTCAGCAGAAATAAAAGACTCACCTCTGTGTGTGTGTCTGGCTAATAGGATTTCAACATCAACATTGAGTAGTTTTTTGATTCTCATTCTGGAAACTGTAAATAGGGAATTTATTGAGAGATTCTATTTTTCAGTTGACAAAAAGTGCAGAGAGGAATATATACACAGGTGTTCATAGAAGTATCAGTATTAAGATGAATCAGAGATATCATGCATGATTAATTAGCATACCTTTGCCAAACAAATTTAACAAACAAGTATAATCTCATATTGCTGCTGAAATGCACTGGAAACCCAATCGGTTTTCCTTTGCAGAGTCCTTTTAAAGCTTTCAAGTAAAAAGTAAGCAAACCACTGTAAATTGCTGAATGTTGATGATATCTGCTAATAAAAATCTTCATGATATAATCGTTATTTGTGATTAGACTAAGTATTTTTTACAATATCCTCTTCATGTTTTGATAATTCAATGTCTAATTTTGATCTGAACTAGAACTAGTAGATGGAAAATCTTGTATATCTGGCAATACAAAAAGTAATGTAACCAAACATTTCCAATTAGTTGGTTTTTTAATTTTTTTTAAAAAAATATTATTTTAGGCAGGTGTTAAGGTTATCTGAACTCTCTCTAGGTCAGTGTGCACACTAGCTGCTATTATAAAAGGGATTTTGCAAATGACATCTTACTTTAAAAAACCTCTGTGATCTCGGTAGTCTTATGATTATAAAATACTTACCAGCACTTAGAAGGAAGAGAGAGCATGTTAACACTGTCTCTTGTGTCATAATCAATAGACTAATTAACCAAATCTGGCACTTTTAATATGACTACATGGCCACCAGCTATGTAACTTGACTTTCAGATTCAATTCGTAAAGCTGACAGCTAGAAAAAAAAAATTGTTTTATTTACGAAGGACCTGCGTGTGAGAAAGACTCAACAAACATGAAATGTCAGGATATCTTTACAGTCACTTTTCTGCATGTACCCTGTGTTATACAACAGAGTAGTTTTTTCCATATTACATCCACATCACATTAATCACCTGAACCGGTTCCATTATGTCTTCCTTTCTGTATTTCAAACACCTTAGCAATACAGAACAGATTTACGAACCTTGAGGAGAGTACCATAGAAAAAGGAGCAAAAAAGCCGACAACCTGTGTTTACCGTGTCTAAAGTGGAAAAACCTGAGTGTACTCATATACAAACAAAATTAGAAGTTTCTGTTCTGAAAAAGAAATGCCTGAAAAACACCACGGTTTAAGAACATATCATTGTACTCAGTGTAGGAGGTGAAGACAAGAGACAATTTATTCTGCAGCTGGTTTAGAAATAAACACAGCCATGGAAGATAAGGAGTGAAAGAGGGATAAATCCTCCTGAAGCAAACTTGATGGACAGACAGGCTGCCATTAACAATGCTCTTGCCTTTGTAAGTACAGAGTGATGTGGAGATACCCTTGCATTTATACTGTAGACATGGTCCTTAAAGATTTTACACCTCCAATTCCTTAGAATTATCAGCTATCTCCAGCCTGTCACTCATCCTGGCAATCTTAGATTTCTAGCTTGCAGGCCAGGCAGATTATTGACAAAGCAATCCAGGATGATATAATACACCCTGACAAACAACAGTGAGGGGGATTGTGTTTACCACTTTCACTGCACTAATTCAGCTAAATTAATTCTTAATGCCAAAAGTAAACTTTCTCTTGATAAGCATTCACTCCCCTTGCACTGTTGTTTTGTGGCACTACCCTCCCTCCAAGGAGAGAAGCAATGCATCTTGAGCCATCTGATTTAACTTGCTTCCCCCTAAAAAAAGTGAGAAGAAGGTTTTCATACAGTACCAAATGAACAAACAGTTAGCAAAAAATGCCGGTGTACAACAAAATCAAAGCTATAATTTAAGTGGAAAAAATAGGCAGGAACATTTCAAATTTTGGTTTATTTCTCTGTTCTCACCTTACCTACATCTACTGAGACTGTAGCACACACGGTGTGATCACATACCATTGAGAGATATAAGAAATCACGTAAACATGAAAAATAAAATTTTCTCTGAAAAGACTTTTTTTCCCTTTTCTTTTTTTCACACGTCATGATTTTCCACAAGGGCATTTTTTAGTCGTAAGGTTATACAATCTGTGGATAGAAAAAGGGGTTAAAGTGCTGACAGACCCTTAGCAATAGGGGTGACTCTATATACTGCTGAACCACTGAACTGATTACTTTGAGTAGTTTCATAAAAGGATTATTTTATGCATTCAGGATAACAAAATCACTGATTTAACACCCAGTGCTTCAGCTGCAACTCATGCAAAGGTGTGGAAGGAAACATCACATTTGCTTACTTTTCAATATTGATTAATCTCTTCTGTGTCATTTTTATCAGACACAGCAATGCTAATCCAGAAAAGATTTATGTGCCAGGAGTTTAGTAATTTGCATGAGATGAAGTTAGTTGTAACACAGAAGTTAAAATCTAAATCCTAACAGTCTTCAATGGAAGAAAGTGTTAGACAGTGTTTTGCTATTCTTTCTGAACACTGAAAATAAACCTCTAATATTAACAAGAGGTAAAAGTCTCTTGACTTTGTAAATGCTCTGACCAAACATTGATTCATCTTTACCTCAGAGTTTGCAAATTCAGAACAACCAGATGAATCTCACACTTTTTCAGAATTTTTAACCCTGTTAAGTGGAAATTATGTCAAAAAAAAGAAGGGAATTTCTGATAACTAAATATAAAATTGAATTGGGTAATTTAAAAAATGCTTTAATACCTCTCCAGCACTTAAAACTAAGTTAACAGGATATATGTGCTAAACTCTATAGCAACTGTGCACATGGGACCTAGGGTAGCTGGACCTTGATGGCCAAGAGTGAGATTTCTGACCCTTTCCTTTTACGTGTTTCCATTAGATACCCTAGGTGCTTTCACACTTACTCAAAACTTCAGCATGAAATTCCTCTTCTGAAAAATAAGCCTTTTGCTTGCTGTAGCTTGGCACTGCATATTGCTATCGGTAATAATCCTTGCTAATTACCTTTTAATATGACTACAGTTTTAGAATTGTAAAAATGCACTGGGAAGTTAAAGCCACTGTAAGTCATTGAGACCCAGACTCCTAAGACAACTGGAGGTGTCTTGGATTCAAGCAGAACTATTTAATTACAGATAGTGTTGGGTTTTAACAGAGCTAATTACACCAGCACAGACCTCAGCTAGGTGCAGGATGAGGGATTGCAAGGTATCTAATTGCTGATATCTTCTGACATATAAGAACAAGATATTCCACTCGTGGTCTATATTTTTCAGAATAGTGGGGTCTCACAAATCAGCCAAGCATCTTTGAAAACTCTCTCTGCAATTTTTAGTCACACTTGGTAATATGAATTAAATAGTCGGAAAAAATACAGTTCATGAACAAGTTGCAGTGTGCTATGATTGCTGAAGAATTACCATTCGGTGAATCTTTTCTTATCTGATGTTTATTGTATCAGTCCAGCACTTTTGAGGCAATCAAAATTACACAGGTTTAAAATGTAATTTTAGTATGTAAAGATGAAGACATGTACAGTTTGAAAATAGATTGTTTCAACATTTTGTTTATGTTCTGTGAAGTAAAGGTAAGCATTAATGTGGTATCACAGTAGCAGGAGCAGAAAGTATTATTCTGTACTTCCCTAAAACATGATTTTTTAAAAAATACTTTAATCGATGACATACCCATTATAGAAAGCTGGCAAGGGTTCAAGTCTTTAAAAGTTCTGCCACCTCAAGAGCAGCACCTACAATGGAGTTTGACCTCTGAAGAGGCTGCAGATTCAAAGGGCAAATATTCTGAGACAATGGAAAATCCTGAAAATAACAACAAAGGAAATATAATCTTGACTACACTGTGGATGCTGACAGAAAGCAAAACTCCCTGAATTATAACAATGATAATTTGTTAATTTTAATTATTTATAAGGAGATGATGGCCGAGTCCCCAAAAATCTTTCTATTAAGAATCCCCAGTATAAATCTCTCTGATATACTGTAATGCTACTTCATCTCTGCTGCCAGCTGTGCTGGGACACATAAAGCCCCTCATTAGTTCATGCCTCTGCTTACAAGGATTGCTTTAACAAAGGGATCTAGTGTGTGTTAATGACTCTTAAAATTAAGATATGACTGTGGCAAAAGAAAAAATACCTTTGTCTTATTAAAATGATTTGGTAACAGCAGTGCAGAGCTGCTTTGTATTTGCTTGTCTCCACACAGGTTTTATTTCAGGCAGAAAATAGGGGATGCGCTCTGGAGAAACACATAATGAAGTCAGATGGAAAATCTTGCCGTGTTTCACATATGAGTTCAATTCATTCTTTCCTGCACGTGAGACAATATACACAGAAGAAAACACTGCTGACATGTTTTAACTTCACTGACACTGAAGATGTTTTCTCTTTAGCTGGTGCTTTTAGTTTTCATCTGAAATATTATATATATGATTACTGGAGATGGTCCTGAAATCAGTTTTTAGCTTTGGCTTTTCATCTGATATTCACTGAGCACCACTGCTCAAAGTTCTCTTGATAATTTTGTCAGTTAATTCACATCTAGCAAAGTGAAAAAAAAAAAAAAANATTTTACAGGGGAAAGGGTGGGAGAAGGTTTCTAAAATTCTGGAAAAGAATACTGGTCTTGTAGTTAAAAATGGGAGAACTGGAGTTCACCTGTCATAAGCAGGTACTTTGGTTCAAAACTATTCCCTAGAGCCATGCTTTGCAATTGAGCATAAGTCAGAACAATGTGTCAAGACTTGGAGCACAGCTCTTCAATGTCTAACACAACTATTAGAGAAAGAGCTAAAAAAAATTTGGTTGTCAGCATAATTTGAGTTTTAAATGATTTTAAAGGAATGTTTAATTCCTAATTAGCCTATTCAGTGCATTACAATGTACATTTATATCCAGTAGTTCAGAAACCCAAGGTAATCTTTTTATGTAGCATATCTTGTATGCTGTGTAACTGTCCATTGAAAACAACAAGAATTGTTAAATTAGCTATGACCTTTAACATGCACGGGTCATACTAGAGAAGGTGCTATATAAAAGAAATTTTAAAAAAATCAGCTCCACTTCACTAAAAGAGACCCTTTCTCTAACACTAGCCCTGCTAAAATGTGTTTTACTTTTGCTTCTAAGGAGAAAGATCAAGGTTTGCTCTTAAGCTTGGACACCTCATTTTTATAGTCTCTGTTTTAGTAGTGTCTGGGTGGCTTATTTTGTTGAATACATATATTTTTTTTTGCGTATGATTTGTCTTGGTACAAGGATTTATGCCAAATACCAATGTCATACAAAAGATTTTGCGGCAGGAATGGTGTTTTGGTCAATGGTCCACCCTGGCACCCAAACCACTCCCCATGCTGGCAACACAGTCCACAGTTTTTAAGTAAAAGCACCACAATGTTCAACAGTGAAAAAAAGAAGATGAATACAATAAGTCACAGCATGAATGTCAATTACCACATCATTCTTAATATTTGTGAGTGGTTTATATATTTCTGCTGCAGGAAGCTATAAGAGCAAAGGGAAATATACCTTGAGTCCTATCATCTCAGAACTGGGAAACGCTATTCAGGTCAAGGGCTGAATGTCACTGCCCATGATTTTCACAGCGGTATTGCCCTGACTCTGAGGTTCTACCAATTATAGGCATTTTCAGGACCTCTCTGAACTTTTCCAACTAGACTCTTTGCAAGGAGACTAAACTGTGAGAGAGTCTGAACCAGTCTAAATTGAGACAGTGGCACTGAATTAAGTAGAGTACAAATGAAATGCCTTAGAATTGCTGATTCTGACAGTTCCAGGTACTGTCAAATTTTAAAGGGCATTAGCATTCACATCCTAGATATAAGCAAGAATTGGCACTACTCTAAGACCTTTTGTAATAGCATGATTAATTTTTAAGTTAAACTAAAAAACATCTCATATGTATAAAATGTACTGCTATCACAGAAAACAAATATACAGACAACAGAGATGAACCACACTAATTTTCAGATCCTATAACATTCACTTGAGAGAGAAAATAATTCTTGGAAGGAAAGAGATTTGCCTGTCACCCTATCAAAAGCAAAGTGTGAGTTAGTATATTTTAAAAAACAAGTTGCAAATATTTTAATTGTAATATTGGATGAAAGAGGAGAATAAAATAATTTATCAAAACTATTATCCTCTGCATTATAATTTTTATATAAGAATTAATGCTTAGGTAGTGGTAAATAAACCAAAGATAGTGGCTTTGTTCCCAAGAATAGTGGAAAGGTAGGAAAAGGCAGGGTGAATAGGAAGAGAGCCAGCAATCCTATCATACACCAACCACAATGATGTTACTTCATGAATCCATAAATTTGCAAGTGAAAATTGTACAGCTTTTTCTTGAATTTCACAGCTGTGCATTTGCAGCTTAAAAATATGTAACTTCTTTTTTTAAAAAAAAAAAACTGTGCACAAGTGCTTGTGGTTGTCAGCTCGATGTTCGGTTACTGCAAGGAGAAAAAAACAGTAGTAAAGCACAGGTCAAGAGAGTCTCATCTGGTTGCTGAGCTGAAGATGACAGCCCAGCAGATGAAGTTATCTGTTAAACAATGGAACAATTGTATTTTGACTACTAAGTAGTTCAAACTGTACAGAACAGTTCAGGACAAACCCTTTTGGCACAAGCTAGCTTGCTTTTCTCAATGATCAGGGAAGTTCTTCACTGACAAAATGTGAAATCCTCTGCATTGTAACAGAATTACCTCTTCGCTTAACTGAAAAAAATTAAAAGTCCTTAAGGATTTATTTTGAAATACAACTATCCTTTGTCTATACTAAAAACCCCCAAAAATCAAACAAACAAAACCCAACCAAAAAAAATTCCCAGAAACAGAAACCTCACCAATTCAGAATGAGATAAAAACCTGATACAACATCTGTGACAGAGAATGCTTTTATATCTGTTTGAAAAAAAGTAAAACTCTTTATTACGTGTCTGCAAACATTTTTCTCTACTTTCACTTACACTGAATCGTTAACAAAAATAAGCATGAGAGCATGAGGCAGCAGTTTTTGCAAAACTGACATTTACATAAAAAATGGGCTTATCCCTTCAAACAGTTATCTTTACATTTCTGTTTGTGAATCTAAAATCTATTTGAGTTACAATTTTTAAAAAGTCTTGGTAGTCTAAGTGTCTTATGAAGACAGAGAATACTCAGAGAATATTTTATGCGATATTTTTAGAGCTTTGAAATATACAGACAAAATACCATAGAATATTTTTATGTATGTACAGACTGGTCCTAAAAATTCCCATGCATGAAAAACAATGCATTGCATACTCAACTACTGTACTAAATATTGTGAGATTAAACTGTTCAGCTGAAGTCCTGAGGTCTGACTAACTTTGTTTGGTGCAAGAACAGAAGAGAATAGTGGAAGAAAGTGGATTTAACATAGCGTTGTGTTTCCTTATCAGCCAAATGCTGGACATATCAGTAGGCATGTGAGTTTAGGTTATCTCTGGTATGTATCTGTGCACTTGAAAGCATTGATATACTTTTTTTGGAACTGTAGAAATATCTACCAAGAGAAAAGGTAAGAAATATCTCCAGAAAGAAAAAGTATTAATATATTGCAACAGCTCTAATATCTTTGTCAGACATATACCAGATACATACACAATCATAGTCTGCCTACAGACATAAAGACTCATAGACCTGTTGAAAATCCTTCAGTCCGAGGATGATTTAAAGCTGTCTGAACTCACAAAAAAACCACCCTGCCTACTAAATTACTATTTAGGTATAAGTATGCTTTCAGTGCTTTCTTCAAGGCACCAAGAAAAGCATGTATTTCTTACCTTCACACAGGGTGTAATAAAACCAAAATGATAAAATCGTTATAATTTTGGCAATAAAAACATTCAAAGACATCTGTAGTTCATTTTCTTTTTTGACAAGGCCAAAGTTTTTATTTGGTATTTATTCACATCCAAGACTACATGTCTCGCAGCAGATCTGTCACACTTTTGGGCTGACCTTCCAATCTGAACAACTTGAAGAAACTTAGGATCTCGGTGCAAATATTACAGCTACCAGCACTGATGAGGCTTGCTCCTCACCAATTAGTTAGAAGCAATCATTAAGGACAGATATAAAGAGGGAGTCAAAAATTAAATATTTCCACAATAGGTCTGAATAATTTTTGCAATGAGATCCTAACTGCCACCCCCATTTAGCTAGAGTCTCCAAGTGTTGCAGGTACCTCTATGAGAAAAGCTCATAATTTTGGAATGCCACTCCACTAACTAGAAGCTCAAACAAATTGCAATGGAAGATTGCACGAAAAACAATGAAGGTCAATGTACGAAGGTCTAGGAGGCATTAACCAACTACAACAGAAGCCAGCTTCTGGCCAACTGAGTTGTGATGCAACGGATTTGAAGTAGAAAAGTTTTTAAAAATAATAGGAGATAAAGTTGAATACCTAAGTAGCACAAAGCTAAAGAAAAAAAATTATGAGACTTTGTCTAATGTTCAATCCTGTGTTTAAATATATTCTATTCACTTTGCCAATCAGTCTCATATTTGACCAAATTTATAACCTAAGTAGTTAATAGCTGCTTCCCATTTTAATTTTAAAAATAAGGGCCTGCCTCTTGTCATAACAATATGTCACCAATCCCAGCTACTATAATACAGATTTAGATACACGCAAAGCCATTTTTGTAGGTTTATAGCTTGTCTGGCACAAGACCACATTTCGTACTGAAATGCAAAATGGGTCATGGTGTTTGTTTTTCTACATCTTTCCTTTGATTGAAAAATCAAATCTCTACATAAGGAGCCCCTGTCCACTATTTATCCTGCAACAGATCTGCAGAACACTGAAGAATGTTTGCTACAGAAATCTGAGCTTAACACTGTAGAAACATTTTCTGTACTTGAATTCTGTTCTGGATAATAGACAATCTCTCACTATTCAAAGCCAGTTCTGTACTTTCTCAGTCTGACAACTGTTGTCCTTGTTGGGGCAGTACTCTTAAGATAAATTATGAATGCAACGTGAAAGCTGTAAAATTTGTTGTATCTTCTATTATCTCCATGTTAAAGGCCACAAAAGCTCTTCAGTGAAGTCAGCCATTAAGAAATGACAGGTATTGCTATCAGCCTTCTTTATAGCCTATTACCTGCAATGACAGCAGCTGCTACACTACTACTGTACAGCCTATCACGTTATTTGCAGCTAAAGCCAGCTACTGTATCATTTTGGCTCATTTTCTTGACAGTGCCATCATAAATCCATGCAGCTGCAGGGTAACTGTCGGCTGCCTCGATTATCTTCATAGCTCGAATGAATCTTGAAATGTGTGTAACAGGCAATGACTGTTATGGATCAGGCACAAGGGCCGTTCTCTATCCATTCTGCCAGGTCTGTGAAGCAATGCCTGCCACAAAAAGAGTTCCTAAACTACTGTCATGTAATCAAGTAAAGTACCTGAACTTTGAGGAATTTCATGGTTCTCGCTGAAGCTTCTGTGGTCTCAAGTCGCTTCCCTAGATAGCAGTTTTAAAAACATTGTCTTTTGATGTCCTAGTGGAAGGCTTTGAGAGTCGCATTATTATAATTATTATTATTACCACTATTATTATAATTATAGTTATGTATCTATGTATCTTTTTAAACAGATGTCTTTGACTAATAGAGAGACACCTGAACATCCCTACAGAATAAGACCAGATGAACACTGATTTGCATCCTTGAAGGGGATGAAGGAGGGTGGGGGAAAATCTTCTCAGCAACAGTAGTCTGAATGACTCTAATATACGTGTCTAAAAGTTTTTTAGTAGTAAATTTGTTGTATTTCTGCTAATTTGTGAACACATCTGCTGTGCACAATCCTCCAGGCAGAAGAATAAGGTACTAAACTGTAGCTCTGTGGGACCTGGGGATAAGGTGGGCAGTGCAAGGCAAAGCCAGCTGAGGTCAGAGGCGTTGATAAAGCAACAAGAAACGCTGAGAGATCCAGGATGTTCATGCCATCCTTTTCTTGACACAAGAGTTCAAACTGTGTTTGCATTGTACCTAAAAGTGAATATTTTATGGCGTTCCTGTTATCCTTGTGTGTGTCACTCCAGCAAGAGAATACAATAAATCGGTCCAGACTCATCCTGCCTAGCCTCAGGCTGCAAGTGAAAAGCCTAGAACAGGAGTTTTATTGATCTCAGTCCCTTATGTAGTCAACATATAAAAGTTAAAACTTCCAGACTACATTCACCTAAGTATTGAATGTATCAGCCCTTGGGTTGCAGAGACAACGTAAGACTCTTACCACTTAATTTCAGTGCCCCAGTTAGGTATTTAGAATTAATTGAGATGGATCAGAAGTGCTATGTACCCTGTTAACGTCTGATTTTAAAACCCCTAAATATTTGCCTTTATTACGAAAATTGAAAAATTAGAAAAAAAAATTAAAAGTTAGAGCTGGAACAATATAATTTTATTCCCCTTGCTGGATTACTTTTATCAAGTACCAATACGTATTGAAAATATTGAAAAAAAAAGGTCTATCTTTTTTTGCTGATCCTTCATAAATTGTACATCACGTCTATCCCAAACACTTCTATTAAGATTGCAAAAAGGTAACTTTCCTAATCAGTGTTCTCTTGTGTTGAGTCTCAGCTTAAATTCCAGTGAAGTAAAGACAAAAATTTCACATTATCATTAGAGTTTTAGAAGGATCCTGTTTTTCCATCTTGAGAAAGGAAAACCAACATCTGATTAATCAAGGCATTTAAGTATTTGTACTACTTAGAGATGGACTTACTGTAATTATTTCCACTTGGATTTTTCACATGCTTGCAGCTACCTATTTGAAGATGTGCCTTGGACTCAGAATTTATTGCAGTATCTTGTATAGCAGTGTGAGAGCAAGGGAGAAATGTGGTCTCTACAAAACAGCTTTCAGTGCCTCTATGAAATTTAGAGTTTCAGAAAGTTTATTTCAATGTGGCCTTAAAGTACCCTTTAAGATGTAGCCTGCCTCAGATAAGTTCTTGAGGACATGAACGGTATTTTGATGCATTAACTTAATTTTAAATCAGTAAGTCATAGGCCACAGCCAAGCCTCGGGGCAGACTTACAGAAAAATATATCTGAAATTATACAGATGGTCTTCCCATTTAAAGAGAAAGGGCCTTCAGAGTTTGGATCTAGACAGGTCTATTACAATTCTGCTTTATAGCCTACCAACTGCAACATTTTATTTCAGCTTTCTTCTAAACATACAGTGGTACAAGCAGATTCTAACAGGTTTACCTTTTCAGCAACACATCCTCCTGCATTTATTAAAGTAGGACAAGCTCATCGTTGACTGATTTCACTGGAATTCGACTAAGTTTGTATCTGGGCCAACAAATTGATATAATTTGATTTAAGATTTAAGATAATAACTGACTTGGTTTTCCCACAAAATTAAATCATCACTGTGGATAAAGAAAAGACTGCAGGAACAGGTAGGACCCACTTCCTGTAACTGCTCTTTTACTCCCATCAGTGGTCTTTCAGAATATAAATCGGACACAAATTGATAATAGAATAATCTACTATTCAACATGAATAATAAATGTGAAGGATGATTTAGTCTCTCTCTCTCTATTTCTGCTTAAATAGTGCTTTTCTTCTGGCCAGCCTGTCGTAATTTCAGTTTAATTAAAAAAATGTTATACTGGTATATGAAACACCACTGTAATTTAGTTCTTGCAATACATATTGAAGTAGCAAGAATATTCTAACAAGAATAAATGTTGTAACAAATTTTAGAAGAGCTCTTCAAAAATTCCTAAATACTTCAAATAGCATAATTTCACATTTCATAGCCAGGAGACGGTCCTACAAGACATAGACATTCTCTATGTTCAGAATAAGGGTGTGGACAGTTATGAGATATAAAATTAAAATATCTGAATGAAAGCATTACACAGATGGACTCCTACTTTAACCTATAAGAAGAACAGTTCTTATAAACAAAATTTTGCTAATAAAAACTGTCAAAGACTTAAAGGAAAAGACCCTCATGTGAAAAGAATGCACATGATATTATAAGGATCTTTTTTCCTTATCCGTACCCCTTGTTTTTGTCTGCAAGCAAGGTATTAACCAGTGTAGTGACAGTGGCTTGAGACCAATATCCAGAAAAATTAGACTTTTTCTGCAAAAACTGTATTTTCCTATACAAGAAGTGATCTGTTGATCAGAGTAAGTATAAGGCTGAAAGAAGCCCCATGTAAACAGTTTACAAAACTGAATACAAGAAGAATACGAACCCAGAAATAGGTTCCAGGACCTATTCCCACATTCATAAAAGAATAGAATGATCCTTCTTTTTAGAGGTATATATAAATATGCCTATACAAAATAATACATTAAATTTATTATAAACCATATATATTTTGCCTGCACTGACTAGAAATATTGCTAGAATGTATTTAAATTTGGTTCTCAGTTTTATTAACAGTTTGTGCAGATAATCAAGAAGTCAAATTGTCCATTTGCTTGTTATCCAGTCTCTGTCCTGCTGGTAGGTCTCATTTCACCTCCTGACAGGGACATTTTAATTTACCTGACAGACAAGAATTCTGACTTCAAATGTAAACACACTGGTTGTCTATCCATTTCTATGACTTTTTCTGTACTACAAATTGGGTGAGTCTTTTCTGTACTCTGAAGATTGTTGGTTTAATTGGTTTTTATTTTAATGCTGCAGCTCTGGCATCCAATAGTTTATATATTTGGGGAACAATTTTTTTCTGTCCTCTCATTTCGTAAGCAAAGAACTCAGCACTCTCTGGTCATCTGCTATGTAATTCAGTGGATCTGAATTCCCACTTAAACCACTGTTCCTTGCCTGTTTGGCGATTGTAATTGAATGGAAAAAATCAATGAAACACCAGTGTGTAAAAGATTTCATTGGAAACCGTTTCAATGCTACTTTAAAAAATAGATAAAAATTATGATTTCAGAAAATTGTGCTTGAACCCGCAGGTCCCAGGGATCAGATTCTGATAGCAAACATGGTAAGTTTTTTTTCTCTAAAGCACAACCTGATTTGTGAGGCCATACATCCATTTCTCAGGTGGAGAGAGCTACAATGAGTACATTTGGGATTAAAGCAGTATGAAGCAATGTAAGAAACTTAAGATGACAAAGAGCTCCCACGGTGCATTTTCTCCTGGGACACTGACAGTACATTTACCACTGTTGATCCCAGTGGAGCACAGAGATCTGTCCAGAAGGCTGCTCTTTTGGCACTTTTGAACATGATGGTATTAGAGGTAGAAACATAGAAAAAAGTTCAGTGGACATTATGGGCATACCCAACTGTTTCTGTTTTCCTTTAATGATTTAAATTTGCCAGTTTGTGCCCTGACACCTTGCCTAGCATCTCAAAAGAGGAGTTTTTTCCACAAAATATTTTATCTAATTGGAATTAATTCCATTTCTCTATATGGAATTCTCCAGAGCTCTCAGTCTCAGTATACCATAGTTTTTAAGGTTCCTGCATTTTAATTTGTGGTCAGAAATGTGTGGAAATTTTTTGGACATAAAGCTTACAAAATCCTCTCCCAACAGTTATCTATTAGAAATTCAAAAGTGAGAAAGTAGAAAAAAAGATTGTCTTGTACAGAGAAATTTTCATGTGAATGTTCAGGCACGTATATCATATACATTTATATATATATATTCAGTGCTTGGACTGAAGCTTTTAATAATCTAGGTGGTGAATATTAAATTCGTGTTCTTTGACCACGGATGATTAAATGAGGCAGAAAGTAACTCAGCCACACCCTTTAAAGCTGTACTTGCCCATGAATAAACTTTTTGCATGTCAAATGGTGGTGTGGTGAGGTAGACATAATTACAGATTAGTAAATGAGATACATTTGCTACATGTTTATGTAATCGGTTTCTGTCTATAGGTGACAACATTTTCAAGCCTTTTTGCTGGAATGTAGGTAGGAAATGAATTAAATGCAAACGAAAGGATACAGCTGGGGTATTGCCATCTAGAATCAGACATATATGGCTAGTTACTTCATGAATCATTTAAAAGAAAATTAAAAGAAAATATTCAAATAACATTTAGTATATTTATCTGAGAGTTTTGTTAGGGTTCTTTGGTGGTTTTTTTGGTTTTTTTTTGTTTTTTTCTTTATTGGATGGTTATTTTTTTTTAATAGTGGCATCTCATTCAAAGGTTTGCCACAATTTAAAAAATATATCTGACCCTATTCTTTTAAAATAAGCCTTTTTTTTTCTCTTTTTCACAAAAATACTTGTAATCAAGCTGAGAAAACATCTGAAATTCCAGGTATGGTGAAGCAAAAGGCACAATTTCTTCTCGTTTTGCATGATAATTTGTGGCAGTCTTCTTTTAAAAGTTTTGGGTCAAGTCCTCTCTCACCCAGATTGCGTCCGAAACAATATCATGTGGTTTATTTGACTAATACAATTTTAATTGGTACTTTCAAGCTGTGAATAATACATGAATGGTTTGTTCTACATGAGCAAGGCGACACAGGATTTGAAGTCACTTGAATGTCCATTAATTTGTCTCTGGAAATTCTGAAGACAGAAAAAAAACCCACCTGTATTGTTCTACATTATTGGCTTCAAGACTTGTTCTCATATTTATTTTACAATTACTATTTTTGGTAAGATACAGTATTTCCAAACTTTTGGTCTGAACATCAATTTTTTTTGTCTGCAGAACTTATTAATAAGATTTAGACAGTTTATCTATGGAAAGAAGAGAAAAAACACATGCAAAAATAAATTTTTCTACTCTTTTAGCTAGTGGGTTTTAAATTGCAAGGGATTTTTGATTTGTTTGTTTTATTTTTTCTCTCTGTAACACTTATTTCCATTTCAGTTGGGTAAGTGACTGAAGGTATTGCCATTAAGTAGTTCGTTAGACATTAAGGTCTCAGGCTTAAGGCGAGTCCAGCCTAGAGAAACACCTGGAACTATTTTATGTATATGAATTAGGCCCTGAAGGAGATTCAGTGGTTTTTGGTTTCTTTCAGGAGAAAGAATAGAGGCATAGAGTGACGTAAACTTTGTGTTTCCTCTGAGAGACTAATGGTTTATAGCTATCAGTGATGGTGCTGTCGAGTTTCTCACAGGATAAAGTAAGTAAATTATTTAGGTGGCAACATTTTAGGATTATATGAGCTACATGATAAAAAGATCTCTTCATTATTACTGCTTAGCATGTCCTCCTCTACAGAGTCTCTTTGAGGAAGATCAGCTCTTGAAATCCATGTATGATTTTACAAGCTCTTGTCCAGTCAACAGCTCACCCCTTCTTTAGTATGTTTTGAATCACCACTTCCCAGAAATGAGCTCTCTTTCTTTAATCATGATCATGAATGCTGCAGCCCCCGTGTTTGGCTGCACTGAAAAATATTATTTATTTTTATCTAGTACACCAATGTGTAAAGAATTATTTTGTCATTATCATCTGTTGTCTTCACTATTTACTGCTTTCCCAGGATTTCTGTCATCAGTAGAGTCTATGATTAATGATTTCATGTTTTCATCAATACAATATTAAATAGCATTGGACTAATTACTAATATCTGAGCTCCAACAAAAACATATTTGGAAAAAGATTGTATTCACAGTTATTTTTTTTATATTCAGCAGTAAATCAAGTTGTGATCAGTGAACCACAATTATACTCTGTGTCTGATTCATAATATTTTATTCCTGCAGTCAAATGCAGAGGATTAATCTGTAACAGGCCCAAAGATTATTAAGTATATTTTAACAAAAACCCCTAGAAATATGAAACATTATAAGAATATTAGTTTGACAAGATCTACTCTCCATAAACCCATGTTGGTTGACATGCTGCTCTCTTTCAAGATCTCATTAATTTTGTCCTTGTCTCATGCTAGGTATTCCATTCTTTTTTCCTCAGGAATAGGATGAGCTCAAAAGGTATAGGGGTGTTTAAATCAAAAGGTTTATCCTTCCTCACATGTTCGTACAATGTTAGGTTTCTTTTCATATTCTTCTTTTTCCTGATTTTCTAAGTCTTACAAAACTGAATGCAAGTTAAATTGTCTTTCTGTTAAAATGTATTGTTTGGTATCTGCTTTCGCATGCTCCGTTATTCTTGGAAGGAAAATGAAATTCCTTGCCATATGATAGGAATACACTCTTTAGGTTTTCCAGCCAATAGAAACCAGAAACATTTATTGGCTATTTCCCTAAGTTATAAGTAAATCTATCAGCTTCATCTGGTATAGGCCAGTGTCACATATTTGCTTGATATTTCCTAATCTACTTAAAAATGAATAAATACTTGCTGTCTCTAACTTCTGTACTTGTGCTCATCGCCTCCTTCAGCACGTCCCACTTCCCTATTTTCTAACTCAGTCCTTTCTAAATGCTTTACAACCAGTGCTTTTCTCACATTTCATGAACACATTCTTCAACTGATTGAAAGGAATGTTTTTCTCCCCTTACCTTGTAAAAATCTTCCCAACAACTGTGTCTACTATTTGGATGAAGTTAACTTCCTAGGATTCTGCAGGTGTACATCTTTTCTTCAGAAATTTTCCAGGTTCTGTAACTGATCTGTAGCTGTGATTCCTTACCTGAAGCAGCCTTACTTGTAAGTGTCAGTATTAGATTTTTTAAAACCTTTCTGTTAATCATCATGCTGTTTGTACTTAAAAATAACCAAAAATATAATTTATGTTTTGTTTGAATTTTTTTTAGAAAGTATTATTGAGTTTTGAAAGGTTTGGGGTTTTTTGAAAGAAAAGGGAACATCTATTAATACCTTTTGGCAATTAATTTTTTTCATAAAAATACGTTTATTGTAAGCCAGATTTTTCTCACCCATTTATTGAAGAAAATTCGAAATGCAGAAATGTCAGTGAGCTGACTTGTTTTTGTGTGTGTCTTACGTCTTCTTTCGGCCCAGTGTCCTGACCTGCCAAGTGCAATACGTTTGCTATGATGGATCATAATCATTCAGCTTTATAAACCGGCCTGTTAATATTATAGCTTACATTGATGCAATGGGATTTGCAGAATTCAAGGCCTTTTCAGAGCAAGGGTTCATAAGACATCAGGATTATACAGGATAGTCAAATACATTTGACTAGAATAACTTGAAAACTTCATCTATAAAAAACTTAATAAACATGAAAGTGATAGAAAAATAGAATATAAATTTGTGTAAAGCTATACTTTTCTTAAAAGGTCTTACAGTGTTTTTGAGATCAAATAGGAATTTTGGGAAAGATAAGCCAAAGAGTAAAAGTAGCAGGTTCCCAGAAATGTACAGATATCTTCTCACTTTTTGCAGTATTTTTTGACCATCTATGCCTTCTCAAGCTTTTTATGCTACCAGATTTACCATGCACCCTTGGTTTTGGTAACTGAAACCTCCACAACATTGAGTATATTTATTTATGCAATATGTCTTTGAAATTTAGATGTAGGGTACAACAGAACTTTCTTTTACAAGGGAACAGGGAGGACTAGAAGACTGAAATATTGAGAATATGAAGTAGGCTTCATACTTACTAACTCTTTTCTTTCTCTTGTGTGTTTGCGACTTCCAGGAACATTCAGAGCAAAGACCTCCGGAAGGAACATTATGGTTTCCGGCTGCAGATTTCTGGCTCTTCTGTTTCTGAGCATTCCTGTCCATTAACCTATCACTAGTAAAAGCCACAAATAAAGTAAAATAAATTTGCAAATTATTTTGGGGGGAAAAAAAAATCTTATTTTCAAGCAGAAAACTCAACATAGACAGCTTTGATGAGAGTTTCACAATGTGATAAAGGTTGGGAAGGGATGTCCAAATAGTATGGGTGGAAATGTTGGCATTAATTTGCTGTAGAGGTAAATTACTGACAGCTATTTACTCATGATGCTTCAGGGAATACTCAGAGCCCTGATTCCTGGCCCAAACATTTACATATTCCTTTTTCTTTGGTAATGGCTATAATTTGATCAGTAAATGCAAACTTAACAAATTAATGAAAATAGAACTAAGATGTCAGAATTGCAGAAGACACAAATCTTTCTTCCTATTTTCACAAAATAAACAAAGTCCATATTTTTATTAATTCTGAATTGTCCTAGGTTTTACTTAAGAAAGCTTTTTTTTTTTTTTTTTAAACTGTATTATCTTCTATGAAATCTAAGGATTCTAATTTCTTCTTTTTCTTAAACTGATGAAGAAAATCTGTGAAGCTTTAATAGCAGCAGTACATCCTTCCTGTCTCATTTGATAGAGAAGAGATCCATCCTGTACACCAAGCCATACAACACACATAGTGGGCTGGTACAAGGAAAGGCATCTTTCCTCTATGAATTTTCCCCGCCTAGTCTTTCTTTATTCGTAAATATTTTTCAGGGTGTTTCTACAACAAACTTTTTATGATTAACTAGATTTCAATTGTTCTGACAGATACGTATAGAGAGCAAAAAATTTTCAAGGCAGTGGTAAACCATAAAAAGCCAAAAGCTGTGTTAAAATAAAAGATGGCACTGCATTTTCCATTTTTTCTATTTCAAGTTTCAAATTTTCTTCCCTGTCGGTCTCCTATTGCTATTAATTCCTGAATTTATGATTTTTTCTCTTAACTTAAAGTGGATAAGGAGAATGTCCCATCAGTGCTCACTCATTATCTATAATAACATCAAATATGTTTTTCCACTATAATAAAAATAATCTCCTTTATACATGTATGATATGTGAGAGATTCTTATGCAACATGCATAAGAAATCAAATAGATCAATGGGGTAGATAAGACATTTACAATTTCCAAATATGAGATAAAAAGAACACCACATAAGTGAAATTCTATTGTAAAGAACCCTTCAATGTCCCCAAAGAAGCCAATTTGTTTGGCAATAGGAGGTTACATTAATCAATGTCATGTTCTGTATTTAAACTGTACAGTCCCATTTGCGTAAATAATATTTTGGCAATAGTAAGGACAGAGAAGAAACGGTTTTATATTCTTGTCTGATGCCCCTTTCTCTTCAGTCCTCCTGCTGAAGGACATTGCATTAAGCACGGAAAATGAACATTATCACCATCTGTTGGCTGTTTGGTGATGTATACGGAATGAGGTAGCAACTCAGTTTGGGAAAGCAGGTGCCTGTATTCAAAGAAAATAACAAAAACTTGGAGCACTAACGGCTCTACTGACTCGTGTTTTAAGAGGAGAGGCCAAAGTTTGGACTGACTGTACAAATTAACTACCCCTTTCATCTAGACCAAAACCAGGATATCCAAGCTACAGGATTTTTGAAACCCTGGGTTGGATGGACAAGGCAGAGGGGACAGAGGAAAAAGGCACATTACGTGAAGCTTAATATTTAGTATGAATTTCAGACACTAAACAGAAACCTTAGAATTAAATGGATTATACTTACCCATTAAATGTATGATCCTAATTAAATACTAATAGAATTAACCCACGATAATATTGTTTAAAGAAAAAAAAGATTTATAATGGTGGTTAAATGAAGCAAAATCTAGTTCTATAGGTCTAATTTCAGCAATTGTTATAAATAAAACTAAACTAAATCCATTCAACGCCAACTAGTATCTGGAATTCAAACAAGAAGGAATTGAGGACAAGCGACCAAGAGGTTTAAAGTGAAGCCTCTCAAGCACAGTTCATTCACTAGTTTGTATTGAAGAAACAATAGAGATTGGAAAAGTCTGGATTATATTCTTTATAGAAATGTAAAAAATTACACTTTGGATTTTAGTACACTTCTAGATATTCAATAAAAATAGAAAATAACTAGAAAACGTGAGTTAAAAATCAATTTTTGTCTAAAATTTGGGTTTATAAAATACTTGCATGGCATAAGATTAATGCCATAAAATTAAAATTCTTAAGTATTGTCCTAGTTTAAAAGGACTACTGAAATACATAATTTTTCCCACAGTGCCTTGTAAACTATTTGTGTTTGCTTTCAAATGTATAAAATTCACTTAAAAGGCGATGTTACATCATTCCCAATTGTTACACTCATCACATTTTTCCCTCCCTAATCCTCTTCTTTGAATTAAAGAGAAGGAGAAAGAAGAAAAAGAAAAATCTGCTGAACACTAATTATTTAACCTTACCTCCTACCTACTTTCTCTCTTTATTCTGAGGTTTCTTAAGGGCTATAATGAGCTGTCCCCACACAAACAGGCCAAATTAGTGGATAATTACTGCTGGGTCTGTGAATGTTCTCACTCCTCCTTTCTTACAGTTTCACAACATTACCAGAATGGTCTGTCACCTCCCTACCAATTAGGCACAATTACTACTTTATAACATTAGTGGTGGCAGGCTTATTACCTTGGAGAATATGTAAAAGTAAGAGAGGGTTGGGGAGAGTGGGCAGTGAATCAGGCCCAGGAGATCATTATCACATTGATAACTTGTGTAATCCTAACTTTATTTTTATTTTGCAAGACAAAAGATTTATAGAAAGTTAGAAATGGAAACGAAGTTGTTGTTTGGTGGATTTTTTTGTTTGTTTGTTTGGTGGTGTTGTTTGTGGTTTTTTGGCTTTTTTTAAAATTGTTTTTATTGAGTTTTTAGGTAACCAAATCGTCACCACTTTTTGTCCCCCCAAGTTTCCCGGATGGTGGCGCTAACGCTCGAATTTGTTTCTTCTTTTCCTGAAAAGATGTCTTTTTCTGACTGAAAAATATATGTTTGTCTGGCTTTTTCTGGATAAAGTAGATATATTAACTATGTCATGTCAAAGACCTCAGAAAACATTCCCTTCAAAACTGTATTTAAACAAGGGAGGTCAAGATAAACCTATCTAAAATGCTCAGAGAAGGCTAACTAGCTTCTAATCTTTTATAAACAATACTACATAAGTAGTTCATTTCCACCTTCCTTGAAAAAAAACCCCAACCAAATCACCAACAGCTTCTCAAAAATACCCCATCATGCCCTGGGATTCCTTTTTCTAATGGCTGAAAACAGGAAATTGTTAGTATTGTGTGTTTCACAAGATAAATTTATGAGAGTGAAATGACTCTCAGAGATTTAAGATTAGATTTAATGCCTTTAAGGAATAATCTTCATTTATTTGCTTTAAAAATCTTTCATCTATCCACTTATCCTCTCCTCTAAGAGCTTTTAAATTCTTCTGATCCTTGCAGTGGTATTTATAGACTATTTACTAACAAATGCTAGAGGAATTACAATGTTTTGGATGTGAAGAATTGGGCAGACTAATTTAATTTAAAATTACTATGGGAAATGTAGCAAAACTCTGAAACAGAGGAAACCTTTTCTATGCAGGGGTAATTATCTTACAGGAAATTATCACTATTCAGTAACTAATACAAGCCCATAAACCTGCTCTTGGTTTACAGAATCTTATCTGTCTTTTTCATGGAATGTACTCTTTTTTTCCCCCCAAGAACAAATTCTTAATTATAAAGAGTTATAACTGAATATGAGTAGCATTGTCATACTCATTTGTTTAAAGAGTATTACTGAGTAGGGAGGGCACCCTCAAAATGCCTGTTAAACATTTTGCCAGTACACCATCCTGCAGCACTGAAATTGGAAAGGGTCTGTGAGAACTGCCTTCTCTTACTATCCAAACTGAGCAGAAATAAACAGTGCAAAGCTCATCTTTTATGCTTGTTAACTGTTATTTTCGTGATAGGTACATTTCGGATACAAATGTCACTTATGGAATCTACTAACCCTGTTGGAGGTAGAATTGGGCAGAGTAAAAGATGGATGGAGAATATGATGTTCTTTTCAAGAACACTTTGAATAACATAATGAGAATAATTTTACGTAGAATATTTTTCATCTGTGTGCACCAAGTGTCAAAGTGTCTCAGATCTGTGTTCTGAAGTAGAAAATTTGTGGGTTTGTGTACTAATGCCCAGAAAAGCTTCTTGTTTGTTTACCCATCTCCAGGTTCAGGTGTTAATGAAGGGAAGTATCCCAAAGTATTTTTACACTAACAGACCATACTGATTCAATTGTTTTAAATACCAGTCCTTTTTGTCACGGTGGGAAAATGTTAAAAATTAGGGCATAGCAATGTTCTAACAATCCTTTGGAAGCTGATGTGAAGTTCCTCTGAGTGGCTAAGTGAAATGTCCTACGAATTCATTAGGTAGTTCCTCTTCAACTTTGTTTTACATACTACCAATGAACGTATGTTTACTTACACCATGCTAGTTTATGGAATGCAAATAAGTGTATATGTAGGAGGGGATTTGTGTTACACAGATAAAAGCAGCCAAGTAATTTCAACTACGCAAGGATCTTATTGGTTCAGCATCAAAAATTAAACTCTTGAAGGACTGTGCAACTCTGCAGCAAATCATAGGCTTAAGAAGAAGGGGAAAAATTAGATAAGCAAAGTTATAAATTATTTCAGCTGTGTATCTTGTAAGATTTACAACTCAGGTTATGCAAATAGATAATTTTGCTGATGTTTTTGTAGGGACTTTCAGGAATAGCTATAGAACTTAAACTTTTCCATTGTTCTTGAGGGCTCTAGTTTCTCCAAGGCACCTCTTTATTTTAAAGGATGAAAGAATGAATGATAGCCCAAGGATATAACAAGCTGAGAGACCTAGATATCACAAAATCTAGATTTTTTGTTTTTGTTGTGAGAACTATGCACCACTGGATCTACCAAACCTGAGAGATCGTAATAAAAACGGACAATTTATGATGTATATTTTGCCCTGTTTCTCTATCAGTCACTAGTATATGGTAAAAATGAGTTGGGGAAATAGGATTAATTAAAAAGTACAATTTTAGCTCATTTTTCAGTATGACCACACACATTGCCTATTTAATTTTTTCTTTTACTTGAGTAGGAACAAGAGATAATTTGACAAGACACTTTGGAAAATGAGTGTTGTAAAAGCTTGCACTGAGAACCCAACAGAGTCACATCTAACAGCTCTGTTCCACTACTTTTGTAGTCTCACGTTTACGATCAGATACTTTGGGGGATTTTTAATGTGTTTGAGGCATCAGGTTGAATCACAGTAAGGTTAAAAATGAAATACAAATAAATTATGAACTGGTTCTGTTTAGAATGAGGTCCGACTGTTTCTCCACCCGAACTGAGAGAAAACAGTATTTATCAATGAACCTCACATGCTTCAGAGCCTATACCTAAAATGCTTGTTCTTGTCTAGTATTTAAAGCTTTTCAAACTAGAAATGTTTTAACAAGTCTTCTTGTGAGATCTTAAAAGTACCCAGACTTCTACAAAGAGTCAGAATTTATAGGACTTATGGTAATGCTTATGGAGTAATTACATCCCTGGTCTGCAACAAAAAATTGTCAAGTTTGGAGACTAGCTGATAAAAATTTAAACAGAGGGTAAGTATAATTTCATTTCTACTTTTAGCATATGTTGATGTCTTGTTATTGGTTACAGCATGGGAAATAACTATTCTTCTAGTCAATTAAACGATTTTCTACAGAAGTATCCAAAATATAAAATTTGGTCTACAAATCCTGTAGGTCTCCATAGGGTGGGTTATGTCACTGTCAATTAAGATCCATCAGATGATCCACCAGGGCATCCATCAGTTAACTTTTGAGATTGTTACTAAACAGTTGTTTCTCATAAATAAGTCTGATGACTCTTTTGGTACAGATACAGGACTGACATCTTCAGACAAATTGCTGCTAGAATTAAAGTGGTTGTTGGCAAACATATCCTGTATTTTATGTGTGCACAAAGAGAAACTGCACCAACCACTTTAGAACTTTTATTAAATATGCGCAAGATCTCTGCACACATATGAACACCTTACTATTGCCATTCAAGAAGGGTAAGTGAGTAAGAAATTACAACCCAGGTATTCCTACAGGTGTCAAAAATGCCACCTGCACCACATGCACATGTGGTTATGGACAAGAGGCCATTCTGTGGAGGACTGGAGTCTTGTAAAGAGTCGGGTTTTTTGCCATTTGGGTTTTTTTCATAATCCTGTCACAGATACAGGACAGTTATCTCAGCGAAGAATCTTCGTGGACATAAGATCTCCAAAGTTTTTAACTTACTCTTTCTTGACAGTAGCTGGAGAAGATCAAGATTGTCCAGTGGTCATCTCAGTTAATTAAACACTGCACAACTGGAGCATAGCTTTCCACTTGGACTTTACATGTTGTTTATACTTGAGGGGATTTTATAGCATTAAAGACAAAGCCAAAAAGGCTGTGTTGAAGCACTGTAGCCTAAATCTCATGTCTATTTGCCATAAAATAATTGAAGTGGGTGCAGAACTCATAAAATTCATGTGAAATTCTCTTGTCAAAAAGGAAAATGTTACTGTATTTACAAAGATTTTACCAGGAAAAGTGTAGCTGCACATTGTCAGGGAATAGAAGAAATATTCAGTTGCTTCTGTGTGTATTCCCACTTTGTATATAAACAAAACCAGTTTCTATTGCTTTCATACTGTCTCCTTTTGTATATATAAAAAAATGATTCCACAATTTCTGAACTTAAAAAGAAAATTAAAGTGCTGTTTCCTTAACACAAAGTTGGTATCTCTCTTTAATGCAACATAAAAATATGTTACTGATTTAACGGCATAGTGGTCCCAAGGAAGCTTTGCAGGGCTAATTGAGAAGTTCACATATAAATGTAATTTACTTTATTGTCAAATAAATGTTAATTTAATATTTTTACACACATTACTTCTGTTTTTAATTTGGAAAATGACAAAGAACTTGAAAATGTACTGCAGGGAACAATTCAGAATTGCCAGAAAGATGAAATAGGTGACCTACAAAAGTTTCTTCTTTTTAAACTTCCAGTACCATTTTCCTTTAGTAAAGGCAATAAAAACTAGTGATGAAAGTGGTATGTGTATCTTAAAACTAAATTGGCTAATTTATACTCCTCAGCTACTAAGGCAACAATTGCTCCTTACATATTACTTATCAGTCCACAGAGAAAACTCATATTCTGCCTTTCCACTACGACCTGGCACTCCAGATGCTGGGTGGCAACACCCAGCTTTAGGTTTTACCAGATCTCTGCTCCCTGCTCCTCACTCTCTTGCATTGCCTCCTGTGCATTCCCTCGCGGGTGCCAGCACAGACACTACTCCAGAACATGGTGGCATGGTTTGAGAATCCTTCCCCCAAGAACTTACATCTGGAAAAAAATTTGTGCTGATTTAGAAACTACTTGAAATCTTGATTTGCAGAGCAGATATGCAAGTGGTATGAGAGATGAAAAAGTGGAAATAGTAGATATTTATTTTGGACACCTTATGGTATTCCAGACTGGAATGTCCTTGAGACCTTATATCTTCTTATCTTGAGAAGGAGAGGTCTAGGTTCAGACCTGTCTTGTACGAAATTTTTGATTAGTCCAGTGTTTGAAGTCTCTGTGTTGGATCTGATTTTTGGTCAAGTCAGGTATCCAATCTCTAGGAAACAGGTTGTTGCAGAAGATTTGAGATATCATCTGCTAGTTTTATCAAGTATTTCTTAAATATGGGGAGAAAGAGACGACAATTTTTTTGCCTTAGTCACCTGAATGTAGTTTATTTTCACAACTTTAGGCAATGATTAAAGAAAAAAGGAAGAGTATGTGTTTTCTAGGCAGGCCAAATAGTTTGGCTGCATCTGTCCACAGTTTCCTGTTTCTTCTTCACCTGCACTTTCACAAGGTTTGCCTACAATGTTTTCTCATGTTATAGTACCTCTTGCTGCTGGGGAGTAAAGACTGACATCCAGTCCTTTTTTTTTTTCATTATGTGTTTACATTTGGCTTAATTTTGCTAATTAATTGTTTATTCATAACAACCCAGGCAGGTCTTTCTATCCCATTCATGTTGCTTTTTTTTTGGTCAACATAATGAATTTTCTCATAACATTAAGTGTGTTACAAACTGAAGAGGGTGAATAAACTGATTTAAGCACTCTTTTTCAAAAATCAAACGTGTTTCCTCCACAAGTGATAACAATGTGTTCATATTTTGTGTAAAATATAAGGAAAAATTAGAATGTAAATATCACTTTTATTTGTACTATATGTAATGTTATATACATTATATAAATTATGTCTTTTATAAGCTTTGCAGATTTACTGTCGTATACCTGTTTTCTCAATGATATATCTTATGTAGAAGTGCCTTACAAATAACATCTAAGGAAGAATTAATCTTCTGGTTTTCGAAGTTTTATGGCTCAAGCACTAACTTTGTGCTTTATAATCCTTTTCGGTCCTGTAGTTTATGTAGACTTGCCCTACAAATAACAACTAAGGATTAATTAATCTCCAGGTTTTCAGAGTTTTATGTGCCAAGCACTCTTTTTGGAGGGTCCTAGACTGTGTCCATGAAATTACACCTGAACACATACAGCAACTTATATTTAAAGTTTAGGTTTAGTTTCCTCTTAAAACCCCCAAAACTTCGAAAGAGAAGCTTAATAGTTTAATGCAATAAGCCAAGCTAGACTTCTACGTGTACAGAATGTTAAAAAGTCTCTGTTATCAGTGTTGTAAGAATGTTCAGGATTTTGTTCTTCATTTCAGTCCTTTGCATCTTTTCCAGAAAGGTTCCTTTCTGGTCCTGTCCCACAAACCTTTTTGCATTTATTTTACCTATTTTTTTGTTCACAATTGCAAAATCTTAGAGAAATATGTCATAAGATCAAATCAGAATCTGGCTTTCCAGCTCAAAACCTTGACCAGCCAGAAAGAATTCTGGCTAGTTCAGGAGGGATGGAACACTTGATATACAAAAAGCTGCTTTTGTGATTGTTATGTCTTTCCCATCTTCCCTGTCCATTCTGACAAGACAAATCTGCACTTAAACACATCTATAATGAGCCATAGCCTATTTAACCAATCTTGGAAAACACCAGTATAAACCTGTCCTTACATTTATGTGTTTGAAGCCCCAGATGGACATTAACAAGGTTTGTTCAAACAGATTTCAGTGATAAAACAGAATTTTTCCCTTGCATTATAGTTTATTCCTATTGGATTCTCTCTGCAGGCTACTGGCAATACTTTGGTAGTACTTCAGCTGTCCTTTAATATTTATAAATTTCATTAGGTGAGCTCAAAATATTTCACTAACATTTAATTGGATCCAACACACACTAAATCAAAGAACTGTGCGTGGCCATACTTGTGGACTACAAATAAGACTTACCATTCAACTTTCCTCTGTATTCTTTAAGTCTAGACATGAAATATTTTCAGTATTTAAAAAAACCAAAAAAGTGGTTTTTTATTTTGTCATGCCTTCACTAAAATGCTATGAATTATTTGAGCCTTATATGAAATATTATAAAATTTATTTATAGTGCATGCATTTCCTTTCATCCTTTCAAACAACATTAAAATTTGTATTACATAGTGTATTTGTTTTCTTGATATTTAAAGGTTGCCTTTCTGTTCCTAATTGTTAAGATTAAAACAGCAATCATCTTCTGAAATATCACTACTCTTTCTGTCCCTAAAGCCAGAAAATATCTAATTCATTTGCAAATATTGCCCTTAAACCAATGGTTGTATTATTTTTAAATGCATGTTACGTCTATAATATGTCCATAGAAGTCAGAGCAAGGTGATTTGGCAAGGCTGTAATTAATATCTTTATTCATTCATCAAGAAAATAGTCCACAATAAAGTAGTTGATATTGCCAATTTGACATTCTTCTTCTGACTTCCCTCAAAAAGCAGCTGAAAACTTCAAGTGAAATTAACATTGACACTTCCTCTTTTTTGAGTAATAGTATTCAATTTATCCGTGTGTAAGTGAGAAAATACGAGTCACCAATATCCTGCAGCATCAAGGCACACTCCAGCACATAAGTTTAAGCTTTTCAGCACAATTGCTTGCTGAAATTTATTAACCTTCTAGCATTTTCCTGCCCATCAGCAACTGGCCCCAGAAGCTGGGGCTGCAAGTGGAAAGAAACTCCTACTCCTGCCTTAAAAATTGGCCTGTGAGATGCTCAGGATCATGGCAACACTCAAAGAAGTTGATTCTCCTCCTTTTACACAAATACACAATTATTGGGCAGTCAGAGTATGCCTATGAATGGGAATTACACACTTCTGTGTGAAAGCAACACTGAGAAATAGGTGTAACTTGACTCAAGCCTTGGCCAGCAGACTACGACAGCAAAGCTGGGGTAGAAAGGCACTTTTTTGTGCAGCTAGTTAATTTAGTTATTTTTTATTTTGCGTGCCTCAGGAGAAAGGCTTTTAGAAGACAGAATGTAAAAAAAGCCAGTTTTGCTGTGTTCCAAGTTGTGTTATCTTTCACAACTAAATGAACTAAAAACCAAAATATATTTATCTATTTCATTATTTTCATTTATTATTTTGAAAGTACATTTTATGTCCCTGCCTCAGTCACATAGAGAAATCAGTTTCAGAAGTCCATGGGGCAGGGTATTTCCACTGCCTCAGCAGAGCCCTTTGGCACAATCAAAACCCTCTGTTCCAATTATATTTTTTGTACAGTTTGAGCTTTAAATTTATACACGACAATTTCTTCCAGACAATCAGATACAAATAGCTTAAAAATTTGCATCACACAGCTTCAAACATCTGGGGAAGCTGAAAGCTGGAATCAAAATAAGGCAGAGCGTGTTAATCCTGCTGTCTCCGTGACACAAAACAAAGTAAAAATGCAGATGAGTTTTGAACATACCATGTTCCTTTCTTTGGGACCCCATTTCATTCTTTAATTTTCCCTCCCTTGTGGGAATATATTGAAAAAAGCTGGACACAGCACACTCAAAACACATCTTGTAATCTCTGATAGTTTTGGAAGTTAAGGGTTTCAGTGTGTGCTCCTGTCCTCTGTGGCCTGAGAACTTGTGACCCCACTTCTTTTTCCAAAAAGGAATCTCATAAAGGTGTCAGTAATAATCACACTGTAAAAGTTCAGTATTTGACCCTGTTTCTTTTCTGTACTTGTACTTATTTCAGACAAGCACACAAAAGAATTACTCTAAATTTGCAGTGGCACTATGGCAGAGTCAAGCCCTGATATGCTTTAATCTTCTGCTATTTAAGAATATGAAATTCAGGCTGCCAAAGTACCAATGGGAAAACTCTGCCTATGCTTTGAAGTCACGTTACCTATTTATGACTATAAAACATTTCCCTCTTGATTTTTCTAGCCTTGCATCTAATGTGCACAAAAAAGATAAACTTCCCAAGAAATTATTCTGACATGGGGTTGAATACACACTTTAGAAACTGCTTCATTTTGGCAGGCCCTGATATTGAGGGGCCTAATGTCCAAACCTCTTATTTTCCTTTCTTTTCTATTCCTTTTGGTGTTGGTTGGTTCAATTTTTATTTATTTATTTATTCATTTTTGACTCAGAATAGCTCATTGTAAAAGTTGGCTGCCAGCCTACTGTTTGAAAGTGTAGAAAACATCTTGATTTAACATCTGAGCAGGGATTTTTTTTTTGTCATCTGTAAACAATTGGACCATATGTAGTGTGATGGGAAACATGAAGGCTGTGATAGAATATGATTTAAGGAACCTGGTGTTTAATTACTGCTCTTGATTAGCTGGGATAGAAATTAGATTTAAATGTTTTGTTTACAATATCAATTTTAAAGGTACACGAAATAGTTATCAGTAAGTTTATTTACTGGTAGTTCTGATGATTGCATTTACACTGATTATTTGTAAGAATAAATGATAAGGTCGTATACATTTCTGCCCTTAAAAGAGAGACAGATTCCTTCAAGAATTAAAGAAATAACAGACTCTAATATTTGCACTCTATTTGTTGAAGAGTTTCTGAATTTCCCTCAGATTAATTCAATATATTCCTGTTTTCCTTCAGATAAACCAATAAATGTCATTGTCTGATAAAGTCCCTAAGCTTATTATCTTTTTTCAGGAGATAGGTTCAAAACTAGTGCAACATTATTAATACAGCAGAAAAGAACTGTAGGTCTCTTACGCCAGAATTTCCTGGTTTATCATCGAAAGTCCGAACACATAGCCTGTAACTTGGGTAAAATTTTCCCCAATCTTTCCTTAGAAGTAAATACAGACAAATTTTCCTATCAGTTCAGGAGAACATAAAGGGAAAAAATCACCTGAAGCTCTTCTTCTCCCCTCCTTATTACTCCAGCCCTCTCTGAATCTGCAGGTAAGCCAAAGGCTCAGTCTTCAAATCTTTCATGTGTGTCAACATAGCAGTGACCTTAGAAATACATGGTTTTGATAAAGGAGAACCAGGCAGTAGATGTAGCAATGTTTTACTACAATCCTGGACAGTTCAAACTCAAAAGAAACGAAACAACAGGATTCCTTGCTTCATGCAGTCTAGTTTGGTAAAAGCAGTGTACAGTTTGAGGGTTCATGTCTGGGAGCCTCAAGATGGGGCAGAGATGAGAAAGACAATTACCTTCTCTCCTGACTTATGCAGGTCAGAGAACAATCATTATATTTCTGATGAAAAATATACCATGTATTCTACATTTATAAAAAAACGAACTGAAATTTTGTGGGCTATGTGTTCTTCTTGCAGTGAAAGCAAGGAAAATAATTCACACTGTGATTGCATTTGATTGTTTAGTAATGTGCATGCTAAATATAAAACTGAGTTCCTGAGCTTTCCTCATGCCTATCTTCCGTCATCACAGAAACTCTCCACTTTGGCCTTAACCCAGGGCCTAAAACCCATTCCCAAAAATTGGGTATGTCTCCCTGGTTATTTTGAGGAACCATGTTAGTCCCTGAGATTACAATGGTTGGACATGGCAGTTGTAGAGAATTCACTCAACATTTTTGCTGAACCAACTGCAATCTCCACAGAAACAGAAGAAGAAAGACCATTGGCAGCCAGTAACCACAAGTTCAAAGGAATTATTCACACCAGTTTCACCTATATGCTGTCACCTGAAAACTGGCAACACTGATAACTGGGAAGGACATTGTGCTGCATATACAGTATTGTAGAAGAAACTCAGGTCTGTATATCAGAATATTTCAGATTATGCTTTTTAACTTTAATTCTGCTTATGCTTAAACTCCCTTGTCAAAAATGTATTACACTATTGATTTAAATGTTTTTAACAGAGTTGGTACAGAGAGAGTTGAGCATTAAAGGCCAGAACAAAGAAGATTAAGATTGAGAAGATTATACTACTGATGTATTGCCTGATACTGAGCAAACAGCACACAGGGAACTGATAAAAAAATTTTTTTACAGTTCTTTGCAAAAGTGAAAAATAGTCTTGTAAAAAACCCCATGGAAACACTTATAAAAGAAACTTATAAAATTGTAATTGTTGATGAAGTCATTGACACTGGTCATCTTTTAAAAGTCTCTTGCAATTTTTTAACTTGAAAAGTTTAAAAAGCAGCTATTGAGGTATTTCAGACTGAATCTGGATAAAAGACATTTACATAAAATCCTTCAATGTTAAAAAAAAAAGAAAAAAGTGGGGTGTAACTCTTTCACCCCAGAATGAGTTCCTTTTGAAAGCTTTAAAACTGAGCCAATATTTTTTAATGAACACTAGCTTCCTCTTTTCTCATTTTTCCTATATGAGAAGTAGGATGACGGCTGTGGAGATCAAAGCTTACTATCTCTCCTCATCCCTGCTAGATAGATATGTGTTTTGTATGTAAATCCATTGTGTTTCCTCCCACACAATCCTTCTCTATCTCCAGATTAGCAGATGGTCCAGAGTTCAGAGAGAACAGAGAGGGCTAGAACCAGTCATAACCCATAACCCACTTCAGATCCCATTATGAAAAACAAGATGGAGAATTAAAGAAGAGAGATACAGCTGCTTTTGTAAAGCTGGATCTACCCTTTTAGATGGAAGAAAATAGTGGAAACTCTACCCAACATTCACAACATCCGTTTTTGCACTTAAACAAAACTAAAATTTTGCTATAATTTCCACAAGCCCTGATTTCTTCCATGATTGCACTTCTTGTTAGTTGTTTCCCACTCGTAAGAACGTAAGTCACTGTTTATATTAAATCTTTAACATTAATGTTCCAAGTTCAAATAGGACCATTAGAAACATCCTATAACCCTGAAGAGACTCTTAGTGATCAGGAACTTGAACTTCTGAAAAGAATTGAGGAAAGATTCTGAAATTATGGAAATGCAGATTTTCATAATATCACTCAAAATATCTACTAATATTTGCACTTATCTGGAGTGTCACACTGAAGTATATGTTTATATACATGTAAATATTCTTCTTTAGCAAAATAAAAAAACCACCAAACCAATCCAAACACAAAGCAACATAAAACCTTCACAAGAATCTGAAAATAAACTCCACTGCTTCTGTTTTACTATTCTGTTTTGCTATCTGTATCATTATTTGAATGATACAGATATACACATAAATATTAGGATTTGCCAATATCATAGTCCTTGTTTCCACTAATTAATGACACCTTCTTACCTCACTGGCTGGAATTTATCCTAATGAGAAAATTTCACCTGTCTATGGTCATTATTAGCATTATTGATCTCAGATCACACTGAAAATATGATTTCTTTTCACAGGTGCCTCAGAAAAATACTGACTTATTTTTTCTTATTTCCACAGTGAAATGCTGAAGTAAAAAAAAAAAAAAAAAAGACATTGGTAATCTAGAGAATTATGAACATCTGATCTTAACTCTTAAATTAGCCATATGTTGAGTCTCAACAGATTGACAGTACTTATTAACATGAATGTAAAGTTTTAATATTTTAAATCTGCATTTTATTAATATTTAATCCAGGGTCATAGGTAATGTCCATGTGTGTCAGACAGAAAGGAAAGAAGGAGGTATCACAAGAATCCAATTACTTCTGCTTCTAATTGCAAATGACTTTCAATATTGAGGCAATGTTCTTCTTATGTGACCTTTAGTGCATTTTCTAGACTTCATTAAACCCTTTTGTTCTTGTCAGTTCAGGTAAATTCCATCTTGTCCCATTCCTCTCAAAGTATTCTGTCATATGTTCATAATCCAATGAAAAATGATTGCAGCAAGAAATATGCTAATTAGTATTTAAAATATGTGCCGCATTTTAATCTTATATTTGTGAAAAACTCAGTTCTCCTGTAAGATTTCCGTGCACAAACAACAGGTAAACTAGATCAATTGTAACTGTCCAAGAAATTAGAAATTTTGTCTAACTGCATAGTTTATAGATGAATATTTACTCTGATAACTGATTTACTTAGTACAGAACAAACATGGGTTTGAAGCTTAAACAGTGAATGCTATCATTCCACTAAAATCTATGCTTTTTAAGAGAAGACACATTCATTGAACTGAAATTTTAAATGAAAAGTAAAGAATAGTGAGTTCAAGACCACAATAGTACCATGTGAAAAGTTAAACTATATTTATTTTCTTATAAAGAAATATTCATATCATGCAATGGTATGTAGAAAGCGTAGGTTAATATATAGTCAAGTAGTGAAATAATAACAATATAATAATAAAATTATAGATTGAAAACTGCTGTTTTTCTAACATTATACATACGCAATACAGGAATGATGTCTGTGACAAACATAAAAGAAAAAGAAAAAGTCTGTTATACATAGTATATAAATAAGACAATGCTAATAAATGAATTGAGAAACATTTGTAGAAATGGCTTCTATTCTCCCTGAAATAATATTTTGTATGTTTCTTTTCCCATTTTGTTAGGAATCTGCATCTTCAACACCTGCATATATTTCAGTTTCTGCATTTTTAGATGTGAAAGGTATCAGGAAAATGGTAATTTTTGCTTATATTCAAAGGCACATTCTTTTACGCACCTTTTATTGATATATTATGAGACCATTTTTTCATAAAGACTGTCCTTTTACAATTATATTTTGCCTCCAATACTCCAGCTGGTAATTTATTTTCTTGTGATCAACTCAAAGCAAATAAATCCAGACAGGTGACTGCTTTTTGAGAAACCCTGAGACAGACAAACATGGGTCTCCTCTTCTTTCTGAAAAGGCACAGTGGTCAAAAGGGTCCCCCCAAAGTCATCACAAGGTTGATACTCGTTTACAAGGTGTAAGTCAGCCTCCAATTCAAGGAGAAAGTTTTTTCTTTTTCTGAGTCAAGCTACACTGATGCAAAACAGTAGCTTGACTCAGAAATCAAATTGAATTTGAATTGAATTGAAACTCGGTTCTTTGAAAATAATACTGAAAACTTTTGTAAATAAAATCTTAGATTTGTAAGAATCTTGTCCAGTTTTCAAGGATGACTTGAGTAATTCGGATTTTATTTCACAGAATGTTACTGGGAAGAGTATAACTTGAATGTAGGGGCAGATATGTCTCTCTCCAGGAGTTTTATCCCCACTGTCTTACATTAATGCCTTTTAAAATACTATGAATCTGAGCGGTCTTTTTGTTTTTTGGGGTTTTTTTGGGTTTTTTTTTAAATTTGTTTTTGTTTTTGTTTTTATTTTTCCTTTTGTTTTCTTCCAGAAGGATGGATCCTGTGTTACAAAACATGATGTTGAATTGCTCACTTCGCCAGACTCCAGTAGAAACTGATATTAAATAACATTATCAAACCCCAAAGCTTGAAGAGACTGATCTTTTGAAACACAAAAATGAAGGCTGCAAACAGAAATGTTTAGCATAATAGGCATTTTATACTCCTTGGATTGGTGTCAATAAAAGAACGCTCTACAGGTGGGATCTAGAAGGTGTAATCAGAATTAAATTGCGATACCTTGCCAGTTAAATGCCAAAAAAAATGGCATTCTCACAGTTTGGGTTCAGCCCCCCTGGACACTGCTAGTTTCCTCCCTCAGCCTTCACTACCAAGTCAACTCGACTCGTGACACCCGTGCACCTTCTTTGTTGAAGTCTCTTTTCCACAGCTTCAGCTCCATACACATCTCCTAGTGGCTGCTTCTCTCAGCCCAGCGCAGCCTTTAGCTCCTCCTGAAACCTGCAGGAGTTACCTGAGGAGTTACCTCAGATGCAGGCAACTTAGGAAAGCTGTGACATTGTATAATTGGGCCTGAAATGGGTCTTTGATACCTTCACAATTTTTTAACCTGTGGTTTGAAAAGTGATAATCACATCTTCACTTTTCTATAGAATAAGAATACTAAAGCCAGCAAAAAAGAAATATGATAGCAGTAATTGGTATGCACAGGGAGAGCATATATATTTTTTGCCATCTGTGAATAATAATGAAGCATAAATCTAATACATTAAGTCATATTACCAAACCACATAAACATTACAAGTTTTAAAGTTCACCTAAAGGTCAAATCAGATTGGCCTCTGCTGTTGTGTTCAGGTTAAATTCTTGAGTTTTTACAAATTCTGGGGTTGGGGATTTATTTTCTTATTTTCATGTAATTGAATTTCTCCCAGTTTCCAGTACCAAAGGATTACACATTGTTATTTGAAATAATCTTACTTTGCAGACAAGAAGTTGTCCTTCAACCTGTAAAATTCAAACATTGCTGACATAGTAAATATGTATGTTTCAGAACAGGAAGAAAAGGAAAATAAATACCAGCTAGAATATTTGCAATAAGAGCTGTTTAAATAAAAGTGTGTTTGATCTTTGGGAAGTTTGCTATCTTTGAACTAACATGAGGCAAATGATTATGGAGAGAAGATTATGAGTAGTTACTCCTCTACTTGTGGGTTCTTGCACTTGACTGTGCAGTTAGCATTCCTGACCAGTGAAGATCTTTGCTCTCACATATGTAACTAGGGTCAATTATTTTCAGTAGTTTTGGACAGAAGGGAGAGAAGAGAGGGAAGGCTTTTCAAGCAAAGTTGCCTCAATTAATTTAGAGCACATCGTAATGGGGTCTAAAATAATAGCATTTTAACCAGTGAGTTCATGAAACATTTTTTCAAATACATAAACATTATTTTGCATGTTTTCTCAAAAGGGAGGTAATTCATTTTAACTGCTTTAAAAATATAATGAATGAACCAATTTGGTTTTTTATTTACATTTTACCATCAAAAATATTTTATTAAAAATACACCACAAAGCAGCAGAACACAGCTTTAATCAGTGTTTAATCAGTTTTCAGGGCAAAACTTTCTTTCAATGTAAATAAAAAGGAACATGTTATGTTGCGTTTGAAAATGAGCTACCCCAAGCTCTGATACATAGATGGTACCATAATTAGTTTTAGAAATTGTTGTAGCATACACCTAAGATTATAAAATAATTATATGTGTAGTATACTATTATGCTAAGAGGTATTCAGGGATATGGATTATTGCTCTTGTCAGGACTGATTTCACCAGCACAATGCAGTCAACTTTACAATGAGCTAAATGTGCAAGGATGCAAAATAAATTTAACAAGCAACTGTGGAAAAATAAAGGACTTCTACAAGACAAATGTGAGGTAGTAACACAGGTTATCTGCTGTAACAGATCTGCATGAGCACACGTGGAAGAGCTGAGGAATAATATACTCCAAGGAATTTCACACATTCTGGAGGACACTGGAGGGCTCACCTAACTCTTTCAAGTCTTCGTTATCTTTTGAATGTCCATAACAATATTCACCTGCTCACTGAACAACGTTTGGGAACCTCATAGAACCGTCTAACTAAATACAGTTTCTAAGATTTCAAACATCAGTAAGGGAGTGCCAAGTAGGGTCAAAATAAGAAATGCCCTGTCATTACAAAGGGCCCACTTCTTAATGTGGACATGTAGATTTGTGTATTTACGTACATGCATCAATGGAAGTGACAGTTGCCATCAAAAAACTGCATAGAAACATCATCAAAATTTGAGACTTAATGTCTAAAAACGCTCCTTGACAACCTGCCCTGAAAATGCATAACAGGACCATCACACTATGTTCTGCACAACTCCACCACCATCCATTACTCCTTGTATGCCACCACTTCACCAAAGCTTATTTCAATGTACCTCTACCTTTATTTCTGCAAGGCATAAGTAAAAACCCTGGGTCCAGAGAAATTAGAAATATCTCATCTTGCACAACTTGGACCTTCAAGGCTACACGTGAATGAAACAAAATCTTTAAATGAATAGATGTAGGATTAAGAGAGTCTGGCAGAATTAATCACACCTACAGAACCATGTGCCTGTGGTGTTCTCCATATTCCACAGCTAAATGACATGATGTACAGATAGGACATACCTGCTATGCTGTAGATGGTACAGTAACAGCTGTCTGCTTTTAGGACGGTGCCTAACAAATACAAGAGTAGTCAGGTTAGTCAGATGGAATCTGTCAGGGATTCAAATCATAAATTAAACAGTGCAATAATAGATAATGAGGACATAATCGTTTTTATTACACAGTTTTAAGGTCTCTAAAGAAATAACAGAGAAATAAATATATTGTTCCTTTCACACTCAATTTTTAAAAAGCAGGTTGGGTAAGAATCCTATGCATTTTGTTGACATTGGGTGCTGATGAAAAGCAGAAGTTATGACTTGCAGACTAGTATAAGAATGCTTCTGTATTAATCCTAATGTTTGGCACTTCAGTGCATATATTAGGACAACTATGAACTACCACATTACTCATATGTCTTTACATAAGGTTATAGGCCAGCTAAAAGATACCCAGTTTCTCTAATTTACCACACATTTAAATCTGTCTGTTGGCCTGCACCAGTCTAAAATCTCCCTAAATACCTATTCTACTTCCTGCATCAGGTAATTTTGGTCAGGTTAGCAGCCTGAGTAGAATTACTGGAATGCTAAAGCAACTGAACTCGAAACAAGAATTTTTAGCTACATCTACTTTAAACTGAGATGCACCCAGTTTGTCAAAGGCTGTGCAGACAGATGATGTTTGTTACATGAACACCTGTAGACAAAAAAATAGCAGCAGTGAAGAAAGCAAAGGACAGGATTTCCACAGAAATTTGTACTAATGACAATAGGAACCAAGATTCCCCTTCAGATGGTCTAGAGATGGTCTAAAATACAGCCTCCAATTTTCAAAGGACTAATGTGGTCATTTTACTGTTATTTTCAGGCAAAGAGGAGGTGGCTATCACAGAGGGAAGTAGGGTCAGCCTGAGATTTTTGCGGAACCGCGGCGTTGTGGTGAGGTGGGCAGCTGCATGGAACCTTAAAGCCTTCTTCAGATTGTATGAATACTTTAGGTGGACAAACATATGTGTGATGTACACACTGTGCACAGACAGATGTATTTTTGCCAGTGCTTGGGTATCTCTGATACGTATTTTCTACCCTTAAGCAAAGATAAAAGTGAATTCTATGAAGGTCTATTTTTAATACTATTTTTAACTCTCTACCTTCAAACATAATTTTGTTCCCTCTCTACTTAAGCAGAGACTTATTACTTCTTTTATGTTTAATAATTCAGAGTATTGTATTTATGTACTTCTTGAAGGCACCTTGAATGCTTATCAAAAAAGGGGAAAACCCTCAGAAGAAGAAAGATTTCAAGAACTAAGAAAAAAAAATCCCTTCCAGCTGAGAAGGGCAAGTGAACAGCAGTTTTTTTTGATAAGCGTGTACTTTAAGAAAGTTGGCAGACATCAAACCTCTGTTGCAGTGAGCTAATTACATAAGAGCAAGAACTATCATCCAGGAGGAGATGGACTGACCAACATGCATGGCTGCTGCACACAGTGCCAGAGACCAAGCACAAATCGTACTGCCCCCAAGGACTTCTGTGAACATAACAAAAGAGGTGCCAAGTTATTCTTTGGTGATTATGGAAATTATTGGAGCAGCTATCAAAACGCAAGCAAATGCATTCAATAATTAGTCATATGAGCCTAGAAAAAATATGATTCAATGTAAGTAATTGTGTGAAGCTATGTGCCAGGATCGCATTAACTTCTGCGGAAAAACACCGTGATTAACAGTAGGAATGGCTAATCCAGCAGCTAAGGAGAAGCAATCTGCAGATGCCAAGCAGGCAGAGGTCAATACAGCCTTATGGAAGGGTTTAATACTGCCTCTGCAGCATAAGATATACGTGGAGACTAATATATTTACGTACAAACAGGATGAATAAATGTAATGATCACATAAGGAAATTTTATACATTATGCTGCAAATGTCATGCAGGAAATACACTCTCTGATTTATATGCTGAATGTTTGCCAGGATGGTGACAGCCAAACTAAGTTCAAAGTTAGAGGAAACGTTGTCATCAGCCTACTGTAAAAATGTACAATTACTTGCTATTTTCTTTCTGCTTAAAGGTGACTAGTACCATCTTTTTCCCTAGGCTACTTGTTCACGCTAGCTTATTATCATTACAAAGTATTATAATGGATTAACTTTTCCATATTTTGTTCATATTGGGAAGGGCATGTTTCAGACAGTACAGTGACAATGTTTTTGAAAAGGCGTTTGTTCCTCCACTAAAAATTACCAGGCAGCTTGATTTGAAGAATACAAATCTCTAAATGGCATCCTTGCAAATTCCTCTTTCCTGATATTTCATTTAATATAAAGAATTCAGAAAGAAGAAGCGAGCAGTATCTAATTAATATCTCCTAATGCCCAACTGATGTCAAGTGTGACTCCAATTTATAACTAAACTATATTTTTACATTGAAAAATTCAATTACATTTACTGACAGACTTTGAAATGCCACATTATTTATACTGGTAAACTTTGCAGTCTCTCAGTATATTTATTAACATTCTTTCCACAGACCAAAGTGTATATACAATAAGATCACTGCATTCTTCATTTTTCAATCTTTCAAAGTGATATGCACATCTGCTGGAGTAGGATGGAACTGACTTGTTGCCGGATATCCAAAAGACCAAATAGAGCCAGTAGTTAATTTGCCCTCCCTTTTGATTCTCCAGGCAAAACTAAGTAACCTTGACATTTCTTTTCCTCCTCTCTCTCCCTCCCTCTTTCCCCCTTTCCTTCAATCCCCTTCTCTCCTGCTCTTTTTTCTCGAACACACCCACACACTGCACTATCTGGGCACACATCAACAATTTTGAGCTGTGAAGAGGTTCAATTGCCACCTTAGTGACTCACTTATAATCAAATCATTTACTAGGATAGCTTGAGGACATGACAATGACAGAGAGACATCTGTTAGGTGGATGGGATGAAAAAAAAAAAGGAAGAAAAAGGAGGGTATTCACAGCTGGTACATTAGCCATGCTAGCCACTAGGCCACCATCCTGTCCTAGTCCTACAGCTTCACTCTCCTCCTTTCTTCCTGCTCCCTGCTGTCAGCTGCCAAAAGATATCTGTTCTCACCCTTTGCTGAATGAAAAGGTGCTAATGCATGACTTCAGGATATGTCAGAACATACAGTACTTACAAGCGTTTGGAGATGCAGCCAACCTGACCATGGGGAAAAGAAATGAGTAACTAAAGAGTGATTTTCTTGAAATCAGATGACTAGAAAAATAGTGAGGGGGTTATTCCTTTTTCTAGCTGTGGCAGGCAGAACAGGTTTTTGTTTTCTTGATGCTCATCTGCATTTCTTGTAGAGTACTAAATATCCTACCAAATGTTCAAAAACAAGTTTGTGGTTTGGTTTTTGTTGTTTTTTTTTCTTTTTGCTTAAAATTTCAGCTCTAACAGAACTTAAAAATACATCCCCAAAGGAAGAAAAAGTATAGAATAGCTAGAATACTGACATAGAAATATACGGCTTTAAGAACTGTCTTTCTCGTACTTTAAAGAGACATCAAAAGAATACATTGAGGGAGTAGTTTGAATAAATAGTGATTAAAAAAAACCTTAGCTGTTTGTATACCAAAAAGTGCCAGAGATCGACAGATATCCAGAGCATTCCCCAACTGTCTCCTCTCTAGTTACACAAGGTCTGTGTTTTGCACCCACTGAGCTCAACAGGCAGAGGGGCCTGGTAACATGTTCAGCATGCCAGAAAGCTACCGAAGGGTTTATTTTCTCAAAGCTCTCTGTTGGTCTAGGTGGAACAGAGCGGGTTTTTTAATAGCACTTAGAAGCTCTGCACTACAAACTTTAAAAAAATCTGCAGTGTGGTATCAGTGAGGGTGATTTCTGCAGTCTACATGGTGAAATAGTCATATCCTTGTTCAATTATTTGCCTAGTATGGTACCAAAAATAGAACCACAAACCAAACTAAGACTTGTGGTATAAGGGCAGAATACTGGTTATTTTTTGAGTGACAAAGATTTTTAATAACAGCAAGGGATTCTAATATTAAGCCCAGCAGACATGAAGGTCATGCAAATATTTTAAAAGACATTGCGTAGCCATGCATTAACAATCCTCTACAACTCCTGAAAATAGTACACAGACTAAAGCTATCCCAAAGTGACCCAGGCATTTACTAGGCACGCTGACCCATCTCATACCTTGCATAGGCTCCTAGTCAGAGTTAAACATTTCAAAGCTGTTCCTGTATAACTTCTGGAACCGGTGCTTCTGCAGTTTCAGTACTTTGTAGGCTTGCTGAAGGAGAAAAGGAACTAGGCAGGGAGGAGGGAAAAGTCTCTTTCCTCACTTGAAGGGTAAAAGCAATCGTCTTGAAAATAAAATGCAATGCCTAATTGTGTTAACATTCTAAAAAGGGTAAATTATTGTCTGACTTCGGTAGTGGCTCAATTTCAAGGTTTTACCTTTCTGCAACTCTTAGGAAGACCAGCAAGAAATATTTCTTTCCTTCAGAAAAATCAAAAATGTTTCCTAATTCACCCAGTAGTCCAAGCTGCTACACATCCAGTAAGCCTGGAGATTTTTTTAAAGTCAGAGATTAAAAAAATCTCCAGTATCTAAATCAGTCCCAGACCTAGGCGGGCACAGCTCCTACTTGGTCTACTGTGTGTTGTGCCATACTCATTTGCATGTTTCAACTGTGCCTGAAATTCCTGTTCATTTTCCAAGTTAATCTGAACATCCAAATAACGAGCAATGCAGACTCGATACACACACACACGCACTCCTTTTTTTTACCTGATAATGTCACCCTGCTTCTCCAGCAGCAATTGTCTGTCTTTAAATGAATAGGACTCCTCAGGTTTTTACTCCTATTTCCTGGATTTTGCTTGTCAGGCACTATTTCAATAATGTACAGAGTGATTCAGAAGGGCAGGTTTTTCTTTACTGAGAACTTGCTTTTGGAAACGGATATCTAAAGAACATTAGAAAATGAATCTAACAAAAAGGACCAAAACTATTAATTTTTGAGTCTTTAATAGTCCAAATAATATTTCCTATTAAATATATGCAATGAAAATCAGAATGAACCAATACTGACATTTTCAGAAAGATTGATTCTGACATTGTTGGTCTAATAAAAGGAATATTTTTTGTCATGTTCTTACTGCCTATCTCCTTATATGTACTTTAAAGTTTTGCAAAACACTCCAGTGTCAATAGAAAAAGTACTTACTTATGACAGATTAAGAGAACCACAGAATCAATTAAATTGGAAAAGACCTCTGAGATCATCAAGTCCAAGCTGTGACCAAACACCACCTTGTCAACTAGACCACGGCACTGAGTGCCAAGTTCAATCTTTCCTTAAACACCTCCGGGGATGGTGACTCCACTGCTTCCCTGAGTAGCCTCCATTGTCTAATCACGCTTTCTATGAAGAAATTCATCCTCTTGTGCTGTCACTGGTTGCTTGGGGGAAGAGGCTGGCCTCCACCTGGCTACACCCTCCTTTCAGGAAGTTGTAGAGTGTGATAAGGTCTCCCCTGAGTGTCCTCCTCTGCAGGCTAAACAATCCCAATTCCCTCAGCCCTTCCTCACAGTACGTGTGCTCCAGCCCCTCCACCAGCTTTGTAGTAGGATCTGACTTTCCTAAACCCATGCTCTCTGGGTCTGATCCCTTGGATGCCCTGTATGCACCATGTGCTCACGCACAAGATTATCTGCTCCATAACCTTGCTGGGCACAGAGGTCAGGCTGAGAGGCCTGCAGTTCCCTGGATCCTCCTTTGGGCCTTTCTTATAGGCAGGAATCACACTGGCCAACCTTCAGTCATCTGAGACCTCCCCATTTAGCAAGGACTGATGATAAATCACAGAATAAGATGGTTGGAAGGGACCCACAAGGATCATTGAGTCCAACTCCTGGCCCTGCACAGCACCATGGCCAAGAACAACACTTTATGCCCAAGAATATAATCCAAATGCTTCTTGAACTCTGTCAGTCTTGGTGCTGTGACCACTTCCCTGGGGAAACTGTTTACATCTGGGTGAAAAACCTTTTTCTAATATCCATCCTAAACCCCCAGGCACAACTTCAGGCCATTCCTACAGGTCCTGTTGCTGGTCTCCACAGAGAAGACATCAGTATCTGCCCCTCTTCTTCCCCCCATGAGGAAGTTGTAGACCGCAATGAGGTCTCTCCTCAATCTCCTTCTCTCCAGACTGAACAGACCAAGTGACCTCAGCCACTCCTCATATGGCTTCTCCTCAAGGCCCTTCACCATCCTCATGACCCTTCTTTGGATGCTCTCTAAAATCTGAATGATTTTCATATGTTGTGATGCACAAAACTGCCCCCTGCACTCAAGGTGAGGCTGCCCCAGTGCAGGACAATCCCCTCCCCTGCCTGGCTGGCCATGCTGGGCCTGATGCCCCCCAGGACACGCTTGGCCCTCCTGGCTGCCAGGGCACTGCTGACTCATATTCAACTTGCCACTGACCAGGACCCCCAGGTCCCTTCCCATGGCACTGCTTTCCAGCATCTCATTCCCCAGTCTGTCCATGCATCCAGGGTTGCCCCATCCCAAGTGCAGAATCTGGCACTTTCCCTTGTTGAAATTCATACGGTTGGTGTTGGTCCATTCCTGTGATTTGTTGGGGTCTCTCTGCAGGGCCTCCCTGCCCTTGAGGGAGTCAGCAGCTCCTCCCAGATTTGTATCATCTGTGAACTTGGTTAGCATCCCTTCCAGTCCTCTGTCCAGGTCATTTATGAAGATGTTGAAGAGCACAGGGCCGAGGATGGAGCCCTGTGGAACCCCAGTGGTGACAGGTCACCAGTCTGATGTCACTCATTCACTACAACCCTTCATGCCTGACCCGTGAGCCAGCTGCTCACCCCGCCCATGGTGTGTTTATCCAGCTGTGTGCTGGATATCTTATCTATAAGGATACTATGAGAGAGAGCATTGAAAGCTCTACTGAAATCCAGAAAGATTACATCTACTGGCTTCCCTTGATCAGCTAGGTGGGTTACCTTGTCACAAAATGAAATAAGAGTTGATAAGCAGGACTTACCTCTCATGAAGCTGTGCTAGCTGTGACCAATGACTGGGTATCTTTCTGAGTGGCTCCCTTAGGACCCATGAAATTGTCATCCAAGTTTTTCAGGAGTTTTCTGGCCTGAGTCGTACCACATGTGGTATGCTCCCAGTTAATTTATGCTAAGTTGAATGCCCCCGTAAGGCCAAGGCCAATTAGTGAGCCCTTCCACCAGCTCCCTCAACACCCTAGGACCCATACACCTGTGAGCATATAAGTGGTACAGCAGGTCACTACTTCCTCCTGGATTAAAAGGGGTCCATTCTTCTTTTCCCTGTCTACCACCTCCAGAGGCTGGTTGTCCTGAGGATGACAGGTCTTACTGCTGAACCCAGAGGTAAAGAAGGTGTTAAGTATCTCAGACTCTTCCTCGTCTTGCGGGACCATATTCTCCCCTATGTCCATTAAAGAATGGAGGGTTTTTTCCCCTCCTTTTGGTGTATTAATGTATTTATAAAAACACTTTTTATTATCCTTTACAGAAGCAGACAGTTTAAGTTCTCTAACTGAGCTTTTGCATCTCTAATTTTATTATCACATGGCCTAACTACATCCTTAAACATTTCCAGAGTTTTCCACTGCTTTTTCCATAGGTGATACACCCTCTTTTTTTCCCCCCTGAGTTCCTAGGAAGGCTCCCTGCTCAGCTAGGCCAGTCTTCTTCCCCTTGGCTTCCCTTTTGACACACAGGGACGGTCTGCTCCTGTGCCTTCAAGGTCTTTCTTGAAGTATATCCACCTTCCTGGACCACTTTGTTTTTAAGGGGTGTTTCCCAGGGAACTTTCTGAACCAGCCACATGAATAGCACAAAGTCTGTCCTCTGGAAATATAGGTTAGAAGTTTTGTTGGGGCCCCTCCTTACTTCAGCAAGAATTGAAAGCTCTATCATTTCATGGTCACTGTGCCCAAGATGGGCATTCTGACCACCACGTCTCCCACCAGCTCCTCTCTGTTTGCAAGCAACAGGTCTAGCAGAGCTCCTGGCAGACCCTGGTAGCCTCCCTTACCAGCTGTGACAGGAAGTTGTCTTCCACACGCTCCAAGAACTGCCTAGACTGACTCCTTTCCATCATGTGAGGCTGTCTGAAGTCTCCCACAAGAGAGAGATGAGTGACACTTCATAAATATAGGATAATATTATTATCCCTATGTTACACAGACACAGAAATTAGCAATTTTACTTTACACTATCCATTAATACTGGACAAGTAAGAACTAGGACAGTCACTGGGCAAAATGAGCAACAAAGGAAAAGGGAATATCTATTTTTCACCCTTTTGATAACTCTCTTTCTGTCACATGCTGCCTATGTGTAGAAGTCTATTTTTGTGTCAGTTTTTAGTTTCCTTTTAATTGAAAGAACAGTTCTATACTATTCTATTTTTTATAGTTATCACAGTTAGCAGAAGGGCAAACTTCTTGGTCTCTGGATGTTTAACTATTTTCTTCTTTTTTAATCAATTTTTGTTTCACTTCTACAAAAATTCTGCTGCAACACAAGAAACACAATGCACACAAATGATAAGGAGAACAGAGAAATTCAACTCTGGCCCTTCATCACAGATGGAATTCAAGAAACAGTTCTATTTCTGTTCTTCTTTGTGATAACAATGACATAAAATATTAATTACAATTCAAAATTGACATATCTTCCCAAAATGAAGTTTTGGCTGAAGAAAATGTCTTGACTTTTGCTAGTCAGAATTTAGCTGAATAGCACTGATAGTCTTGTCAAACAGGCCAAAAAGTTCCATTCACCAATCTTGTTGTGAAAACACATAGAAATAAATCCTGAATCCTGACCAACAGAATTGGAGGTTGGAGCTAACACGCTCCAAAATGCCATCTTCCAGGAGTCTTTCACAGTTCTCTCTTTTAGAGATAATTGTAAGATACTGGGCTTCAAAGAGCCAAACTTTTTAAATAATATTTTTCTGCATGTCCAGTGAAGGCATCTTACTATAGACAGTATGATACAACACATGCCTATAAGTGGAAGAAATAAATCTGCATATCGAGTGCAGGACCAAAACTCTGCTTTACGTGCAACTGAGAGTTGAAGCTGAGTTTCGCTGCCATTTCAGTTAGCTTTATATACATATATATTTCAATGTTAGCTCCAGGTGTGTTGAAGTAGTAGAAGAAACAAAAGTGCTGAACTGCCTGCTTTGGCACAGACATCCTCAATCCAAGCATTGCTCTGTGTTTGCAGTTTCATTGCACTTTCTAAATGTAAAATGCATTGTAGATTTAAGCTTTTAAGTATCTATACTAATTGTTCTGGGGGGCTCAGAAATTAGCCAATGACATCAAATCCTGCTTGTTGTATTCACTGAAAACTCCCACTGTGAACATGGGTACATTAAGCAGGATTCAGCCTTCCTAATCAGTGCATGTTAACATGAAGGAATAATATTGAAGCAATGAGAATTAGACTTAATTTGTATTGGTCTTTTGTATGCTTGATGACTTTTCTGCTTGTTTTATTATGGGATCTACAAAGATCACTGTAATCTCATGGTTAGCTGGCTTCAAGTGGGCAATGTGAGGGTAAACCCAAAACCCAGCAATCAGAAGTCATTTTATCTCACAGCCACAGATTTTCCTCTAGAGCTTTCTGTTTATTAAATTATACAGGGTCAATAAGAATTTCCTCCAGATGCCTAGTTTCCAATCCCAATTCTGGCCTAGTACCGTATTCTGTCTCTGCAATGCTAGCCTTGTCCACTGACTGCCTGAAAAACAATAATCCATCTTTATTTTATTTTCTTCTGTTAGTTAAGGAGAATGTTATCTCTCTACAGGAGTTTGCCATGTTATCCAGAGAAGGAAGAAGATAGTGAAAAGCTAAATGGGCCAAGGGTTCAGCAATCAAGGTTGAGATTATACACTCTGAAGTGACACTTGGATCCAAAACACAGAGCTCCAGGTCACCACAGGATTAAGGGGCAGAATAGGAAGTACGTCACAGTGTGCAACTCATCTGGGGCAATTTCACTACTCTTTACAATAATTTCTGCAACATGCTAGAAATGAATCCTCTGAGAATGAATTTTGAGGAAAAATGATCCAGTGCATCTGATTTTGCCCAAGTAATTGTACATTCATTCCATTATGCACTGATTAAGGTCCCTGTAGAAGTTGTTCATATGAATTTCATGGATGACCAGTGTGCAAGTTCATGGTATTTGAAAGTATTTCAGCAGTAGTAAAGATATTCTGCGTAAAAACCAAACACATTTAAAATCACCAAGGATAGCAATCAGTATCTTTTACCATATTATTTTGTCTGGATCACTTACAACTTCTCTCTCTGGAGAAGTTTTGTACAGAAAGTCAATTTTCAACTCATATCAATGGCACAGATGGTCTAGACCAGAAAGTCCTGCAAAAAGTAATGAGGCTTGTACAAGAAAAAATTCAGTTCAAATTGAATGAAACAAATGAAAAAGGTGCATAAAATAATTCTGAGCACAAGTTATTAATGTCTAGGAAGCCAAGGAACTTTTAGACTAAAATGGGAGATAGCCAATGAATTTGGCCTCTTGCAAGATAATTTTTCCCGTAAAAATTGTAGATGGGATTCCTGGATTTTTGTCTATGAAAAATCTCACACTGCAAAATTTTTTGGTTATACTTAATTCTACCACCCAGAAAACAAAATTCAGTGCTTGAGATGGACAAATATTTGTACTAGAAATCTACAAGTCTGGCTCTAAATAAGATCAAGAATTCTGGGTAAAGGACAAAAGCTCTTGAACGGCAAGACTGATGTTTCCCTCTAAGCTACCTGTGAAGCCCTATTTCCTGCCAACATCTCAACTGTAATAATTACTAAATCTTCACAAGGAGAGGATAAATACATATAACACTATATTTTTCTAACCAAAGAAGCAATGTGGCTGTTCTTACTCATTTAAAAAAAAAAAAAAGGCATAGAAATTCGGGTTTTTCCTCTTATGAATGTTTTCATCTGTCTATACGGCACACTCTGTATCTGAAATGAAACATGTATGGCTGAATAATAGCTTTGCAACTGGAACCTAATTAACAATTTTGCTACTGACATTTTGAAGAGAAACATTCGATTAAATATCTCTGGCTCTAAGCAGACCTAAAATCCAGGTTTTGGAGTATAATTGAACAATATTTGTTTTTGCCATTCTAGCAAAATAGAAAAAACCCCCTCCCATCCTTAATCACACAAAAAGTAAACCTGATAGAATTTATTTAAAAGAAATTGAATGCATGATAGTAGTTTGAGTGAATTCAAGCATATCATTTTTTAGGATTGAGTTTGTAATACCAGCTTTGAATTTTTATCTCTTTTATGAGAGCTATTGACTGCTTTTAAGTGGAAACCTGTATTTTTCTTCTATTAAATCCTGAATGGGGTAGTTTAACAGTTTCAAAACTGTTTTTTTAGTATTAAACAATACACTGAGAAAATGGTTTCAAAATATTGAAAAATCTGTTAAAAGATTTCACTTTTAATTTTTGGTTGAATGAACTGACAATTTAAATTTTTGTTGTTGTTGTTGTTGTTGTTGATGCCAAGTGATGTTCTTTATTTCTTTTTATTTCTCTATTTCTTTCTAGCTCATGCTACAGCTGCCCCTTCTTATATGATTAAAATCTGTTCCTTTTGCATACAAATGAAAACTGTTTGTCATTCATATTTGTGTAGAAAGTGGTGAACAGAAGAAAGAAAGACAAATTCACAAGGTTTATGTAATTTTCCTAGTCAACAAATATGATATCTCCTAGTGGAAGAATGACCAGTTGTAAAGAAAGCAGGGAAAGTACAATGAATTTTATTGTCTTAGGGTGTGAAAATTAATTTAGGACCCCAAAATTTGTGCAATTCTTCCAAAAATACCAATCATTGCAGTCATGGATATTAAGCTCTTAATTAGGTGAGATCGTTGTCAACAGGATTTAAATCAGTAAAGCGGTTTTAGAATGCAATAAAGGAAGACATTTCTTCCCCTTGCTTCCCCTTCACTTCTTTCTTCTACCACTCTTGATCTTTAACTCAACTACTTATTCTCTTTGCTCTCACAGTCAACCTGATTTCTCTATATATGCAACCTTCAGGTTAAATGCGAACGAGACTAATTAATTGCCATGCTTGATTTTCGATCTTTAGTGTCTTCCAGTGAAATATGATAACTGGCATTGATATATGGTTTGCTGACTCTATTAACCACCTTTCTAATTCACTGTATCTTTTTATATTAATTATGCCTCTAGCCTAATATTTTATTCATGTTTGAAGCCTTTTTGCATTACTGCTTGTTCTCAATAATAATAACAGAAAAAAGTTGGGTAAACTTTTTCATCATCTCTGGCATAAACAAACAGGGCTGACCTCTTGAACAATTCCTATCTACAGACAGGAGGTATTGAAAAGATTTCAATTGAAAAACAGAGGCTTTCCACTCTGTTCCAAATCAAGATAGGAGCATATATATGACAAAGATGCATAGTATCCTTATAAATCAAGAATAAGGTTGATTTGATTTCTACAGAATATTTGGAAAATCAGAGAAAAGTGCTAAAGAAGAGTAATTGCTAATTTTTCTGCCCTTTCGTGCTAGCCTTGATCATAGGTAAAAATTCTTTTGACAGACAAAGAGGAAAAAAAATCCATAGTTTATGACTTATCCCCACAGTAAATCCTATCCATGCCATTAGGTGCAAAACCACCCTCAAGGTTTTTTTTCTGCAAACCATGATTTTTTTCCAAGTTTGCAGGATGCCTGCAAGCCTTTATCAAGAGGCCACAATAGCATGAGTTACCTCCAAGTATTCCATTTGGTAATTGTTTCGGCTTTTTATGTGCTTGTTTGTTGCTTTTTTTCCTTCTTAGCAATGTTTTGATAATGGACAGGAATGATTCCCAATAGCAGCCAAGAGCTGCATGGCATTCTTTACTCACACAGTTAAAGTAACTACCCCTCCTTGATCTTGTGTGAGAAATAGTGAAAAAATCCCTGTTCTTGTGAGTTTGCACAAATACCAGACATTTGGCAATACAAAGGAAACTGACTGGTTGCAGTGTTTTCCACATTTCAAGAAAAAGTATCTGCTGTTTTGGCTGGTGAATTTAGATGACCTTCAGCCTGATTTGTTACAAGGCTTGTGAGGGCACGGTTTTATTTGAGCATACCTATTGAGAAAGGAACAAACCCCACCCACACACAAAATAATTTTTTTCTAGCCGCTTAATAAGAACAGGGGGACAGATATATTAGGTATTCCACATTTGGTTAAAGCTTATCAGGACTTGCACCTTTTGGATAACAAGATCAATAGACTGCAGAATATAAGTTTGTAGGAAACAGGACTCTCTGATTCTTGTGTTTCTAAAACCAGTTATCCAGCTGGTAGCAAAATATTCCTGAACATCCACTGCAGTTACCTCCGGAAACAGTTTCATCTGAAGAGCATGCAACCCAGATAATTTGAAAAGTGCCTGAGAAGACATAGATTTTGAAAATGACAATACTGAGACATAGGTGACAGTTACTTTTCCAGCTGCCATTTGTTTCCATACACTGTAGACATGAGATGAAGGAAAGGTTTAGTTTGACAGGAGAGAAGGAAAATATTTGCCTTCACGAATGCCTGCTTTGCATCCTCACACATAAAGAGGGATTGTATGAACCCAATACAGAAGAAATAATATCAAGATACACTACTTGGCAGTAATGCCTAACAAACCAACTCTTGTTAGCTACTACTTCCTGGTCAAGACTATACACCAAGAAAAAGCATGGCTCCCTCCCTCCTCCCTGAACTCTGGCACTCAAGTATAAAAAACTCAGCTAAATCCTGTCTGCACCCAATTTCCTTCCCCTCTCTTTGGATGTGGCTGTTCTGCTTTGTGAACCATTATAAACGCAACACTCAAACTTTCCTGGTGGCATCTGTTATTTTGAGTTAGAACTGAGTTAGAACAAATAAAAAGAGTTTTCTATTATCTTCAGATGAAAGAAGGTTTGTATGTGTGAGCTAATACTGATTGCCTGAATGCAGACGTAGTGCTGTATTTGATTGGTAATTAAAGTCAAGTACCCTCAAGTTTAGGCAAAACCCAAACAGCTAATTACAGGTTTCATACTATAAAACCATTGTAGTATCAAAAGACCCCTCAGGGAAAATATAAGTTGACAGGGATTTTTTTCTGCCCCAAAAATATGTAGTAAATTCTCTTGGTTCTGTGGAAATGTAATTAGAGAGAAGAAACACAAAGACAGCTCTCTTGCTTGATTCTGTCCACTCTCCATGGCGGCGGAGGATTGGAATTAGATGTTCCTCAAGGTTCCTTCCAATCCGAACCATTCTATGGATCTATGATTTGATGAAATACAAATATTAAATGACACTCTAGGATGCAAATTGCATTTAAGGCCAGGCTGCGTACAACAGTAAAACAAGTCTGTCACCTGTTCCTTTCTTTGAAGTCCCTGTACGACCTTGACGTTTAACCTTGGCTACAATCTTTTCTTTACTCAGTTTGTGTTACTGGACTGCAACAGGCTTTATTGGCAATCCTACCATTTACCTGCACCATCCTCTCATTTTGTAGCCTAATCCCCAAGAAAATGCAAGAGGTAGTTGCACAAGAACTAAGTTTCAAAATCAGACATAGTGTAAGAAAAAAATAGGAAAATGAACAGCCCATCTAATCTTACTATTTCTTTACAACTCCAGCACAACTGAATGACAAATGCCAATAAATGAAACCTCCTTTACTGTTCAGTAGTAGAGATTTGATTCAATACTTGATTTGTATGGAGGACTTCTAAAAATTTAATTGCAAAATAATGTTTCCTAAAAATCCTAATTCTCCATGAAAGCTAAAGGACCTTTGAGTCTTAAAACACTCCAAAAAACTCCACCCCAAACCCAAGAGTTTTTAGTAAACTGCTATAGGTAAGTGTTCGACATATTTTGTGAATGCAGAGGATATTATTTCTTCTTAAAAATTAGTAAGCAAATGAAGGCAAAATTGTTTTAAAAGCATATCCTTCCGTTTTCTTGGTTTAAAGTGCTTTGGATTTTCCTGTTATTCAGAACTTCTAGATAGTATTTTGTGGCCTGATACTAAACCTGAAATTAGGAAGTTTTCACACTTTTCCTTCTGATGCTATCATTCTTTATATGCGTTACCAAATCGCTTAATTAAAATACACTCCACCTCCCCCAGTATAAAATAAATTTTCCTATGGGTGCTTTATAAGTGGAAGTATAAGTGAATTACCATGTTCAAAAATAAACCTTTCACAGAGCAGTGCATTTACTCCTTAGCATTATGAATACTTCAGCAGCAGTTAGTGTTTCCAGCTATGGAGGAATTTGTCCAGATTCCCTACCATGAGCTCTACTGGGATTTGTGTTATGGAACATAATTCTAAAGGAATGCAAAGGGATATTGGTTTTGCTGATTGAAAATAGAAGAATAGTGTGGGTTGTCTTTGAAGGTATAATTTCTAATGGGTCAAAATGCTACAAAATATGTTTCATAAGATTATATGGCATATACTAATCATTTATGTTGATAAGTTAAAACATGTCATGATGTGTGTAAAGCAATGGATGACAGATCATAGTAGTGGACAGACTAAGAAAAACAAAACAAATTTTGTGAGGATTTGAGATTTCCACAACTGACCGCAGAGAAGCAGTTATCGCAGAAAAACCATCTAATGTGCTTCCACCCATTTCTTTGTTTGTAGGATATCTTTAATAGCCACCTGTATAAAGCACTCAGGGTTCTTGAAAGAAAGATGAATTGTCATTTCAAGGAACATGATTATCACCAACCATTAGGAGTTGTTAAATCTTTAATATGTCTTGGCTGATCATTTTGCATCAACATGATTCAAAATATCTGGGGCAATAGGTGGGTCTTTTAGAGACATTTGATCAGTGTTAGATATGCTGCGGGCTTTACTGAATCTGGTGCGGAAGTAATGACTTACAAACACTTGGTGTTGAAATGAATTACCGGATGTCATTCTCTATTAACCTAACAGTTAAATTTGGACAAAATATACATAAAAATGAAGTAAAACAATTAGGTAACACTTTAAGTGGTTCATTATTATTAATTCATTTAGTATTCATTGTAACTGTGCTGGTCATAATGAATTCATTTGATATTAATGTGGATGTTCTGCAGCAATTTCATTGTAATGCAGTTTTAATTCACGTGCCATTAAAATAAAGCATTGTCAAAATTTTATTTATTACCCTAACTGCATAATTTCTTATTTTCAGAATCAGGAATTACTGGTTTGTTTCCTCCATTAACTTCATATTTTCATCAAGAGATCCTTGTCCTAAGCGGATTAATTTCTTTTCCACTGTTAATTATACTTGTTCTACACCTTAAAGAAACTGATACACATAGCCATGCCACGTCATTTAAAGATTTTAGCCTGTATGTGGTCACAGTCTTAAAAAAGTTTGGGAGGACATGGCTAAAAACAAACCAGTTATATAGCTCAAGTAAAAAACCATGAATTTGTGATGGCATATTTAAAAAAAAAAAATTTACTAATGTTTAATGGTAACTACAGGTAGCTGTATAAGCAATTTTGTAAGCAACACAAAAGGTATTAGAGCTGTATCATTATTTAAAATGGAAAGGAGTCAGAATTCCTGTATATTTCAGTTGTCAAAAAAAATATATAGTTGTTTCCAGTTGAAACAGAGAGCACACAAGATACTGTAAGGGTTGAACAAGCAATTTTTAGATGGAATACTAATCAGAAATATGTTTTACTTCCCATGTAATCCCCCTAGAAGATGCAAAATAGTATTTAACACTTTTAAAACAGGGGACTAGATTTTCAGTCACCATCTGCCAGTTGGGGCCAAATAAAAAAGGGGTCTTTAGTTCTTTCCATATCCATCAGCTTTAATTTTAAGGTAACCTGCCATTTGAAACGAAGAAATAAAATTTTTTATGAAAACTTGCTTTTTTCCTCTGGTTGAAGAGTAAGTGAACAATTTTTAAAATTGTAGTGGTTTGTGTAATCACTGAAGTGGGAGAATTAAAGAGGAATGCAAAATTCTTACAACTATAAATGTGCTGAGACAGATGTCACGTAGCCTTAGGGACAATACTTACCTTCTAGCTCTTTGGATAACAAAAAGGTTAAATAAAAAGATATAGTCAATTTTGGGGGAGGGAGGTGGGGAGCAAGGGTGAGCGAGGGGGAGAGAACAAAGTTAGACTGTTTTGAATGCTTTAAAGTAATATGCTTTTGTTGGAAGCATTGGGTGGTCTCAGGCTCTAACATGCAATCTCTTGATTTCAAAAGCACCCCCAAATTAATTTTGGAGTACATTAAAGTAACAAAAGGGAGTGGTTTCAGCATTTAATTCCATTATTCATCATTAAAAATAGTTCTGATTTTCCCGTTATCATCAGTCAGATGACTACTATAAAAGAATTGCTTTCCTTACATTTTTTTCATTGTAGTTCTCTACACAAAGTCTCCTTTTATTATTGATCAGAAAAAGAAATATTAAATCTCAAAGGAAGAATGGTATCATTCAAAGCATAGAGAAAATATTTGTAGTTGATCTGGTCTATAAGGGCAAGATCAATAAGGCGGAAACTGAAGATGCAACCTTTCTGGTCTCAAAGCCTGACTGCTCTTTGTTGGCCCAATAAAAGGGATTGCTTTAATCTACTGTACTCCGTCGACCAAAGAAAAATTAAAAGTTCAAGGTTTAAACACATTTTTTCAGTTCTTCATGTATTCTATCACTACACAAGTAAGTGTACATGTACATGGGTTTTTTTTGAGTATCTTCTCTGTGATAGCCAATTTTTAGGACGGTTGCAAATTAACTATTTCCTTTTTTTGGTTGCTAAATCATAGGCATTTACTATTTAATATTTTCCTTCCTCTCAGAAGCAGCCTAACAGTTACGGTGTACAAATCCGTGGGCTGAAATCCTAGACAATATGGACTGTTAATTCATGGATGGTAGTTAAATGTGTCTAGAACCATTGTGAGGTTCATTCCCTTGCTGTGCTCGTGCCATCTGTGCTAATAATTTAGAATCCTAAGCCAATAAGAAAGCTTGACTTGCAACAGGAAAAAATTTACCAAAACTGTTGGAAGAGTTCCGTATAAGCAGAGATGTCCAGACACATGAGAGTGGAAAGAGATGCGGAATTGTCCATTGTATATATCCATGAAAATTTAGAGATGGGCAAGAATCTTGAAGCTACCTTGTCCTAAGAGAAAAGCCAAAACAGTCTCATGACAGACAGGACATGCTGAATTTCTTTAGTGTTTGCGGTGAGGTGGAAGCACAAATGCTGGTTAAGTGCTTTTGTGATTAGGAGCACTTACCGAATCTGAAGGGGTGTTTCTAGATGCTCTTGAACTTGAAGGACAACACTTCTTTGAGAAAGTCACACACAACGGTGCTTCAAGTATTTAGAAGACTCTTTCCACCCCTTCTTTGAAGACAGATAGAATGCTGAAGCCAGGTGACAAACAGAGAAAAGATAGCATGACTCTGGCACCGACTGTGAATGGGGTAACCGACATAGAGAGGGTGGAATAAAGGGATGGCTCTTTTTCTGCAAAGTATCTCTGGTCTTGTTGAATATTTAGTGCATAACCAGACTGACAAGCAGCAAACAGAACATTTTCTCAGTCTTGAAAACCTTAATCCAAAGTGCTCTGAACAGTGCCTTAATTCTGGATAATGGACAAAAGTATCAGCTCAAATAACCCCTCCTGACTTCCTTCTGTAAAGAATACTAATACTGAAAATAATAACCACTTCTTTGCTCCTCATATTTTGCTCTATGTTACTGCCTACACAAAGATGAACAGACTTGAGTTAATTCACGCATACCTCTACAAGTTTCTATTACTGATCTACAGGATTCAGGTATCAGGTTTCCTGGACTCCAAAATACTTTTAGTAGCATTGTTTGTTTGGTTTTGTCCGTATTTTGTCTAAAAAAAATCTGTGTCACGGAAAGTCTGGATAAATATTTTGGTATTTTAAAAGATACACATCTTTACAGCAAATACAATCAAATATATTTTGAACTTCATCTGTCACAATGCATTAGGCTTCCTCTCATTATTCATCATGGCAAAAGGTATGTGTCCTGGTTCCAGCTTCAACAGGGTTAATTTTTTGCGGTAGCTGGGAGATGGCATGGCTAGGGCCCAGCTGTTATTGTACACCACCTTATGTCTTTTTGGGGGGTGGGAGGAAGGGACTCACTTCCAAGGAGACGGGGTTCCTTCTGATTGAGAAAACGTGGCAGAGGTGTCATCAGGTATTGTTTTAATTTTTTTTGTGAGCTTTCTGTGTAGATCCTTTTTGTATAGCTTTTGTTATCAATATTCTTGCTGTTACTGTTTGTTCTTATCTCATTGCTGTTTCCAGTAAGTTGTTCTTATCTCAACCTGTGATCTTTGTCTTTTGTGCCTCCAGGTGGAGTTGGGGTGGGAAAATGGCACGTGGTTTTAGCAGGAGTACTAAATTGGAGAATACCATTCCAAAACCACCACAGTGAGATAGAGTATAAATTTCTCATATCATCAGGTTCTTGAGGTTAGCTGAGCCCCAGGGTTTAATTTAAAGTATGAGCTGCAAAATGAGCTTCATAACAGATTGAATCACCAATTTGAAGAAATAACCTTTTCTAGAAACAGACCAATTATCCTTGGGTGCTGGATAGTCTACTCTTTGCAAGTGCATGTAAGCACGTAAAAGGAGAAAAGAAAGGATGTCTGCTTAAGTTTATATCAATGATTCCTTGTGGGTCTACTATTTCTAACTTTTTTTTTGGCCTAAACAGAAAGTCTAGTCATGAAAATAAAGTTCACCAAACTGAAAAACTACTACTATTTTAACATCTATCTTCAGACCAGGTAGACGTTACTTAATCCACAAAAGAAAAAAGACAAAGGAACTTTTAAACCTTATTTCTGCAAGGACTTCTGAAATATTTTGCAAAAATTAGCTTACATGCAAATTTACCACAAATCCATTATAACCAAATACTGTAATACAGTCTTAAACACTTGATACATACAAAATCAATTTTGCAACCATGCATGCAAAAATGCACAGTTGAATGCTTCAGTTGCACATGCAGTTATTGTAGTTATCATATAGTCAAGAAGTTCTACTATAATCAGGAGTTCATGCACATGGCCAGCTACTTAAATACCCAGACCCATGATCCAGTACATAGACAGTCGCTAACCACATTAGAATTAGCCTACAAATTGCTTGTGCAAAAGTGCCCTTGAAACCTCAGGACAAGAATCCTTGATACAAGCCCAGACTAAAAAGCTATTACAGATTGATGAAAAACGTAAGGAAACTTGAAAAACATAAAGGAAAATTGTCTTTACAAGAAACTCCAATTTAAGATCAAACCTATATTGATGATAAAACTCATACCAGCTCTCAGGGTGATTGGCTGAAAAAAGAGAAGGGTATAGAGGAAGAGGAGATCCACCAGGTGCTCAGAAGTTTAAAAGAAAATGCTAAGCTGACAACTAATTTGCTATTGAAAAATAAAACATAAAAGCCTCAAACAATAAAGGAAGCTGCAGATACTATACAGATATGAAGGTAGGAAAGAAATATGTACAGTATGTACTGGGAGTCAATTTATGTCTATTTATTCCCAAATGGTACTGTATTACTTCTAAACCAATATACTGCCAAAAAAGATAGCCAACGTACAGATTGTAAGATAGGAGAAATGTGAACTAGGAGACCTGTTAATTACAGTTGTGATGGCAGCACTCAGATGACAAGCATCTTCAGAAGATTTAGCCAACTATCTAGCGTCTCTGGTGCTAAAAGATTAAAGCGGTCAATTTTGTGAGTAGTGAAGGCATGGAGAAGTGCAATACTGACAGTCTGTGAAGAAAGGTCTTTAATCTCCTGATACGTTAAAGATACTGAAATTACATTCTATCCATGTATTCAAATATTAAGTTCATCAGATATCCTGCTTTCTATAACAGCTCTTACTTTCTTCTGTGTGAGAGGACAGAAGTTTCTGCAACCAAATAGAAAGTTTAGTATGAAGTTAAAAGATGTTTTCTTTAGTTGCAATGAATAGCATTTCTTTTTTATAAGGGGATGGCTGCAGTCAGACGCTGGCTATCCTTATTACGGATTATTGGAAAATATCTGGATAAAGGTGGCATAGAATTATGAGAAATTACAGACTTATCAGAAAATGTTGATCGAGGTAAATGCCAATGAAAAATGAAAGAATATTGACTTCATGAGACCCAAATGGAATTTTACTCATTGGCTAATAAGGAATTTTAAAATTATGTATAATAGGTCTCGTAAGGATTCTAGGGTCAAGAATTTTACTATAATGAGATCTGATTTGATTGGGAGTATAGAAACTTTCGAAATAAGCACCACATACCAGAGGAAAAATATCCCATAAAATTATTTTCAGGAGAGTCAAAAATGAGTTATTTTTGTTTGAGGGACACTTTCTTTTCACCTCTACTAAAGAAAGAAAGTTGAAATAAATAAAAGCCATCAGGAACAGAGTAAGGATGAAATGTGGAAACAGAACTGAACAATCTCATGTCCATCTCTTGGAGGACCGGGCAAAAGACTTTTATGCTATGCCAATTCCTGAAAGCTGCTGCTTTGCATAAAAATAGGCAATGACACAGAAAGATATTCTAGATTTGCTGTAGGAACAGATCAGCCTTACAGTCTTACTGTACAACAGCAGCCTACTATATCATTTGCATGTGAGGAAAATACCTTGGTTCTCCTTATTATATCTTGTACAGTCATTTTATCCAACTCCCTATTAGATATATATCGGGACAATTTTATAAACATACAGAAACACAGAGATAAGGTTAATTAGAGGGCTAATATTTGTTTCATGGTTACTCCACAAGAAGATGAAAGTGGGCTAAGTGTCCAAAGAGACACAAATTGCTGATGAATCTAGAATTAAATCAATTTTGAAAATAATCACCCTAAGATTTTTTTCTTACAGGACTGATTTTGGAATGGTACTTTAGCTGAAACCACAGATTGAATATGAAATGCAATGTTTGACCACTCCTTTTAAGAAAAAATCACCTCCAATACCTCACAGGCAACTGCATACATCTATTATCATCAAATTATAGTGAAAAGTGTGGGGATTGTAGGCTACGCATAGAGGTGAAAAGGTGGCAGTGTAAACAATATAATATTACTCAAGGACAGTTTTAGAATATTTTACCTGCAATGTTTATTCATGATCTTTCCAGGAATATATAAGAATGGAAGGAAAACCAGAGATAAGTACTTTTTTTTGTTCTTTTTCAAAATTAGGACCTCTGTGGTGAAAATGAAAGTGAGAGTGAGGAAAGCCAAGCAGAGCAATAAACGTCACATGGTCCTTTGATGTATAAGTGAAGGATGGAAAAGAGGAGAGGGAGAGGAAAAAAAGACAGAAAGTGAACTGTAAAGTACACTCTGATACATTATTTAAGTCTCATAAGAAGGGTCCAAAGACTTATTTTTAAATTCTAAGCCTAGACAGTTCAGGATGTCCAATACCTTTGCATACTAAATAGAAAAAAAAAAAAAAAAATCTAGTAGCCAGATGAAAATTGTAATGAAACACTGGCAACTTCTAGAAATGAAGTACATAAAGGGTATATTAAAATGGAAAATATGAAGACTGTTTCACTAATTATGATAATAACTTTGTTGTTTGAGTACTAATCTGTCAGTGTCCTGTGCCTTTGAAGAAACTAGGGATGACAACCTAGTACTTGGATCATTATGGCAGCCCACTGTCTCCCCAACTCATTTTTTAGAATGAACTCTCTTGACATCTGTCTGTATAGTTGTTAGAAAATCAGCAAGTATAGAGGCTTCTAAGTTTTCCATCTGATCCACATGAATTTGTATCCTACTGTATTTATCTTTATTGATACACGCTGTGATTACAGCTCTGAGGAGATAATTCTCCTAAAACATTAGGTATGTTCATATATCATCCATGAAGCATTTCAGAATATAAAAAAATTGCACTATTTTATGAAAACGAAGCCAGCCCATTAATGTTTCATTGCACAAACTCACCAGGTTATATTATTAATGGTACAGGCTTGTACTATCTAATGCCATCCTCTTCCTCTCCTTCAGCTGCACTAGATATTTATCTTATCATTTTGAAGACATAGTCCAAAAATTGAAAAGATTATTTTCTCATATGTGCAAGATATAAACACACTCTATGAGAGAGTATGAATAACATGGGGTTTATATCTATCAAAACCATAAAATTTTGCTCTTTGTGGTTCTACAGATACTTTATCTAGTAGTTTTTGAACTTCCATCCTACTTTGTAATGCACGCCTCCTAAATCTTATTTCAAGATCCCATTTCTAAATACTTCCCCTGATCTGGAAAAATGTTTTTTATACAATGACTTTAAAGCAATTAGAAAACATGGCATTCTATGTGAGACTTCATGACTGCTGTTTCAGATCACAACCAAATTATAGGAAGGAACACACATTGTCGTCTATCAACTCTTAAGAGTTTTGGGGTATGTTTTTATCCAAACATAACAAAATTAATTATTGGATAATAATAGCTTTATTAAAATACAAACAAGTTATAAATATTTGTCTTGAAAATACTTATATGTTCAACTTTGTTCCCCTATTTTTTTTGGTAGAACTCCTCTGTCCCCCATTTAGCAACACCAGAAGATATTTACGCCCTTTGATCTGTTTCCTTTCCCCACTATGAAATTTACTGAATGGAAAGGAAAATAAATTCCTTTTTTTTTGAAAAACTACATATGAACTGCTGTAGACTTCTAGTAATCTCCTTTCTCTCTATCTGAAGATAATTGCTAATTGTAAAGTTAATTAGCTAACCCCTTTAAATCCTAGGGTGGAATTGAATGAACAGATTTGTATATTTTTAGAAAGTCAGAAGTAAAATTGTCAGCTAATTTACCTTGTAACAGAAGTATTATTCAAACAATTTTCTACCTTAAAGAGAATACTTTTTTGTATTTCTAAAGAGGATAAATATTAGAATAAATGTTTTTACTATTTTTCCTCCTGTCTTCTGATACAAACAACTGAATAAATCCCAAACTGTAGCTGCATGGTTTTGATAATGCCAGGAATTTGTAAGTTTAAGGCATGACAGCTGATGATGCTGTAGAAAAATGGAACAAGACGGAAAATGATTACATTAACTACGCAAATTTTTTCCATATCTGTACTAAATTGTCATTTATAATTAAAAAATGAAAAGATCAGTAGAGCTACGTCCATTAAAATAAGAGTTTCTGTTATTTGGGTTTAAGGTTGTGTAGGTGTATGTTTGAATGAAATCAATTTCAAAAGCTCAAGAAATATGACAGTGAAAGTTTGTTTCTCTATTAAATGTTCTTCCATGCTTTTAAACACAAAATTAAAGTAATGTGCTCCAGCTTAAGGGTACACACATTCTTTTTAAACTGTGATTTAGGACAAAGTTGTTTGTGCAACTGTAAGAGAAAAAAATAAGCTCATTAATTTCTCCAAATTATATGATTGGATAATTCTTCAACGGCCAAGACCTTCATTCTAGTTGCACAGACTAAGCCCTATACTTTTTTAAATAGCCAATTTTTATTTTATTTGCTTTATTGTTATTTTTTAATGTTATCAAGAAATCATCCTAAATATGAGCTTATGTCAATGCTTAAGAAACAACTGCAGCTTCTAATTAACATTATGCAAAAATAAATAAAGTGTTACTCTCTGCATCCTAGACCAATAATTCAAGCAATGGACAGAAACATCAAATCACTCTTACTTCTGAAGCATTTGGCTAAGAAGAGGAAAAAAAAGAAAATTTAGTATTTGTTATATTTGATGTTGATGAAAGTCTAACCATTTTATTTTCTGTCTAGCACTCAGCTAGACATATTCAAAGAATATGAAATCTCTTTTCTCCTTCCCAGGTTTCTACCATTATTATGCCTTGCTTTTCACTATCACTACCAAATTTGTAGGAAATATTTCATCTTCAAAAACTTTCTCTTCTGCATTCTCATAAATGATCTTAATCTGTTTGAACTAACTTGTGCAGTATCCTAGAGTAGGTAAAGACATTTTACAGAGCTCAAAGATCTGGTTTTGTTTGTTGTTGTTTTGCTTGTTTGTCTGTTTTGTTTTGGTTTTGGTTTTTTAGTAAAGAATCAGTCAATCCTGCCATAATCAGATCTATGTAGAAAAATTAAATATTATTTTCTACAACAGAAAATAATTGTGAAGAAAAGGAATATGCACCTGCTTTAGTAATAATGTACCTAGACAGAGTTAATACGACATTTTTAGTTCCTATTTCCACATAAAGAAAAACTTGCATTTTGTGAGCTCCAAGCTCTGCAAAATAAAGGACTAAGCCTGAAAGTCACCATCTTTTCCAATCACTATGCCATGTCATCAAATTTGATGAATAATTTGCTTTTCAATTGTGTCACATAAAATCAAGGAATGAGTTCTTTTGCATTCAAGAATGAAAGTCCGATGAAAATATATACTTCAGAGATTACAGAAAGAAAAATAAGGTTATATAAGCCAGTTCAGGTAAAGAAGAAACTGACCAAGGTTTCATAGCTTTCATTTATTTAACTTACGGCTTTTTTGCTTTTGGACTAGATCTTTTACGATTTATGGTTATAATTAAGTAAACACTTAGAATATGCACAGAAACTGGAAAACGGACTGGCTAAACCTCTATTTGGTATATCTAACATTTACAAAAGTTTACCTTTTTCTCTCCCACCATGAGCATCACTGCTGTTTAAACACAAAGTCAAAAGCCTTTGCCTAGCTGACAAAGCCTTTGTGAAGTTTAGCTAACTAATGTAAACCACAAAGAAAATGTCATATATAAATAAAAGCCTATTACTATGAAAGAAAAGGAGCTCTGAACAAGCAGTGGACTTCGAAATGATTTTTAAGCCTTTTTTAGGATCGTGAGACGTAGCAAAATGGGTTGCATTTGCCATCCAGTCATCTAATGTTGAGTTTAAGTAGCAGATATCCATATATGAGCACATACTGGACAGGGGTGGGCTTGTGTTTGCTATTTCACCTTGCACTGATAAATGCCTCTTTTTGCACACAGAACACTTAATCTTTCTTTCTATATTTTTTAATAATCTGCTTTCTCCACTTATGAAGTGGTTTTAGCTAGTATGTTTCACAATGGTTGTTTTGGGGCGTATTGATATCCGGTTTTATCTACTAGAAATGCACATAAGATTTATGTGGGATCTCTTTATTTTTGAGCATATTTTCCATAAGAACAAGTGGGAAAAAAAATATTGTTTCTAAAGCTGCATTACTCTTTCAGATTACCAACAACTTTCTTACAAGCCAAAACTGAACCTTGGCTTCAAGATAAACAAACCAAAAAAATATGTTCAAAAATCTGACTTTGTACGGTATTTGTATAGCATGTTGCAGAAAAAGAAGTTTAACACAGCACAGAAAGAAACACTCTGTTGGAAATCAAATTTTGTTCATCAGGTCTGTGTAATATACAGTCACAAAAGCACTTCATCCAAAGTAAGAACAGCTGAAACAGTTAAGATCAGCAATGCAAGATATAAGGAGTGTAGTTTGAGCAAGAAAAAAAACACAAAAATTCAGAAATATTCATTTGAATATTTTTGAATTTATCTATTTTTCTAAGAACTAAATAAATACTGAAGTCCATTGGGTATAAGTCATTATTTTTCTAATTCTAGAAATAAAACTTTTTAAATTAGCACAAAGAATACCTTAATACAATCTATGTGAAGGAAACCACGCATTACATTTGTGCTCATTGTATTTGTTTACAACTTTTTTTTACATTTCTAGCTGATAGCTGTGTTATATTTTAAATTAGTACTAAGGAAATTATTAAATGAAACTTCAGAATTCACCAAATAGATTTTTAGAGCAATGTAAATGTTATTTTTTCGGAGTTAAGACTTTTGTGGTCTTGGGGTTTTTAGGTGGTTTTTTTTTTTTTTTTAATGTAACAGAATACATTCCTGTCTTAGCCTTCAACAAGGGAAAGCAGATCTATAATTTTTTTTTTTTTTTGAAGCATCCCTATTCTGCACTTTCTTCTTGCATGGTAGGTAAACCGTTGGCAAGGAACTCCCTCTTGTGGTCAAACATTCTTAATTAGGAAAAAAATCAGCACTGAGCTGATGATGGTAAAAAGTATTAGAGCGTGGGTCACTTGAAACTATTAAGAATAACAATATGATACATGTAGTTTTAGTGAAGCAGTTCATTGCAAAATAGAGATGAGCATATGTTTTTAATTTTTCTTAAAAAATAAGGATTCACGTAACTCTTCTGGATAAGTCAATTCTAAAGTGAACTCTGTATCTTGCCTCCTTTCTCCATTCTAAATCATAGCTGTATCTATAACAAGATCTTGATTCACAATCTACATCTGTTATACAAAGCAAAATTTAACTTGTCACCAGTTCTGACTTCCCAATTGACACTGACAAAAAAAATAGTTAATCAGATGGTCTTCAAAAACTGCAGAGGGGTTGAATGTTTCTCAAAGGTGCATTATCATTTCCAACATGCCCTTAACTAGTGTAAAGTTACGGTGTGTACCAGCGCTCTCCCTTATGCTCTGCAGCAAGAACTGAATAGCCCCAGGTTAGGACAGTTTTGCAGAAATTATGGACGTGATAAATGAAAATAAAACAAAACTCAAATGTTTGGCACGCTGAAAAATCATCTCATGCTTAATTGCTCATTTGGAATACTACTTCCAAATACTCCAGCAACACAGACCTTTCTAGTGATTTTTCTTTAATGCTACCCACTGAATATGTCTGCCGAGGCAGGTATCTTAATTTGAGGGTCAAGTTCCATTTTCCTAAAGTAATTCCTAAGTTTTTCATGAAATCAGGAATTGAGACCAGGCATCACTTACTTTGGCTGAATTCTTATTCTGCATTACAGTTGCAAGATGTAGATAGGAGAATGAAATTTCCTGGCATAATGCACCAAACATAAAGTATTTTTCTTAGACCTACTTTTACTATATGATCTGATTTCCATAGGCAACGTTTTTGGACTCAAGTTCTTTTTTAGGTATGGTTTTTATATCCTATAAAAAGAAATACGAGCAGAGGAAGACATACAGATATAGAGGATTTGAAAGGAAAGCAAAGCATTGTATAAAGTGGATTGCTGGCTGAGCTTATGGGCCAAAATTTAATTCCTCCCCTGTAAATCCACCTTCCTATCTAGGTTCGCAAGAAGTCCAAACAGTGGCATATGAATTGTTTGCTCTGCGAGCAACACTGCTATTCACTTATAAGACAGACAGCAGAAACTGGACACTCACAGGAATAGCAAAATATAATAATTTCTCTTTATGAGCACTTTTACTCATGCACATTAAATACGTGACAATGCACTTTGTCTTTAGGACACCTCACATTCCAGCTAGCAGAAATATGGATGGTGATATCAAGATTGGTATTACATTTAGCTTTCCTGGGAGAAAGTACAGCATTAATCTTTATTAAGTAGAAGAACAAAAAAGGCTGATGAAGCTATGTTACTAAGAGAAGAAGAACCACCGTTTATTAATAGCCATATATTTAATTTTCTAATTTAAAAATTGGGGTTCAAAGACTAGGATTTACCTCTACAACATGGAATCTTAGTTCTTCTGGAAAAACAAGGGCAGAAGATGTAGGGAGTGTAAACCATTTCTCATTTTTTCAATCCTCAAGTGATATTTAGTTATCTCAAATGCCCTAACAAAGGTATAGGAAGTCAGTAGATTATGTAGGGATATCAGCAGTATCCAGAACCATGCTAATTCTTTGTATGCTCCTCCAGTAGATACCCAAAAGACTAAATTACTCAGGAGGTGCTTAGGGGGTCAACCCCTTGAAGAGGTGTCTTGTACAGAATGTTGTCTACACGAGTTCAAGTGGCTGCACTTGTTTCAATTACTGATATGGTCACATCACATAAAGAATCTAGGAGAATCTATCCCCAAAACCCTACCAGGACCTTAGGTCTTATAGTCAAACCAATGTATAAAGGGCAGTACAAAAAAAAAAGGAAGTGGAGCCATCAGTTACACTATTTCTCATCCTGCTTCCTGGTGATATGGAAATACAACTAGGTCTGTACGTGTAATTGTTGCACTTTTGTCCATACCACTGTGTCTGCTCCCCTAGGTGTACTGTAAGTCAGGTGAACTCTAATGAGACGTGTGAGACTGGCTGTTCCTCCACATACAGTAGAAACTACTGTGGAGATATGGCTGAATTTCACACACCACTCCCATTTGAGTGTGTTGCAGACTGCAGCTGTAACACTGTGGTATCTGTGCTTCTAATCAGTTTTCCAGTATACAAAGACAAAATTCTTCGTGGATTTAATTTCAGCAATTTTTTCTCCTTCTCTTGGCAGAGAGCACAGACAGTACCACAACGGATGTGAAGAGACTTTTACTAAATAATTACTTCTATTAGTAGAATATGTGGATTGCATCTTAAAATAAAGAGATGCCATGAAATATTTTCTCTTCCTTGTGTAAATTAACTGGGAAAAATTTTTGAGTGAAAAAAGTTCTAAAGATTAACACACCAATACTGGACTCTTTGATATATCATGCAGAAGTGATATTGGTAATACATTCCAAATGTGTCCTATTTCATAGTGAAGCCATGTTGATTATGAAGGTCCCATTAAATTTTACTTATTCATAGAAAATGCTTGACTTAAGTGCTGTCCACGAGTTTTAAAAAATGGTATAGACCTCTGGTAGCACCAGGAGGAGGCATCCTGGCTGGTCAGATGTTCTGTCACTGTTACACTCTATTGGAAAATAGGTCCCACTTCTACCCTTTTGAAATATTTCATTCTGTCAGAGTAACCTTGGAGAACTTCACGCAATGGATGGCCCACTCCTTTCCATTTAAAAGGGATATTAACAGCGGCTGAAAGCCTCACAACACTATTTTCATCATGGACATTAGGTATCCAGCTAGTAGAATCCGTAAGTGGAATCAGCCAAGAAGCAGGACAGACTTGTTTAATTTTATGATCTCCATAAAAAAAAAAAGTCAGAAAACACATTCATAAAGTGGGAAATTATTTGAAACATTCTCAATTTGATAACTAAGCTGTGGTTGCATCAACACTGGGATTTATGGCACAAGGTATAGAATGAAAGAGCTCAAAGAACTCCTCAGTGTTCACCTGGAAGGGATGTGGCTGCATGTGAGCCTTTGCTACAGAAGTCTATAAATGCTTCTTTCATATGAGTAGAGTTTCAGCAGGTTTTGCTTGCTTGTTTACTTTTAGTTGGTTGGTTTTGCTTGTTTTTAAGGTTGATCACTAAAACATGGTACACATTGTGATTAAATCAAAAGCCAGATCAGTTCTAAAAAAGTGCGCTGTAAAAAGTGCGCTCCACTCTTAGAAAATTGGATTGGTTGTGCAAAAAACCTGGAAGTATGAAGCAAGTCTATAGACAGTCACAAAATGGGACTGAAACAGAGTGCCACGATAAAATGAGGGAGTGGCTTTTTACTATCTCACTGTGGAGAAAGAATGAGACATCAGTGAGAGTTGCTGTGAAGAGTAACACCTGAATAACACCTGAAGCATTGGAGCAACTGATAGTTGTCTTATGAATGCTATGACTCCAGAGACAACGAGGCTTTGAAGAAGTACTTTTTATTTATCCTCCTTTTTTTATCCCTCCTACCTGAAACTTAGAAGCTTAGAGGAAATAGATTCTTATTTTTGACACTCTGAGTAATTTAGAGAAAAATAAAGAAAGGATTGCCAGTAGAGCTTGTGATTTCAGCTTGTAGGAGTAGTTGTTGAGACAATGCCCTCAAAAAGCAAAAGAAGATGAACTTCACACAAAAATGTGAAAAGAGTGCCTACAGTGAAGCAAGGTTTTGTCATATTGAAGAAACACTAAAAGGAAAAAACTAAACAATCAAGAATGCAGAAATTGACCAGAATATATATTGTAAAAGATGGTAAAAGATAAAAAGAGGTATGCCAGCCTATACGTGACAAAAGACTAGAGTGACTTGGAAGAGAAATCCAGAATTTGACTAGATTAACATCCTGCAGAAAGCATGTCTAATCAGAAAAAACTGATCAGGGTTTTACCTGGTTAATTCATCAAGACCTCCAGAGATGGAGGGACCACAACCTCTCTGGACAGCACTGTTTCTTTGTTTGGCAACCCTCATAGTACATATAAAATGAAATGAAATGAAATGAAATGAAATGAAATGAAATGAAATGAAAATGAAATGAAATGAAATGAAATTAAATTAAATTAAATTTAAAAAAAGAGAAAACCACATCGTTTTATCACATCTTAATTTCTCATGTTCAAACCTGTCTCACAGTTTTCTTGCTTGATTGGAAGAACATCTGTTAAAATTATACAATTGTGTTTATCTTCTCACAGCTGCATCTCCTGGAGGCTGCTGCATGCAGAAATCTTTTAATGCATGTGATTTCCCCTTCTCCACAGGAGAAGCACTCTCTCGTAGAAAAGGTTGCTTTTTTCTTAGTAAATTCCATGGAATTTTTGTGTATTGAAGGTTAATTCTGTGAATCTTGCCTTAGACCCCCACTTCTATTTTGGGTAGATTCCCTTTTTCTTCATTTGAAATTTCTTTTGCAGAGCCCTCCTTCCATAGGTACTGCCTGGTAGCTGTCAAGTTTATCCCAAAAATCAAATCAGGTTGTGCACAAAGCTTTTTTTTTTCTTCCCTTTTGGAAGAGCAAATCCTAAAGAAGTTGCTAGTTTTAGGTAACTATACTTTCTCAAACAGGCAATACTATAGTGCAGTGCTTTAAGAGAGGGACAAAATCAGCACAAAAGTTCAGCTTTTGTCACAAGGTGAATATTTGGTGTAATCAGAAACTGTTGCGAAAAATCACATAATGAGGACTGTATCCAACAGTCTACAACAGGTATTACTGAAACTCTGAAAGGCTCAATAAAACAGTTGTAAATATCTAATGTATCTCAATGACAGGACTTTCCTGTGTCCAATAAACTTAATTGGATATATATCTCAGGGGATACAAAAACAAATTTAAAAAAGAAGAGCATAAAAAGATTTCTTAATATTCCAATCCAAAAACATCCATCAAGAACTTCTCTTCCATAGCAGGAGAAGCTGCACCCATATTCTATTCAGATTTCAAGATAAAAATGTTCTAATATTTACTGAACATTTATTCAAGGCAAATATTCTTTAAAGAGACTGAGAGATAGTCTCAGAAAATGTAAAGGTTGATATAGTGCTATGTACACACCTTTTCTCCAAGGAATCAGTGAAATCCGAAACTTCTGTTGTGGGCACAACACTAGTGATGTGTGTACACTGAAGGGGAAAAAAGCCAACGAACCGAATATGAGGATTAAATTCTCCTACTTCAGGAAATCCCTAAAGAATTCCGATTTCAGAACAGATTTAGTTAGAAAACCTAGACAATCTCAATAAACTTCATCCCAAATTCGGGATGATCTGAGGATGAGAATGGCTACTGGCAACTTCTGAATTCCTGCACAAAATACTATTTGCGGTATTGTCTATTTGCCAGCCTGAATAACCACCTACATATCTTCCAGATGATGATGCTCAGCTGTGGTGTGCCAACAGGCAAGGCAAGAAGATGGCATGGGGAATTAAGGATGAATGTCAACTACTGATTTGAAAACATGAGAGAATCAGAATGGGAATATACATGAACTAAAGAGAAACAAGGGGAAATAACTTGGTAAATGAAATGAGAAGCAACTTCTCCAATAGGCTTAACAACACAAATGAGAAACATAATATTGACTTAAAGGCTAGAACACATGAATTAATATTGATGAAAGCTAACTGAAAAATAGTAAGTGCTTGCACGAGTAAAATTGGTAACAGTCAAACAAAAACATAACAAAATCTTCCAAGTCATAGCAATCAGCAGAGATTATGGAGGAAGGAACCCAGGAAGGAATAGTTTGTCTCAGTTACCTGAACGGCATCCTAAACTGGACACCTTGCTTCCTTTTCCTGATTCTTTACATTGTCCTTTCTTGTTGGAATCAGATTTGCTAATGCTGCTTGTTAACAAACATTCTGAAAATCAGAATATTAAACCAGATTTTCAGGTATTGAGCTGGTAGGGTATACAACACATAAGTTGTTGAGGCTTTTAAAATAATTTCTGTTCACTTAATTTAAAATTATTAAAATTAAAAATAATTCTTTATAATTATTAAATTAAAATAATAATTATTAAACTAAATATTATTAAATTAAAATAATTTAAAATGAATTAAAATTAAAAATATTTTTAATAATTGCTGTATTTTAATATCAATAGAAATAAATCCCAAATAGCGTAATAGGAATAAACTACTGTATGTATTCATCATCAAAATATAACTGTTGAATATCTCCTACCATATCTAATTAATTTCTGGGAGGTTATTTAATAAGGTACAAGTTAATTTCACAAAGACAGAAGTGAAGTTCCTCACAGTGGGTTCTGAAAATGTAACCCTAAATTTGACTAGATACAAGCTGTCTGAATTTTTAAACCAAAAATTTATATTCTCCAAGAGCTACTCCTTTGTATTAAAAAGCCTCACTAAAAGACCTTCCGTACCAATACCCAAATACAGTTACTTTGTAATGGAGGCTATCAATGCCTTTCAACATTGTCCTTATTTCTCTGCCCTATATGAGATATTTGAGTGTATTATTAATGTTATTGTTTGTTCAGTAAAATGTTTAAGTTAGCAATTCATCTTATCTTTGCATTTTGAAATGAACTAGTATTTAGTTAGAAGCTATTAAAAATAATATAATTACGGAATAAGCCTGTGGTTGAAAAGGCTCTGTGAAATGCAGATGCAACTCAGATACGCATGTCCGGGCATGGCTAAGAAGGATGATGTTGCATAACAATGTCACACACAGATTATACCCCACCATGCATGTAGCTGCTGACCAGCCTGCTCTGCCATTTTCAGAGGTCATGAGGTCTCATACCTGCAGCAATCTGCAGACAAATCTAAGTCCTGGTGTCAAACTCACGCTGATTCCGACTGTAATTAATTGGCTTGCCAATCTCATCAATGTTGAGGCCTTTAATTAAGTGTTTTCTGGATGTGTCATATTCTATTTCTGACATTTCAAAATATTTAAAACGCAAATTCTTTCATTTGTCTACGAATAGCACGTCTATATCGTTGCTATTTGGTTTTTTTGGAGTTCTTTAGGTTTCAAGTAAGAGCAGATTTTAGCACATCAGACTGTTGCTCTGATTCTCCTCTTTGCTGCCATGTACTCGGATTTTCCCCAGAATTAAATTGGGTTGGTTTTGTTTGTTTTTTTTTTTAGTTTTTGTTGTTTTTTTTAAAGGAAGTACATATCTCAACAGAACTCGCATTTTGATTTTTTTTTTGCTTTCCATTAAGCATGTTTTCTACTTGTTTTTAAATGAATGTTCTGAGGTGGTTTTAATCACTTATTTTACACTCCGTATTTAATGTTTCTTTATAGCTTAATTGTAATTTTCCCCTACAGTTTGTCATCCTTTTTTTAGCAAACAATTTATTTTATTCTTTAGCTTGTGTTGTGAAGCATGTTGAAATTACTATACCTTCTATTGTTTATCAAGTTTCTGTCTATACAGCATAAAATGTCTCTATCAAATATTACATCAAAATCACTGCAAATTAATATATTTATATTTCACAGAATGTTTTACTTCCTGGAGCAGATGTGAGGACAGAGCAGTAAAATGATCTGATTTGGGAGATGTTTTCCAGGTGAGCTTGCATTCTGAAAAAAAATTGCAAATTTTTAAAGCACTTACAAAAATAGTTACTTGCATGCCAGTCCTTTGTCTATGATGGCATAGTAAAATTAATAATGTAAAGTCTGGCCTTATTTGTTTGAAATAGTCAGTGCCTGGAGAACTCACTTGTTTAATTCAGAGTTTGAAGGCATTCAGTATGAAACAGGATGAGGTTTTTTGACATGTTTTAGCCCAGATTGAATCTTTACAGCTGAGCTACAACCCATGAAAAACATGGCTTTATAATGGAAATGCTGACACAACCTTTCAATTAGAGTACTGTTAACTGCATCATTATAATTAGAGACGCACTGACCCTTTGAAAACTTTGGTTTTCAGATCAGGAGAAAGGATTCCCATTTAACTGGTCACTAGTCACACTTTTATAAATATAACCCCCCCCTAGTTAATTAAAAATGGTACCCAAAAATTGTTTTCTTGACAGAATAAAAAAGGTATCTAGAAAATAATCCCAGTCCCCATGACCATTTTCAGTTATGAAAGCACCCTCTTAAATACATTATGTGATCCAGAAAAACTTCTATATTAAAAAACCCCAGAAAAATCTTTATTTTGAGCTAATTTCTCCTATGCTAAACCATAAAATCACTCTAATATATCAAACTGATGACAGAAATCTGGGTGTTCTAAATTAAACATTTACTATACTATATTGTAAAATATTTGGTGAATTCAGCTTGCCAGCCATTCTGGAAAGGCTACAACTAAATACTGATCAGACTCAAAACTGCCAAATTGAAAAGATTGGATAAAAATGAAAATTTTAGCACAATAAATGTCATCAGCAATAGCATAGTTGTTTGTAAGAAAGTCAATACAGCTTTTTGAGGGACATCGTGGTTTATTTCTGGAAAAGAAACATCCCAGTATTTTGTCAGTAATTTCTGTGTTCCCATTCTGCTGTCTTAATTTGAACAGTGACGCACAGAATTGTAAGAAAATACAGTTGTGTCTGTATTTGTCTATGGACTTATGAAGAAAGCAAAATATAAATCAGTAAAAAGCTATTTTCTATATATTATAGAAAAAAATAGAAAAAATTGTTATGGCTCACAAACGTTAGCACAGTTAAGCACAGCCCGTGAAATCATAGAATCACAGAATATTCTGAGTTGAAAGGGGACCCACAAGGATCATCAAGTCCAATTCCTGGCCCTGCACAGCACCATCCCCAAAAATCACACCGTATGCCCAAGAGCATTGTCCAAATGCTTCTCGAACCTTGTCAGGTGACCACTTCCCTGGGGAGCCTGTTCCAATGCCCAACCACCCTCTGGAGGAAGAACCTTTTTCTAATATCCAAACTAAACCTTCCCTGACACAAGTTCAGGCCATTAGCTTGGGTCCTGTCACTGGTCACCAGAGAGAAGAGATCAGCACCTGCCCTCCTCCTCTCTCATGGGAAAGATGTAATTCTCCTTCAGTTTCCTCTTCTTGAGGCTGAATAAAACTAACATTGGAAGAATTTTTGATAATATTAATTTTATAGGTGTTGCTGCCTTTTAAATGTATATTACTTACCATCTTTTTACAGAACTTGTATTCTTACATATCACAAGCAAGTAAGGTTCCACAGTAAGGTTCCAAAACCAAATACTCTTGTGCCAGGAAAAATAAATACGCGTTTTCCAGTTGCCTTGCATGTGAGTGTATAATGATACTTCTTTAATTGCATAATCACATGCTATTTCTCTCTGCCTTTTTTGGTCTAGGATGAGTAGCACTCACCAAATAAGTTTGTGATTTTGTGCCCTTTTTGCTAAGCTAGATCGAAATCCACTCTTTTAACAGAAAGATTAATTAAAAGTTAAATTTTTCCATAACACTCACTGCTGTAGCTAAGCCCTTCATCAGTAACTGCTGATACATTTTCTGCAATACTCCGAGGAAATTTAGTGCTATGGTCATCACAACAAAAAAAAAGATTTGGTCTGTGTACTCCAAGATGCCAAACATCAGATTTTCCAATGTAGTTTACATCAGATGGAATCAAGGAGACTCAAATTCCAACACTGGCTATCATGAATTCTCAGTGTACCTCTCACAAAATCTCAGAAAATCAGAGATATAAAATTATTATCAATGTAGCAAAAGTCAGTTGAAATATTTGTCTCCATTTTACCTTATGCAAAGCAGAGTTTTGCACTGACACCCAAGTTGGCACTGAACGAACTAACTGCATATACAATCAGCAGAGCTCTCCTTCTAAACTATTTAGTTTTGGTTTCACCACAAGGGAGCAAACCTAAATAGCCCAAGCACAGGCCCACAATGCTGTTGAAACCCAAGCTACTACCTCTGCATTTTTTGTGTCAGTGTACCAGCTTCAACATAACAAAAAATTAAGTCCCTTCAGAGGTGCTGCCAGGTGTGACAGACATAGTCTACTGTTAGACACAGAACCTTCTGTAGATGTAATGCAATTTTCCATGTCTCCTTTGATCTGTAGTCACAGCCTTTTCAATCTGTATTTTGTAGCTTTGGTAAAAAGTAAGCCAGAGTACTGGGATGAGCATTTTCCTTGACAGGAAAAGCACCACTAAGACCCACAGCAATGACCATCCTCTGAACAAAATAAGCCAAAGAGGAAAAAAAGTAGTGCACAATGAAGTAATTATATGCTATAATCCATTCACACTGAGTTGAATTAAAGTTTTAATTACAATCTTAATTATGGGATTTCTAACTTCTGAACAGAATGTCACTGTAAAGAGCTACTTTGCTCAATATTCTTAGAAAGCTTGCAAGACATAATCTGTTGGTTTTAGAAAGCTTTAAAGTCACTTTGTAAAAGGAATAGCCTAAGTGCTAGTTTCGAGATTGTGTATTTTATTTGTCTTTTTCTAAAGCAAACAAAGAACTGCTGAAATCTTTCCATGTGTCACTGTATTTATGGTTTTTCAGATCATAAACTGTAGCTACATGCTTAGTTGACCACTTGAGTCAACCTTTGAATTGATGCAAGTTGCCTTCTTATATAATAAATCAATGAATTCTCAACCCCCCCCCCCAAAAAAAAAAAAAACCCAAGGGACACTGTTTTCTATGCTGATTTGTGGCTGTTTGCTAATTGCAGGTGTTAAAGACTGCTGTGAGCCCTTCAGCTAACTCCTACAGCCTCAAACAAGCATCTGTCTGGGCAATGCTGTTTTCTAAGCTTTTATTTATCAATTCCATCCCTCTTCTCCAGGTTCCAGATGCTGATCCTGGTTATCTGACTCTCTGCTTGTAGCCTTTATCCAAACCATGCCTTTATTCCTTTTGCAAACCTTTGCAATCTCCAGCCCTAATAATTTAAATCTTCGTTCATAACCCTAAGCCTCATCCATGACACCTTGGTTGTCTAGCAGCCTTGCTCTGGTCTCAATCCTTTTTGTTTTCCAGTTTCTGAATTCCCTTTTCACATTGTCCAGTCCATTTCACCATTTTCCACCTAGATTTTCTGCATCAAAACAGAGCTGCCCTTTCCCCATTCTTTACTTCATATATCTACACTATATCTCACATACAATTATGAGTATTGTTCTTCCTTCTCCCTATTTTCCCAGGTCATGTCAACTACATTTATTGTTCACTCTCTGTGAATATTGTTTTGCTTTCCCTGTATTCAAAATATATCATTTTTATTCCTCCTGCTACCTGGAAGTACAATTTCTTTGACCTGTGTTAGGAGGCCAGCAGTGACCTAATGCAAGCAGTGCAGGTTTATAGGAAGGTACTGCTTAGCCCCCAGAGGTCTGAAAAAGGCATGTGTAATAAATAAACATAAATTTTTCAAATTTATTTACCAATCATAACTTTTCAGAACGTAATGTACAAACTGCTTCTAAAAGATGTGTGACCTAAAAACCAATTTGGTTTTCTTCTGGGAACAGCAAAAGGCATATCCAAGACATATCCCTGAGACAAATGTAATTTTGTTCTCTAATTTATTAGGCAGTAAGAATTTGTATGAATTGCTGGTGTTACTCATGCACAGGCAGATCTAAACTTCCTCCTCAAAACAAGTGCCTTACCCTGAAGCAAACCCCTAGCAATAAAGATCACCAGCATCTCGAGTTTAGGAAGTTTGCAAAAAAATGAAGGAAGAGGTGACAAGTGCTGTCAAACTTGCCAGCAGCATCTACTCCAAGGTTCACGCACTTTGCTCAGTGTCAGAGATTTCTCTGTGTTCTATGTTTTGGTCTGAACAACACAAATCCTCCTCTCCCATAACAGCAGAAAGTACTGTGTGCCAAAGCTGTGACGGGTGAACGTGCTGGACTAACACCTCAGAGCTTCTTACTGACATTAATGAACACCAAAGCACTAAAAATCCCAATCAAAGAAACTAACCGAAAAACTGACCAAAACAAACAAACAAAACCCCCAAAATAAAAGCAACCAAAGAACTTGGGATTCAGCTGAGAAGAGGTTTATCAGAATCTGGCGTGTTGGAACTACAACAGAGCAACCATTAGAGGTCTGTCTCATTGGAGGGGTTGAGCTACAGGTGCTGGAGTCCTTTATAGAAGAAATCTGCATTTCTATTTATTCATGTCCTTAAAGAACTTGCATGTATGTTCCTCATATGCCAGTCTGGTGATAGAATACTTGCCTTTTTTTTTTTTCCTCTGTTCTTTTTTCCCCAAAGGGATTTGAGATCTGAGGTTGACTGCTGCTGGTGTCTTTGGCTGATGTTACAGAGAATTTGCTTCTCATTTGTCTAAAGACGCAAGATTTTAATTCATGGTAAGATTCAAACTGTATTAAAGAGAAGGTATTTAAGGTGAATAGTGTAAACTATGATATTTTGATTCCTTTTTTCTGTTCCCAAGGAAAAGAGCAGGTGTTCAAATAAGGTTTGGTTTATATTTTCAACTTTTAAGGTGGTATGTTTTGTGACAATAGTGGACTTACAAAAAAAAAACTTGAAAGTGAACTGTGGATTTCTCACAATTCACATCTCAAAAATTTAGTTTCCACTGGCTACCTGAGTTCCCATAACTTCCATTACAGATTAACATATGAGTTTGAACTTAATCAGATTATTCTTAATAAAGAATGTTCTCACTTCAGTCCAAGGAATAGTTTATGGGAAACACATTAATTAAATTGTAACAGATTTGACTTCCATTCCTTGTAATTTTTTTCTGCTGCTGTATTTTCTGTTTTTATTTACCTTTTTTTGCTTCAGCTTTCTTAACACTTTTTTTAACGTCATAGATTTTAAGAAGGAAACATAGGTGGAAAAGTGAGAGGGGGAAAACTTTTAATAAAATTGTGACATTAATAATAGAAGTTGATATCACCAGTGCTTTACAGTGTAAAGTAAACTCTAATTCCTAACAGCCTATGCTAATCTGTGCTATCCTTTTTTTTGAATCAGTTGTATTTTCCACTATGCCAGTATCAGGAAGTTCAGAGAAAGAAGCTGGGTTTTTTTTCTTTCTCTCTCCCCTTTTTTTTTCCCTTTCTTTTTTTCAATTTTTAAAAAAAAAAAAATTAACCACACAATATGTTCTCTTAGGTTACTATTTGTCTGGAAAGTGAGAATGGAAAAATTGTGACCAGGTAAAAAATAACTAATTTCTGATTTGTAGTCATGGTAGCTTCTGAATATTTTCATGCATGAGTCCAAGGATTGGTATCAAATGTTCATTCAATAATACATTCAATAACATAAGAATCTGCTGTTCCCAAAAACCTAAATATTTTATTAGGTTATTTATAACTGGATTGTTTATCCACTCAAAACAGGTTCTTTTTCAGTAAGGCAGTCCTTTAATTACTTATTTGTCGCGTATCTCAAAACTATGATCAAAAAGACTGATAATACTAAACAACTGGCATTTGGCAATCTTAAATGATTGGTACTTACTGACTAGCTAATATGATTTAAAGGCTTGACACAGAAGTAAAGGCAACCGGTGTTTAGAGAGAAACAGTTGTTTTCCAAATGAAGCAGAATCTGTAAAATCTTTTGAGTCATTTTGAGAGTCTGTGGGTATCCATTTTATATTTAGTGCCAACCTCAATTGGCTTATATACAAACTGTCAAAATAAAAGTTCATTCACTATAATAAATTAGCTTTTTGGTAGTACAAGATAGATTACTGTGATTGAAGAGTTAATTGTATGATAAAGAATTCTTTTAAGGCCCCTTTTATGTTTTTTGTATGCTAAGGTAGTATATCCAGGCCTTCTGAAAACCATGCCTATAATATCAGATATCTAATTACATACTATACTTTTAATTTGAACATCAGCTTTTTAATGTATTCTCTGAGCTCCCTTGTGCAGCTGAAATAAACCTTCCTTATGTTACACATACAAGCTATTTCCAAACAAGTCATCATATTTAAAGTACAGTCTAATGAAACCTTATTTTAAGAGTGTTTTTGTTTGCCAAATTGAACATTCCAGTGAAAGTTCTAGGCTGTATTATGTTAATGATACTGGTAGATTCTAATATATAATTATTTGAATCAAACTTTTGAAACAAGCAGCTTTTAACAATTTTTTAATATCTCTATTTTATCATAAGTACCAGATGTCAGGGACTCAAAAATGCATTTATTTTGGTCTTTTGGTCCTTCAGAGATTTTTTCTGACTCAGTATCACTCATCTCTTGTGTATATGCATTTAGCCCCATTGAGTGAACAAGCTTTATGGAGTGGCAATCTGTGTTCTTCTAAAATGAATGTCTAGGCCACCTGCACTTTTGGAAAAATCTCAAAGAGCTAGGAGAAAAAAAAAGTTACACAAACCTAGGCATTGCCCCAGATCATCTATTGCGGTTTTCTAGTGCTTGCAGTGGGCAGAGGATCTTCCAATACGAAAGCTTGTGGTGGATTGTAGCAGGATGCTTTGCCGTGGATGCTCTGCCTAGGAATGTGCTCAAGCAACTCTGACAATGTCCCATTTGCAAATCTGTCAGTGTTGGATTGAGAGGGGGCTCCACGTGCTGTTCTGCTGTTGAACTATGCTAAATTCATTTTGGCAACTAACCCTGAATTAACATCCCCATAGTGAGGCAACTATTTGGCAGATAAGCTGCTAAACTGACCTGGAAACATATGATTGGCAGTCATACCATTTTATGCTATAAAAGTACAGTCCACTTTCATATGGTGGGTTCTTCTAAAATATTCCCTCTTGAAATGTGTGTATAACGTTTTCTCCAATGGGTAAGGGAACATCCCCAAGGTTACATACTCCTTGAGATTAAGAGAACTGTCCATGAGTGTCGGTGTGGGTCAGTTACACCAATCTCTACTTAATAATTATATTAATAATAAATTAACAATTAATAATTTTTTCTTTTTGCTAGCTTTAATCTAATTGCTTTAATATAATTGCTTTGATATAGTGCACTATCATATCCTATCCTATAAAATTAAGAGTTTTAGCTTTAATACTGTGTAGTAAATACTTCTGATTAAGAACTTTGTCTAATCATTTGACGTATACATAATTCATTTTTATAGAAATATATCTGATTTGTATCTTTAATCTTGTGGGATAAAGTTACCTAAACCATTGACAAGGTTTGGAGTTAAGATTGGATACAGCTGCACCTACGCTCGTCTGTGAGGCAGAGTTTAGAAAACAAAGGAGTCTTCTCTGCACCTTGTGGCTGAAGGGCAGTGCTTCTCTAAAAAATTTCCTCTGAAGCTCCCAGTCCACCTATGATGGGGGTAACCCTGGAGAATCTGTTGCAGAGGAAGCAAACAAACCCTCTCCAAACCCTCTTCCATATCCAGGAGGGGGCACCTAAAGCACACGTTGCACATACTTCAAATTAGATATACAGATATAACAACCACTGTTCTCATTTAATGTGTAAACTAGTAATTGTTGTAATTTTTAAATGTGCTTTTAGACTGCTCAACATTTTGGAAATGAAAGTGTATAATAAAAGGATGTCACATCTAAGTTAAATTAAACTTGTTCCCCGTTATAATCAGAAGAACAATGAAAGAATGCTGCCAGGTTTCATTTAGGAGGAAAAAAGTACCCTTAATAGAGGTCTAATTTTTTCTTTATTTGTACACTATTTGTTGACTATTCCCACGAAATCCAACAATGACGTGTTAAGACTGGGGTAAGGCATAGAGAGGTTTCTTTTTCTGACCTCTTGGCATACCAAGTAGCCAGTTGAGATTCAGGAAAGGCTGATTGTACCTAATAATATAGCATACATGCATTCTGCTGGTATTTCCTTAGCTGTGTTATCAGATTATACATTCTACAGTCAAGTTTTGAGAAATCAGAGCATCTAATAAATGTGCAAGTAATTAAGAAAATACGTACCACCATTCACTGAACCGGTCTAATAAAAATAAATGTAATTAATTCTTTTCCTAAGATACTGCAAGAGAGAATGAGCTTAGCTAACTTTAGATGTAGGGGGTGGGTGTTACTATCAAAACAAAGCTGAGAATTCAGTTGTGTTCTGTCCTGGTTCAAGTCAGAACAGGGTTAATTTTTGCAGTATCCAGGAGGGGGCATGGTTAGGACCTGGAAGTTATTCTATACCACATCACATCATTTTCCAGGGACAGGGGAATGGCTTCCTTCTGGGTTGGGGGAACATGTCAGGTCATGCTCCATAGTGAGCATTTTGCATGTGAGTCATTTGCTTCTCTCTTGTACTTTTGTTATAAATATTGTTGCTATTGCCGTAGGTTTTCTTATCTCATTGCTGCTTCCAGTTAATTGTTCTCATCTCAATCCATCATCTTTTTGTGTCTCCAAGTCTCCTCTTCAGCCCAACCCGGGGGAAGAGGAAGGAGAAAGTGAGTGAGCAGTATGTTTTCAATGGGAGCACTAAACTGGAGAATACCATTTCTAAACTATGACCAGTTCTTAAAAAAATAAACTTACGATAGTCTTTGAAATATATGAAAATACTGTCACTTCAAAAAGTACTCGCACACTGATGGGTCATATTTTTAGTGCTATAATAAATTCTGGTAAACTGGAGAGACAAATGGCCAAACCAGAGAAAGAGTTGAGAAGACAGATGCATTGGAAAGGCCACAGAAGTGACTCACACATGAGTAATAAAATCAAATTTCTAGAATATAGTGCTGCAGAAATAAGTATGAGACAAAAGAATAACTAGAAAATATCAAGAGAAATCATGCAGTAAGAAGAACGAGTAATTGACTAAACCGTCTTTTGAAAAAAGAATTGAGAGACTTGAAGTGTTGCTTAAGCAAAAAGAAAAAAAAAAAGGTTACTCAGAAAAGATGTCTCAAAGGGGACATCTGAGCTTGTGTTTAATAATTTAGCCACCACAGTAAAAGGATATGTGACCATGGCCACAGTCATTATGTGCAAATCTGGTCAAAACTGAATCGAGTGAAATTTTTCCCTTTTTATACGTTGTGATATTTTCAAGACCTGCTCAAGTTCATGACACAAACACTACATAATCAACCAGAAATTCTAGTTAAGAAAGTGTTGTAGTGATACAGCTGCAAGGGGTCCAGCTGGGGACCCTTAAGCAGCTACTGCAGACACCTGTATAGTTAAAGAACTTGGGCCAAAATAAATGTATCTATCTAGAAATAACAAAAGCCAGATTATTGAAACTGTGCAATGATTCTGTGAAGATTGTCTTGGTAGAAAAATTGTTATAAAGCAAGAGAACAGAAGAAAAGGAGAAACTTCTGCAGAGTCAATACATTACATGTTATTGTTGTGGTTCTCTTAAATGGTACTTAAGGATATAGATGTTACTGTTTTCTTGATAAATATGTCAAGCATATAAAAAGTTAAGGAAAAGCCCTCATAAAAAAATTGTAATGCACTGCATATCCACTCATCTTTCCACACAGCGATTAAGCCATAAAGGAGATAGAATTTGCAGGAGAGATGCAGTACTTCTTGAAAAATATGCACCTTTTAAAGCACGAATTATATTATAAAATGCATTTTAATGAAACTGTACACTGCAAATTAATGTGTTCCATGTATTCTACAGGCAGGAGTCTGTACAGAGATTTTCTGTTCTTAGTACAGCTAAGATTTACTTTCAGGACTTCAGTACATTATTTCACAGAATCACAAAGTCGTTACGGTTTGAAGGCACCTCTGGAAATCATCTAGTCAGACCCCCGTGACAAGGGAGGGTGACCTAGAAGAGGTGACACGGGAACACGTCCAGGTAGGTTTTGAATGTCTTGAGAGAAGAAGACTCCATGACCTCCCAGGACAGCCTGTTCCAGTGCTCTGCCACCCTCAATGTGAAGAAGTTCTTTCTCATGTTGAGGTGGAACTCCTTCTTTTTTGGTTTATGGCCATTGCTCCTTATCCTGCCACTCGCCACCACTGAAAAGAGCCTGGCACATTCCTCTTGACACCCACCTAGGAGATATTTATGTGCATTAATGAGATCCCGTTTCAGTCTTCCCTAGACCAAACAGGCCCAACTCCTGCATTCTCTCCTCATTAGAGAGATGCTCCAGTCCCTTAACCCTCTTTGTGGCCTCTGCTGGACCGTCTCCAGTAATTTCTTCTCTTTTTTGTACTGAGGAGCCCACAGCTGGACACAGCACTCCAGATGTGGCCTCATTAGGGCAAAGTAGAGGGCAGGATCACCTTCCTTGCTCTGCTGACCATTCTCTTCTCAATGCACCCCAGGATACTATTGGCCGTCCTGGCTGCAAGGGCACTGCTGGCTTGTAATCAACCTGTCATCTGCCTAAACTCATAGGTCCTTCTCAGCAGAGCTGCTCTCTAGTAGGTCAGCCCACAACCTGTACTGGTACTTGGGGTTATTCTTCTCCAGGTGCAGTACCTTAAACTTTCCTTTGCTGAACCTCATTAGGTTTCCCTCCACTCAACTCTGCAGCCTGTCAAGGTCCCGCTGAGTGGCAGCACAGTCTTCAGATGCTCTCAGTGAGTCCCCCCAGTTTCTTATCACTAGCAAGCTTGCTACATTCTATCCCTCCATCCAGATTGTAGATAAACAAGCTGAATAAGACTGAACCCAGTATTTATCCCTCCGGAATGCCACATAGTATGGACCTCCAACCTGATATTACCTCACTGATCACAATCCTCTGAGCTCTGCCCTTCAGCAAGTTCTTGATCCATCCCACTGTCCATTCATCTAACCCACATCTCCAGAGGTTACCTATTAAGATATTATGGGAGAGACTGTCAGAAACCTTTCTGAGACTGAGGTACAAAACATCAACACCTCTCCTCTCATTGACCGTGACATCAAAGAAGGCTATCAGGTTGGTCAAGCATAATTTCCCTTGATGAATCCATGATGACTACTCCTGACCTTTTTTCTTCCTGACCTTTTCTTCATCACCATGCTCAGTGATGACCTCCAGAATGATCTATTTCATCACTTTTCCAGGGATGGAGGTGACTGGCCAGTAGTCTCCCGGTTCCTCCTCGTCCTTTTTGAAGATGGGAGTAACACTGGCCTTCCTCCAGTTATCAAGATCCCTCCCATTCTCCATGATTTTTCAAAGAGGATGGAGAGTGGCTTAGCAACAACATCTGCTCACTCAGCACCTGTTGGGTGCATCCCACCAAGGCCTCATGGTGTTTTATGGGTGTTAGGTCTATCTAGTCCATCTCTAACCCATCCCTCAGCAACAAGTGGAAGGCTTCCTTCCTTTCTCTGACCTTTACCTCTTACCTGCAAGGTCTACGACTCTTGAGAGCCATCCTCAGCAACGAAGCCTGAGGAAAAGAGGACATTTGGTTACTTCGCCTACTCTGTCTCTCCCATTACCAGGACACTCATCTGATTCAGCAAAGGCCCCATGTTTTCCCTATCTTCCTTTTGCAGATGATATACTTGTAGAAGCCATTCCTGTTGTACTTAATGTCCTTTGCCAGACTCAATTGCAAGTGGACCTTAGCCTTCCTCGTCGCATCCCTGCATACGCATCCCACGTGGCCTGTTCTTTTCTCCATATCCATAAGTTTCTTTATTGTGTTTGAAATTTACTAGGAGCTTCCTGCTGATCCATGAAGGTATCTTGCCACTTTTGCCTGATTTTTTGATCCTGGGGATACACTGGTCTTGAGCTTGGAGGAATTGTTGCTTATATATTGACTAGCTGTCTTGGACCCCCTTATCTCCTAGAGCCCATCCCGTGGGATTCCTTTAAGTAGGTCAAAGAGGTCAAAGTTAGTTTTCTGGAAGCTTGGGGTCATAGTCTTTCTTACTGCTTTGCTTCCTCCATGCAGGCACCTGAATTTTGCCATCTCATGGTCACTACAGCCAAGGCTGCTCCCAACCTTCACGTTTTTAACCACTCCCTTTCGGTTTGTTAGTACCAGGTCCAGCAACACTTCTTTCCCTGTTGACTCCTCCACCCCTTGCATGAAAAACTTACTTCAATGATCTGCAGGAACTTCCTGGACTGTGTGTTCCAACCCATGTTGTCCCTCCAGCAAATATCTGGGTGGTTGAAGTTCCCCAGGAGAAACAGGGCTTGTGACCATGAGGTTATCCCCAGCTGCTCATAGAAGGCCCATAAAATTCCTCCTTCTGATCCCTTCTGGTGGTCCCATTACCAGGGCACCTACAACAGTGTCACCCGTATTATCCAGTCCCTTACTTCTTACCCACAAACTCTCAGATCATTTGTCTGTCCCTGGGTAGAGCTCAATGTTTTCTAGTTGGTCTCTCACATAAAGAGCAAATCCACCCCCTTGCATCTGTGACCTGTTCTTTCTAAAAGGTACATAGTCGTCATGACAATATTCCAGTCATGTGAGCTATCCCACCATCTCTTAGTAGTCGCAATGAGATCATCGACCCGTGATCACACATAGACTTGTAGTCCTTGTTTATTGCCTACACTGTGTGCATTTATATACAGGCACTTCAGAGGGGTAATCAAGCAACCAGGTGGGTGGAAGCATCAGGATTCTCAGGGGCTGTCTCAGCAGACACGCTGGTTTTGGCTCTGAGTCAGGTGCCCACCATTATGAGAGACCTAGAGCACTCAGCACTTAGCAGAGGTGTGGACACACCTGCAGATTGCAGCACCACTCCTGTATGCCATGCCTGCTCGAAAGGATGCCACATCCTTTTGATGTGCCACATCCTGTTTGCTCGCCCTGTTTGCTGTGCTTTGGTAATACCCTAAAGCCATTTCAATCTCTCTTGGATGCTCCTGGCAATGCCATCTCCATGCCTGACTGTCTCACAGGAGTTACTAGGTCCTGACAGGGCTCTGGGCTGCTGCTTGGGTGTCCCTGAACTTGTAAACCTCCCAGTACTGCTCAATCTAAGAATCATGCCCAGACTTACCCCATTTTTTGCTGCTGCCACCTCACCAATAGATCATATTTGAACATGGTTTTAAAACATAGGCAAGCACTTAAACCAGCAAATTGACGAGGTTTCTGTGATCTTATTGTGACAGGCTTTGTCTTCATATATACACTATAAGCAGAAACACAGCTTATCACAGAATCATAGGATGGTTTGCTTTGGCAGAGACTGTTAAAGGTCATTGGAGGACACTCCAGCTAGCAGAATATTTTTCCGAGCTGTATTGCATAGGGTGTGGTCTGCCTAAAAGGAATTTTATGAGAATGTCATCATTGTTCTTGATCAGGACACAAGCATTACTGCAAAACTAGGAGGTTCCCTAGGCTTGAATGAAACATGGTGGACAAGCAATGGGGTGGTCAAGGAATAATCACTATGAGCAAGGTGCCCACAGGTCTGCTTCTTTAAAAATAAACGATATCTAGTTGTAAATTCTCGGTTGTCAGTTCACAAGCCAAGAGCTCACAACTACGAAATCTTCTTTTAAAATATGTGGTGCTTCAGCTTGCTATTTAATGAATATTTCACGTGCTATACAAACAGAGCAGCAAATAGCAGCAGGGACCTTTGAGGATAGAAATGTTCTGTAGTTTAACTGAGTGTGGGCAAAAGCAGGAGGCCTTCAGATTTGAGCAGGAAATGCTGCAGCATCAGTGCAAAACATCAGTTTTGCAGCCCATCAGTGCAAACCACCTTAATTTCAGCCCTTTTCTCAATGTGCTGTCAAGGGAATCATGCTGGGTGATTTGCTGTAATGAACTCCACCTGGAAGCTCACTAAAACTGAAATGTGGGTTGACTTGCATTGGTTACCATTGTTTCTACAGCTTTGGTTAATCCAGCTCCAGTTTGATCAATAAGTTGCTATCCCAACAAGAAGGACACCAAAAATTTAGAAATTGCCTGTTCAGCATGCTACATATAAAAGGAAGATGGTCGAGTAGAGAGGCTTGCTGAACAGAGCCCCTTTAAGAAGCATTTGTTTTTAAACCTAGCTTTTAAAAAGGAAATATTTCCATGGCTATAATGCCAAGTGGAAAATACAAAGACAAATTAGTCCATTAATGCAAACATTTTAAGACAATAAAACCTCTTAAGCTAGTTTTGGGGGCATTGCCCACTGCCATTTTTAGTTCTCTGTTTCTACATTCTGTTTTCTAATCCCAGAAATAAAGCATTTCAGGAATTTGAACAGTAGTATGTTATACTTAACTGTCAGATACGCATGAGCTATTCTGTGTGGCAAAGTATCATCAGTTCAGCCAAAAATATATGAATAGTTAATGGTACTACAGGTGCTCTTTTACCTACTTTTAAACATATTCAGTAATCTTACTGTCCAGAGGCTACTTGCCAAAACAGTGTGAGATACAAGTATTATGAAAAGTACACATGAATTATATTTATAGAATCTGTGAAATATTAAATATTAAAATACTAATGCATTCGGAACATATGGGAAGTGGTACATTATTTTTATAGACATGTTTATAATTTTTAACCTTCCTAAAAGGTTATTCTATGATGCCTTGTAGTAAAAGATATTTGGAAGAAAATGAGGTTTAAACTGTAATAAAAAATTACTTTTTTTCTGTGCAATTTCTTATTCATCTTCCAGTTGCAATTCAGTATAACTTGATAACACTACATGTAAAAATCCCTCTAAACACAAATCCAGCTTTTCTTATGAAGTTCATGTCCCAACATGACACCAGCCAGATCTCAAAATTTTATAGACGACTCTCAAAGCACTACTTCACACTTATAAATTTAGAACTTTGTTTTGAATTTTTAAGTAGTAACTTGTATATTGTTGACTAATGCTATTTTTCCAGTATTACTAGCAGCGTTTTTATTATATTATTAAGAGTACCCTTGACTACCATAAAAGTCAAAAGAAGAAATATACTTAAATTAATTCTGATTTTTAAATTTGGTGTTTTTTAAGAACAGAAGCAGTTCTAAGATGAATCTCTAAGTTTTGTTGACCAGACCCTCCACTAAACTGAGACTTTTCGACGGTAATATGGAAACACATGAATCTCTCAAAAAACCTTAGGCTGTTGTAAGGTGAAGTTTTTCTGAATAATATAAATACATAAGTTAATTATATGTTAACTTTAAATAAAACTTGAACAACAATGAAAGTGCTGATGGTAACTTTTACATCTAAAGGAATTAATCATCATATTTTGGGCACCGTATTAAGATGGAAAACAAGAGTATGTTATTTTCTACAGTAAATTGAATACCAGAATGGAGGAAAATGCAGGTTTGACAGTATGTGCAGGCTGTTCTTTAGCATCTCATCTTTGGCTGGGTTTACCCGGAATCAGAGCTGATACAGAAAACTCCGCATGTCAGATTTCCTAGTGCAGGTGAGAGGACTGAAATTCTCCAAGCCTGTAAATTTAAGAACCTAAACTCATTTCATAAGAATGACCACAGCAGTATAGGTAGTTATTAGGTAGAAGCATGGATCTTCCCAAACTTGTAGAGCATCAGGCTTGTAGAAGTTGACGTGGGTAAGAATAGCATTCCTAGAATAATATACATAGAAAAGAGCTGAAAAAGCAGGAAAGGACTAATTGGCTCTTGAATGGAAAAATCTTCAGTTTAATAAAGCGAGGAAAGCTCATATGAATAGAGAACAGCAATCTCAACAAAAAGTATGAATATGTGAGAAAATGGAGAGATTTGACATAGACACTTTCATAATTAAAAGAGTAGAAAAGCATGTTCTTGCTAGCAGAAATCCTCTGGGCTCCAGCGGCTTAAAGCCAAAATTTAAAAGACTCACAGGTCAAAACATTTCAATAATAGCCTACCCAGAATCTCTACTGTAAAATGTCTAGAAGAAAAAGTCCAAAACTTCATGACAAGAAAAAAAAAATTTAAAAGAAACAAAACTATCAATCAAACAAGCAAACAAAACCCCAGAAAGCTAAAGGCTAAAGCAAAGTTAATTGATTTACATCAAAATTTCTAACATAGACACGCATTTTGACAAATCTTAAAAGGAAAATTCTGCATATTTGCAAGAATGTGGTTTCTGTTGGGAAATACGTAGGGTATTTAAATAACCACTGGATGGCTGACAAACACCTAGTCATTTCTTTAGTTGTAAAGCCTCTAAACATATTTTAATATGTGAAAAATTCTTATTTTTATCAATCCATTAAAATATTTAGTGTCTGAAAGTTCACATCAGGTTTACTAAAGCTCAAATCTACATCTTTATATTCCTTAACAGCTCTTATCAAAATTAATAGTGAAAAAGAGTATCTAAAACATCTTACTTTATTACTTGGGGAATATCCAGGCTCCCAAAATTCAAAATGAGAAATTTGCCAAGAAAGATAAAACAAAGTGGACTGAAAAAAAAAAAAAAAAAGGAAACTACAGTGAGGGGGATCCAAACCATAGTCCAAAATAAGGTGACAAAACAAACTGCTAAAAAAATTTTTTTTACAATGCAACATTTTAACATCACAATACTAACTGCAGTGTAAATAAGTAGGAAACACAAAATGATAAAGAAGTTAAGTGATAAAATACTAAAGAATGTGGACTACTTTGAAATGAACAGAAACCCCAAATTGTTTCAACTATGATCTCAAAGAAGGCAAATTTTGAAGGACTTAGATAATCTGTATCTAATACCACATTGCCACAGAGTTACAAAATTAGTTTAGCATCTCTCATATATTGATACTCATTCCTGACAATTTCACCTGCATCGTCACACAAACTGCTCAGAAACAAGGTCAATCCCAGCTCAGGCAAGACAAACACATTGTTCTGCATGGGTCTTTTAAGTCACTAACCCATCACTCTTCTCATGTACTTTTAATCTTGGAGCAGCAATGGATAAAAAGATCAGTTGAAGTAATTTTTTATCTTGTCTTCTAATGTGACTTTGTTTCTCTTTCTTTAATGAAAACCCAATTAGAAATTAACTTCTGTTTTCAGCCAGTATTTAATCTGTATTCTTTCGTGGAATGCCATGGTTAGTGTAAAATACTTGAAAGACGAGGAGAAACAGTAAATATATATTCTATTTTTTTCTCAGATATACATTCAAAAAGAGTACGTGTTTCATCAGAAGAGGTGACAACTTCCTATTTTCTATTGTCCCTCAGAAACACCTAAAAAGACAGCTCTGAAAGATGTTTTCTGGACGCAATTAATTTTGAATGCAAAGACTTTCAAATTACCACGTAGGTTAACAAAACCTCGCCGAAAACACAGACATTTGAGTAAAAGAGGCAAATCTTCTCGAAAGAGTTAATCCTCACATGGATATGTGAAAGCAACAGATTTCCAGCAGTTGTCTATGTAGAAACCCACCAAGAAAAGATACATAACTAAAACATATAGCTTTCATAACCTGTGATGTGTTCTTTATATCTGTTTGTATGTTTTCCTCAAACTTGCTTAGTTGTTCATTCATAAGAATGCTCCAAAATATTTTTAGAAATAATTAAATAAGGTGTTTAACACACAAAATGTAACTACAAAGCTATTCAACATCACCTCTCCATAAAGGACCATAGACTTCGTAATGCACCTATAACTGTTTAGTCAACGTGGCAATGAAGGACACTTATTTCATGATTTATAACAAATGAAAGAGGAGAATCCCTGAAGGGGAATAGTCAGTGAGAATGCAAAATCTGACCATAAGTAGAAAAGTGTTTAAAATTTTCTAAAACAAGTTGTTCTTGGTGCTATAATGTGTAACTGTCCATTTTGCAGTTCTTGGCCAGGTACAAACTTGTCTGAAAAAAGGTTATTTTGCATGGAATTTTATATAAGGATATTCTGATGCTATAAAAACCAAAAGAGACATAGCAGACAGAAGAAACTTTCTTAAGGAGCTGCTAAAGTAGATTAATAATTAATAAGGATAATGAAAATTTAAAAAAAGTTATCCAGAATGAAACAATGAGATGCTGAAATGGCGCCATTGACGAGAGCTCCATACTCCAGACAGAGGGAGGAAGAATGCTTCCACAAATGCCCTTAACAGAATGTCTGATTTTAATGAGACAGACCATCCCTTTCTCTGTGACAAGGATTTTAAATTTGTCTATTAATTAAAGAAAGCAACAGTTAGCATACTTTTGCAGATCTACGATATTAAAGAAATACTGGTTGAAAGTTACATCCAGAGGATCCAATCTTCCACTAAATCTTTCACTAGAACTACTGCAGGTCAGGTCAGCATGGCTTAGTTCATCTGCATCATGAATACCTCCAAGGGCAGAGATGCAAAATCCTCCTGGGCAACCTGAGTGTTGTACTATCCTCTCAGGGAGTAAAAATTTTCTGCTCATCTTTTTTTTCCACTTAGCCTATAGCAGAAGGTGACTATGCTGATTGACCATAATTTGTGCTTGGAAGAAGCAAGTGACTTTATTTGCCTAGATTGTAAACAGCCACGCTCCATCATCTTTCCAAAGCCTGAGGAGAGAGATCACCTGCAGTTTCTCAGGCCAGTGTTTTGCTTTCTTCAGCCATGACTTTGGTTTCTGTTTTCATTCAATTGTGAATCCAAAAAGCCTCCAAATAAAGGAAAAATGTGGCTCCAATCATCATTCCAAGAGAAAAGAGGAATATAAAAGGAAGACACAGTATTTTTATTTCCACAAACTCAGCACTGAACAGCTGTATATATTCCATCCCCTGAAAACACTGTTGAAAAAATTACAAATTTTTCTCTGACATCTTCGTACTTCCCACTGACACCTTGTATCTTAGAACTTAACATACCTTACATGTCAGGACATTCTATATTTTGCAGTTGCTATGGCAATTTCTAATTGGTACTTACTTAAAGAACAAATAGTACTCTAAGAAAAAAAAAAAAAGCTGTGTTGGGGTGGCCAGAGCGCCTGTAGCACAGCCCTCTCCCTGGAGGGACATGCTTAAGTTAAGAAATGTTCCCCTTTTTAGGGCAATAGAGACGGCATCTCCCCGGATGCTTTGTTTCTTTATGTAGATGTACCCCAGTTCTATTTCCCAGTTGGCCCGTTGGCCTCCCTGCCCCTTTATTCCTTATTTATCCATGCCCTAGAAAGTTCTTCCTTCCCTGATCTCCCATTGGCCCTTGTTCTTCTGCTCCTCCCTCAAGGCTTCCCCATTGGCTCCTGTACCCTGGCCCTGCCTCTGTACTGCCCCTGTGCCCTCAGATCTTTGGACCCTGGTGCTGTCTCCGCCCCCATCCTCCCCATATAAAACTCTGGACGCGCCCATTCTTCTTGTCTCTGTTCTGGATTCCTTCATGGGTGTGGTGGAGTGAACTTTCTCGTGGAACCCCACACGGAGACCCTTCCTGGACTCTTTCATTGTCGGTTTGCTTTTGGATTTATCTGTGTGCGTGTATAACTGTGTGTGTGTGCTGTGGCACGGCCGGAGCGACTGCCCTGAAGGCCCTTTTAGGATGATTGTGGCAGTACCCACATACCCCCTGTGATACTCTGCAATTAGCTACCCAGTTCTAAAGAGATCTAGAATGGCATTAGATATGTACTTTCACTTTGAAAAATTTCTGTGTTGTCACTGCTATCCTGCTTATCAAACATGATTTGCTTTTATGACAAGGTAACCCACTCAGCTGATCAAGGGAAGTTAGTTGGTGTTTGGGATCCAATAAAGCTTTCAGTGCTCTCTCGGACAGTGTCCTTAGAGATAAAATGTCCAGCACACAGCTGGATAAACACACCATGGGAGGGGTGAGCAGCTGGCTCACGGGTCAGGCACAAAGGATTATAGTGAATGGGGTGACATCAGACTGGTGACCTGTCACCACTGGGGCTCCACAGGGCTCCATCCTCGGCCCTGTGCTCTTCAGCATCTTCATAAATTACTTGGGCAGAGGATTGAAAGGGATACTAAGCAAGTTCACAAATAAATCTGGGAGGAGCTGCTGACTGCCTCGAAAGCCTCCCTCCCTCCCTCCTGCAGAGAAATCTCAGCAAATTAGACTGGGCAGTCACTGGCCGTATGAAGTTCAACAAGGGAAAGTGCTGATTCTGCACCTGGGATGGGGCAACCCTGGATGTATGGACAGACTGGGGAATGAGATGCTGGAGGAAAGCAGTGCCATGAAAAAGGATGTGGGGGTCCTGGTCAGTGGCAAGTTGAATATGAATCAGCAGTGCCCTGGCAGCCAGGAGGGCCAAGCGTGTCCTGGGGGGCATCAGGCACAGCATCGCCAGCCGGGCAGGGGAGGGGATTGTCCCACTCTGCTCTGCCCTGGGACAGCCTCACCTCAAGTGCAGGGGGCAGTTTTGGTCACTGCAGTATAAAAAAAGATATCAAGCTATTAGAGAGTGTCCAAAGGAGGGCCATGAGGATGGTAAAGGTCCTTGAGGGGAAGTTGTATGAGTGGCTGAGGTCACTTGGTCTGTTCAGCCTGGAGAAGAGAAGGCAGAAGACTGAGGGGAGACCTCATTGCAGTCTACAACTTCCTCATGTGGGGAAGAGGAGGGGCAGACACTGATCTCTTCTCTGTGATGACCTGGGGCAGGACCTGAGGGAGTGACCTAAAGTTGTGTCAGGGGAGGTCTAGGATGGATATTAGAAAAAGATTTTTCACCCAGAGGTGGTTGGGCATTGGAACAGGTTCCCCGGGGAAGGGGTCACATCAACAAACTTGACAGAGTTAAGTGTTTGGACAGTGCACTCAGGAACATGGTATGACTCCTGGGGATAGTGCTGTGCAGGGCCAGGAGTTGAACTCCATGGCCTTTATGGAACCCTTCCAACTCAGCACATTCTGTGATTTTAGAATCTAACCCAGTTCCAAGGCTTTGCACCTATGAGCAGAAATGTCCCAATTTTCACATGCAGGTCTAACACAGGCTTAACTGCTACAATATGCAGTTCAGTGTTAGTAAACAAGTTAGTCTTTCTGTCAAGATGCAGAGAAAGGTCATTATGGGACGGTTAAGCACATTTTTCTGAGAGCCACATTTAGCTCTAAATGAGAAAATTTTCCAGGACGTTAAGGGAAGCTCAGAGTTTCCTTCAAATCTGGTGACTGGTAATTTGTAATTAGTCAGTGCTGCATTCCACCCTTGCTATGGTCAAAAAGGATATCTCTGTTTTCCCCTGGTTAACTTGGACTTGATCAGAAGAGGGGGAACATAGAAGAACAGAGAAAATAGTACTACATCTGAGTGCATCATATTATCTACTGAGAATGACATTTCACTCAATTGCAATTTTAAAGTAACAAGAGGGCATTGCCCTGAAAGAGTTCTTTTCAAGGATTTACCGGCAATTTCTAGATGACTGGCTTTTTACTAGTCCGACTTGCTAAACTACGATGCACAAATATTTGCTACTCACTGAAAGCACAATCTCACATAATTAAATAGTATTTTTCATTCCTAAATTGTACGTTTATTACAATTTAGGACAAAAACATTTTTATAAAGAGTCACAGTACATTGCCTGAGAAACTACTGTTATAAATGCATGTGCGAGGAGGTATCTGACGTAATTATGATTTTGGTGCACGATATTGACTAGATCTGAGGGCTTTTTTACAGTTTGAAAGATTGATTAGGTATGATTTAGTTTATTACTTGATTGTGATAGTTAAATTTGCGTAACATTTTGAACTCTTTAGTAACCCCGTTTCCAGTTTTACCTGTTGGATTTTTATTTGTACTTTTATGTAGAAAGATACACTTGATTACTTTTGGGATTTCTCATTACTACACTCAGTACTACAAACTGCAAAATCAACAGCACAGAATATATTATGCACACTTGAAAATTGCATTATATTTTAAAAATGGGAAGTTAATCAGACTTTAATTTCATTCTTTTTTTTTTGCAGTATTACTCATATAGATTTTTAGTGCACTGAGTGGAAAACTAGTGACCAGTAATGAAATCATAATGGATTTGAGGAGCTCAGAATAGCTTTGTCTCAGTTGTATTGTTTCACACATGAGTAGAAGTATTTGTGTATTTTATAAATTACAGAATACACTACACTTTCTAAAACCACATCACATTTCTAAAGCAAAGGTGCTCTGTATAGAAAAACATTGGTTGTTTACCACCTTCCAAATTTCACAGGAAATCCAAGTTCTTATTAAATCCAGTGTAATTTTTCTTCTGGCTTTAACATTATAAAACAGAAAAGAATTTTTCTACATAATCTAAAATTTATGAGACTGGAGATTTTTCCTTTACCAAAAAAACATCAGACAATCAAAGAAAATAAAATAAAAATAAAAATATATTCCATAAAACCGCCAAACAAAATTGTGTCTATCATAATAGCATGGCAACATTAGCATTTTAGTCTTGTGGAATTTACTGACAAGTCAGATAAAGAAATGAAGTTCTATTATTTTTAAAATTTTAAGTGAGTGATTCTTTAAAAAGGATCCTTTTAATACAAGACTCAGTGTCTTTCGATGAAAGAAAAATAATTCTAATCTTTCTTTATCAATATTTCTTCTGTTCACAGATGGAATCTTATTACCTATTTTATTGGTAAAAAACAAGTACTAGAATTATGGCATTTAAATTGATATGTATACTGAAGATGCCTCCAACAATGTTGCTTACACTAAGCAGGAAATAAAACCATAACTAGTATAAAAAGTAAGTTTTCTTTAGTCCATATTACTTACTGATCTAATAAATATCATCTGCAACTTCCTTGTCTGTATAATTGAATCAAGGTGTTTGTTATGCTTGCTGCATTTTAATGATTTAAAATTATTACATAGTATTTAGAAAAAACCCCAACTTTATTTAAAAAATCAAATTTCATTGTGGGGAAACATTATCAATTCTTTTCCTCTGGAGTAAAATAATCCCAGGGCATTTTTCAGACTTTGAAACTTTGAAAACACCACTGGCAAAAATAATGCTGCATTTATAAGGTAACTGTGGTGACATATTTGTAAAACAGCATGTAAGAGCTCATAAAAGGGAAACAACTTCCTTAAGTAATAATAAAAGAAGCTTTCATGTAGAGAGATACAGTGAGGTGCTAATGTTCCTGTGCAACTATTACCTATTTATTTCTTCTCTTCTACAACTCAAGATTTTACAGGTAGGAATGGTTAGTATCTGTTTGGTCCAAGCCACTTTGGCACACTGAGGGTACATATACACTGTCATTTTGTTTCAGTTCAAAAGTGCAGTTTGAAAGAAAATCTCAACATCGGTATATCTAACCACAGAAAATTAACCTCAGGTTATTGTGAGCGCCCTTACAGCATGTGTGCTAGTTATCTTAAGTGGAACATACATTCTTGGAGAACATCTAAAGTGCAGTAATACATGGGGCCACACTAGCAACTTGCAAGCAAACCTTCTAAAACACACAGAGTTTCAGGGATGGCAACACAAAAAGCTTCATACTTTAATTGCTCTTGCTGCTACCTATTGTTCCTCTGCTATTCTACCTGCATAACGTCGTTAATTCAGTCTTGGTGGTGACAATGCTTTGGGGAAGAGCATGGTACCAGTTGAATTCTACACAGACTCAGCCCTTCAGCCAGAACATGGAAAATAAGTCTTGGATTTTTTAATGATATCTAATGGTATTTTCACTTTTCTATTTATGCAAGTACACGAGGATGAGTAACATGAATCATGTGACAAAAGTGGCTAGAGCATACCTTGCTTCTAGATTAATATAGATACATGCTTCCTTTATAGATGGTCAATCCCATTTAAGGATAGTTTGTAATGAGAAAAAGCAAGAAATTAATGACTACAAGGTTAGAACTACCAGTCCTTTAGCGTAAATTTAAAGCACATGCATATATGATTGCATGCAAAGGTAGATCAAAAATAGTAGAATTAGACAAAATAAATCTATATAGATATTAATTAGCTACAAAGTATCCAAGGCCTTTATCTTCATTGCAGTCTTTTGGAACAAAGAAATTCACAGAGCTGAAAGTGAAGTACTCTTATCTGAGTGAATCTGGCTCTGTCTCTTTAGAGGAAATTAATATATGAGGAAATTAACTTATTGATAAAGGTTTCCTACTTCTAGATGATAAATTTTGCTAAGTAATATCTATATCAATAATTTTCAAATGTTCTAATCCCATAGAAATGCCTTCTACTCTACTTTCTCTTAAGGGAAAACAAAGCTTTCAAGTACATTTCAATATACTTTCCTCACAAAGAAGTAATAACGAATAATAATAGAGGACGATACAAAATCAAGTTTAAATGAATATTAAAAGTATACTGAATGTAAATAATTAAAAAATTTTAATGAAATATTTCATTTTAAAGATATATTTGATTAATAAAATCTTTAAAAGAAACATTTTGTTTCCAGTAGCATTTCATTTGGAAGTTTTCTGTGTCACACATGGAATGAGACTCTTGTACTTTATGAGATTGTTTAATCATTTCAGAATTTCTTCACAACCTTTTTGTACATATGTGGGAGAGCAAGAGAAAGCTATATCAGTTCTTCTGTATCACACATCAAGACAAAATCAGTCTTTTTAAAGTGAAAGACAAACATGCTGACCCATACCTGCTCCACACACCATTAAGTGAGTTAACTTCCCTGAAGACTCAAGACTGACTCCCTGCTCAGCTGAGTTAAAACCAGGTCTTATATCCACAAGTATCTGCTAAATTCTGGATGCTAAAACTCACCACCCTCCTTTTCTGAGTCAGTAAATAATTAATGACCGACACAAAATGCAATATACCATGAAGAGAGATTGAAAGAATGCCATACCAGGATGGTCAGTGACATTACAGAAATAATTTGCTTGAGGGGACTTTCAACTTAAAATCTCCAAACCACCTAAATCAGAAAGGAGCTAAAAAGTGGGTTGTTCATGATCTACAGAATAATGATATCAATGTGATCCAATGCCCACGCCCTTGTTCGTGTTTTTAAACTTCTCAGATTTTATCTTCTCTGTTCTGATAAGACTAACGACACTTTATACAGCATCGAAGCCACAGCTCTCCAAACACAAGATAGAAACAGGAAAATCCCACGTATATAACAAATCACTTATATGGAGAACACAGGAGGAATTATGAATTAGCCACAAAAGAAGGAAAAGTGGGCATGCTGTGGTTTGACACATTTATTTGAAGAGAAAACAAACCACAGCAGTTAAGAAGGACAGAAATCAAAATGGGCTAATGCAAAAGAGGGAATGAGGGAGCTCATCTAACTGATAAAGCCTTCACAGTGTTCAAAACTTAAAAAATCAAATAATTGGATAAACGTGCCTACTGGCATTCCTCAGAGAAGGCAGACAATGGATTTTGCTACTAACTTTAACATTCTACTTGCTCCATAAAATGTGAAATACAGAGTGAAATATAAAGTGCAGCCTCAGCACTGAGAATGAACATGAACTGAGAGATAAATCTTCTAATACTTCAAGCTAACAATATGAAAAAATAACCATTGGGTTTAAAGATCCCTTTGTGTTCACCAATTCTAAAGGTCTCTCGTGTAAATTCAAGACTTCAGACTTCAAACTTTGCAATATGAAATAATTTTGGAGATGATGGAAGATGAAGGAATTGGTTGTTCTTCCAACCCAGCTCTAGCCCATAATGATGCCATATTTCAAAGGAATCTTTGAATGTGTGTGTTGTGCAACACATATCTGATTAATGTAGTAGTGTGTGATTTTTTTTCCTCCCTAAGAGTCACTCTACCAATCATAGACAGAAAAGAGCAGAACACAGATAAATATCTTATCTCCATGGAGACTATTTAGCAGCATGGGTATCCTGATTTTTATACTCATTTGAGAGCAAACAATAAGTTTACAACTCTCACTCCTCTATTGGTGACTGTGCAGCACTTCTGTAGCACAAAGCACTGATTTAACCAGCCAGGGCAGCATTTCTCCCACTAGGATGAGATAATTGGTATTATAATTTAATTAAGGACCTTAGAGTACAGCAAATAACGTAAAAGTACATCCTTTCCTAATATTTCTGGATAGGAAGACAGAGGAAAAGTCAAATGAGGCAAAAAACCACCCCAAAACCAGGTAGAATGGATGAAAAGAAGCCTTCAAATTAATTTTCATTTAAAATTGCCAAAATTTCTGGATTGATCAGATTTTCAGCTACATAGGTCCAACTTGAAAAAAAGCAAATAAAGCTTTCATCATGCTAGAACTATTTACTTTTGTTTTGCCATCTGCAACCTCTTATAGTCTTTCTATAGTCTTTGCTACTTACTGAAATACACTTAATAAAGAATCACCTGCCTCTTTAGCATACTTTCCATGTCACTTGCATTCCTGATCTCTGTTTGTAGAAGCCACTGTACAAGTCTGATGTCCCTTCATAAGGATTATAGCTTTCAATCTGCTCCTAAAACAGATAGTTTTATGAAAAATCCACTGGATTTCAGGTAGGATAGGGGATGGAGAATACCCAAAGCTCACAAGGTCAATTTTGCTTTCAACTTTGCTTTCAACTTATCACAGAGAAACCTCTAAAGAGATACTGCAGTGAAGACAGTGGCAGAGATTTGTAGTTACAAAGCAGACCCAAAGAGCATTTATTGTAACAGGCCAACTTCCACAAGCTCACTTTGTGTACAAGAGTAAAAAATGAGATGGCTCACTGAGGTAAGTACTTTAGACAAAGTTTTGAAAATCATGCCTCCTTATAGATCAATGTGTGGCATGTTTCTCATTACAAAATTCATTTTACCATTTGCTTTTGTTTTTAGTATCATGAAGAATAAGTTATTTCACAATGTCAGCATCACAAGTGCAGCCTCAATTAAAAACTCCTAGAAAGAGCTGCCACTAGAGATTCAGTCTCTCAATAAAGATATCATCAAATGAATATCTCTACACTTTGTCCTTTGATAACCTCTTATATTGTAAAAAGATTTTTGATTTCAGAGTATCCCAGTAACAAAGGAGGATCATTTGGTTTCACTATTTAAATACATAGCCGTCTTTTTGCATCTGCCTAAGTACTTCCCAAAACTGTGGGTGTATGAATGAGAGTGTACTACCGCTGAGCCTGCTCCCACTGAAAATTACTTTAGCAAGTAGGAGAATCGTTCTAGACACCCCCAGGTGCTCTTTAGGCAACGCATGCTACTTGCAGTTATGGAAGAGTGGCCTGAAGAGGCTGTTCAGCTTCTCACCAGCATCTTCCCAGTACAATACACTGAAGGTGTACTGTTGCAGAGAAACCTTAAGAATTGGGCTATTGAAAACCTCTCCTAGGTTTTCAGTCAAAATTATGCAATCTTAAACATGTCTATGTAGTTTTAAAAAAATCTACTTTGTTATGAAATATAGTAACTTTGTTTTTGAAAGACCCACTCATTGGACCCCAAGAGAATATACAAAATTCTCAGAGAAGCTGCACAGAGCAGCTACCGAGAGTAGGTACCTAGTGAAAATGAACATTGAAGTTCCTGTCTTGGAGTTTTAGTAGTATGCAGTACAGATCAGGGAAAGTGCTGCTGCAGAAAATAAATGACATTAACTTTGGAACCATTTTTGTTTAAGACAGCCTACTGTATGCATTTCTGTGGTGTTCTGCCATGTGGAGAAATACAGAGGACAGAAGTTCAATGGTTCAAACTATGCTTCACTAGGAACTTTTGTGCCTGAACAATAATTCAAAAGTTTCACAGGAGGACGTACCTTAGAGTAAGATAAACATGAATGCACTTTAGTAGTATTTACACATCCACAATGGTAAACAGGCAGCTTACCAAACCAAACAAAATACTGTCCCAGTAGCTGGCCTCAAGGTACGTATGACCTGGGATTTTCCTGATGTGGGAACAGCCACTTTACTGTGCAAGACAAAAAGGAGGCAACTATTTGAACTAATATGTGTCTCAAGCCTCTCCTGTGTTTCTAAATAAATTATATGCTTTTTCTTAGAACTAAAATTTTTTAAAAAGTCAGAAAGGACAACAACAGTTATAAAAAAATCACAGAGTATGTACTTCTTCATAAAATTACCTGTTTTAGGAGGAGATTGAGAGCTATAATCCTTATGAATAAAGCTTTTCATAAAAGTCTATACTTCAATAGATGAGAAGAATTCATGAACATGTCAATTTCTCAAAATTTTCTCAAAAATTGTCCATGCAGATTTGTGTTCTTTTTTGTGTAAATTTCATACATATATTGATTAAAAGCACCATATTACTTAATAAAAACAAAGAAAAATATATATGCCTCAACCAAACACTGAGTGAAGTGGCTTAGAAGGTAGTGGTATTTCACTGAGAGTTACAGTAAATGCATCTGGGTTCCAAAACAGAAGTTTCTAGAACTTCCATTCATGCACAATAACCCGTGGAAGTGTATAGAAAGGGGAGGTAATCAATAACATCCAAACCAGGAGAAACAGAACTTTAATTTATAAATTTTAAATTTAATGTTTTGTTGGGGTTTTTAAATCTCCTTAAATATCACACAATTTGAATTGTTTCATAGAAAGAAGTTTGAGGTAATACAGCATAACAATGACAAATTATGCATTTGAAGGTGAGAACATGGTGCTGAATGCAAATTACTATTCCTACAGACCTAGTCTTCTGGATGTCCAGGTTGTGTGCCTCTATAAGACCTGTCCTGTTCACGGGCAACAAAGCATCCGGGAGCACATCAAGTAAGAGTGAAAGTAGCTGAAGCTTAAAAGACAGAAACTGTAACAAGAATATGGTTTTAGAGTAAGAATAAAATACGCAGATTTAAGACCCTGCAAAAATATAGCTCAGTCTATCCATCTTCTTTTTTCTCCTTTTTCTTGAATGAAGCCATATTTTATCCACACACAATATGTTGTATTAATTTTGCTAATTCCTAATCCTAGGAGAGAAACTATTATATTCTGTAACATTGAAAATATGTCCTGGCTGTTAGATTTTTGTTTCATCAAGTGTGTTTTATATCTACATATATAAAGCATAGAATACAGTTACTGGCAATGAATTCAATATACATTTGACCGGTAGCTAATAATAATAATAATGACACATCTACTAAGAAATATCTATTGTGTGGCTGTCTTTTACTTGAAGGACTATTTAAGTCAAGCAAAAATTTAATGTCTTTAGGAAAAGCTTTATTCTAGTCCGCAAACTGCTGTTTTGTAAATTAAACTTCTACATGTGTTATTCTGATGAACTGACTTCACTAAATCCTTTAAAATCATATTGAATTCCTACTTTGAAGTTTATCTAATCTTTTATAGCACCTAAAGAAGCAACCAATGTAAAATATGTGGTTGGGATTGCCTTCACTAACCCACTTACGTTAAACATATCTTTTCTGATCAAATCCTATATGTTTTACATGCATCAAAAAATAATTACAGCAACATATTAATATCTCTAAGAGACTTAATATAGGCACTCTGAGGAATAGCATTACAGCCATAACTCAGGTCTTGTTATCTCTGGGAAAAAATAGATATTGTTACAGCAGTAAAAGTATACAGTATGTGTCTAATCAAGAGATGAATTTTAAATAAATCCCTTAAGAGGTCTCAAACATAATGAACTTAATGAAAATTAACACAGTGTGAAACAGAGCAGAAACGGAATCACAGACAGCATAAATCAGTGCTCAGGCTGGAACTTCTTAAAAGCTTATATTATAATTTTGAAAACAATTATCTTAAGAGGTCTTAATAACAAAAAAGCAATAAAGCTATTATAGCCATCCTCTGGAGTGCTCCACTTCACCTTGTTATTAAATTGCTAAAACACAAATAATGCACTTTGGGCTGGATGACCTTCATATTTGTTAAGATGAACTCTCTCTGTTTTAAAGCAAGGTCACCAAGCAGGATTCAATTTAGGAGCAAAGAGGTTAAGCAACTGAAACAATATGTTCGAATATAATTTCATCAAGGTAAGGATTAAGCTTAATTCTGAGTGTGCTGGTTTTAATACCAGTCCATAAATTAAACTTCAACTAAGCCACTCCCTTTCCCCTTCCAGTAAGGGAGGGACAAAAGCTGAGACCATGTGTTGAGATAACAATTTACTGAAAGCACAAAGCAGTAGAATAAGGAAATATTAATGGCAAAGGCATAAAAACCAGAAGATATTTTGCCCACAGAAAAGGTGTTCACTACTGGGAACAAGAAACCCCCAGGATGGTGGCCACTTCCCACAGGTTGCAGCAGTGTGGCTTTCTGCAGACAAAGGCGTATGGCAAATGTTCCCACGCGTTGCTCATGTGGAAGTCAGGAACAAAAGCAAGACGGCAGGAGAGTTACTATGTCTAGTGTTTCCCACCCATCTGACCGAAACAATGAAAAGCCGTGACAAACAAGCCCCATGAAAGCTGGGCCATCCGAGTTGGGCTGCGCAGCTGTCCTGCTGGGCTCAGTTCTGTACAGGTGTCTGCACTGCCATTTGTACCACTCCACCAAGCTAGAGGTTGTTCCCATGTGCTGCTGCTGCTTTTCCAACTGTCCTGCTGTGCTCCTTTTGGCTCAGCTTGGCTAGGCCCAGCTGAGGTCTCCTCTTCTGGGCTGGACAGGCTTGGCTGGGCTGGGGTCACCCCCGCCAGCCGTCTGCCCGCAGCAGCCTCTGTGCTGGTGTTGTCACTTCAGCACCCCTGTCAATTTGCACCTTAGCTGCTTTCCCCTTCAGCACCATATCCCACAACCTAGTTCTGGAGAAAACAGGAGGGGAACTGGTGGTCGAGGCAGGGGGCAGGGCCAAAGGGCCTGACTTTAACACTTCCCACTGGAGAGAGAGAAACAAAATGGTGCTGATTTCCATGGAGTGCTCTCATTTTCATCTCAAAATCATGCCCCCCATCACTGATTAAGTGGTATAGAATAACAACTTCGACACACTCACACTGTGCTAAGCTTCACCCCTCTCTCTGAAACCAGAACATTTTCCACTCCTTATTGTATACCATGTACATTATGCCCAGATCTCATACTTTCCAAATATATACATATATATATACACCTATATATACACTTATAACTATACACAAGCACAGATATTATTTCACTAAACAATGACCATTCCCCTACCTCAATCTTAATTTCTTTTATGGTAAAACAAGTCTTCAGGAGGACCTGGATTGTCTTCTCCCTTTTCTCAAAAATGTCTGCTGGAGTTTTTTTCTGGTGATGATAGTCTCCTGTAAGTCTCCACTCTCCATAGGACCTACACACTGGCCATATAGGACTACTAAAGGGTGAGTGAGTCTTCCTGGCCACTCCCTGGCTCTCCAGTTCAGGAACCATCACATGGATGGGGTCACAGAGTCCTGGCTGGCTTGGTGTTATCAGTGGTGCACTGTTGTGGTAGTGATTGGTACCTGTTGTTCTTCGACCCTCAGCAGTCCCCCAGAAGGGTCCTCTGAGAGACCAGGCGAGATATTCAGCCATCTAATATTCTCTGTCTCCACAGGAGCTATCTCAAAACCCCTATAATGCCCTTTTTGGATCCTTGAAATACCCTTTCCTGAGGTAATCTCTGCCAAGGATTACTGGGGCCTCTGGGCCAGTCACAATGGGGTGCTTTTGTCATTCATTCCCAGTCAGGGTGTCCTAGGTTACAATATAAGATGTAACCAAAAGCATGTATTCTATCACCATCTTCATAAACAGGTGGGGCAGTGTTTGTTATCTGCTACCATGACTCACCCTTGATAACTCCCTCCGGGGGTTATCTCCTGTTAATGGGGCCATCAATGCCTTGCCTCGTGACTCACCATCCCATTGTGAGATGCTCCGCCCAGGAGGAGGAGCTGAGAGTTCCCATCTGTATATAATCAGAGGTTTGGAATAGCACAGATAGCCCTTACCTGCGGGATTCCCGGAGGACTAGAGCTACACCACTGGACCTTCAGGCGAAGACCAGACTCTTTTCTACAGGATCACTGCTTCAACAGAACCACTTCATCTGGACTGCTACCAACATCCTGACCGACAGGGTGCCAGGTTGTATTCTGACTCTGTCAGTGTTGTTTCTTTCCTTCTTCGTACTATTGCATTTATTTTTACTTTTCCCTATTAAATTGTATTTCTGACTTGGAGTCTCTCACTGGTTTGCTCTCAAACCTCTACACAGGGTCACTTCAGCTTCCAGTACAGTCAGCTGTTGGGATCCCCCAGAAACAGAGATATGTTCTGCTCCTACATATCTTGATGGCATCAGTGTACATTGTGCTCTAGGGTCAACTAAAGCCTTACATTCAACTCATGTTCATCTAAGAGTGCAGCCAATTGGAGGCCAAGGGCGCAGTACTGTTAATCTTCTCCTCAACAATATCTAAGAGTTTACTCATATCCTTTGTTTACTTTTGACTAATTTCTCATTTATAATTTTACTTTCCTTTTCAAAAGTCTCTTGTGCTATCAACACAACAAATTTCTTTAAAAGTGTTTTTCTTAACCTTCTGCCAACAAGCATATATGCATTATTTTATTGGCATATAGAGAAGATTAAGATATTTAAGATTTTGAATTTTCCTTTTCAAAAATCATTCAAGATCTTCCCCATAATTTGCTTACGCAGACATAATAAAAACATGAGATTGTTATTCATTTGTTCCTATGAAATTTTCCTAGCTGCGCATGTTCCCTACTAGAATAATTCTATACATTAAAATGTTCTACCGTATGTTAGTAGGCAGCTCCCCCATTGCTACATTTTAACTTCATTTAAAGGAATTTTTGGCAAATGCAGTGACTACAAATTCCCATGCAAGTTCCTCAAATCCATGCAGTGTAGCACAATTCCAGGCCATATTCAGACCTGTACAAGTCTAAAGGTACAATTCCCTTGAAGTCAGTACATTTTCATTATAAATTATTCAGCTCTCTTTTTCCCCACTCAGTGACAAATCAATGACTACCATTTCACCACTTAATTACCTTTATCATCTAAAATATTCTGCATTCTACACAAATATTTAAACAGCTCTTTTTGTTGAAGAAGCAAAATATAATATAAAAGATTTTACTCTCCTGTGCTGTCAAATCTGGCACCTTTCAAAAAGCTCTATAATGAGACATCCACTTAAAGTGAATTAGATCACCAAGAACCCAACATAATACAAAGAAAAAAAATCCAAACTATTTTGGGTTCTCTGTACTTGTACATCTAGCTCTCCTAGCTGAGATATAATAACTGCACAGAAAATGTATTCTATGTCTCTCCTGTTCATTTTATTCCTGCTACAGTTATCTCTAAAAAGTATCTTAAATCAGTCTCAGTACACTGAAATTTATTACTGAATATAGTTCTTTAGTGAATGCATCATGGTTATGGTTTTAAATACTACTAACAACAAATATCAGAGCACTTTATATTCCTTAGAATGCTATGCACATTTGTAGTAGAAAATAAGATACCATGTGCCCAATTAAAAAAAACCAAAAAAACCAACAAAAAACCAAAAAAGCACCCATCTTCCATTTCCAACAATAAAAAATGGATCATATTAAGTTTTCAGCTACTTTCAGTATAATGTTGTCATGTATGAATCATATTACTGAAACCAGTCTTTCTGAGATTCTTTTTGTTCTGGGTTTTTGGGGAGTGCCCTCTGTATAAAACATGATCTTCAAATGAAAAATAAAATCCTTCCTACCAATATCTAGAACTCAAACGAATGCCAATGTAAAGTTATATCTAGCAGGACTGGGTTTGATTTTAATTACTGATCGCTCCAACTTCTTCAGTGCGCTCTACTACATCCCAATATACCATTTTAGGAAATAACATACTTAAATGATTTTAACTCAAATAACTATGTCTGAGAAAACAACAGTGTGTTCAGAGTGGGATTTAAATATGTTAGACTATTGTCCTTAGAGAGATTTAATCTGTGTAATGCAGGTGTAGTGCATCCTGTCCTTTATTTTACTCCAAAGTTTAAATGTTTCCTCTAGAGTTTTAACATTATCGTGGCATCAATTTCTAACAAATATAAAGTACCCTACCTTTAAAAAAAATGGATTAATATAAGGCATAATGCTAAAGTATGTGTCAAGTGTAACCTTTATAACTTTGCTTGTCAGGTTTTTCCATTAGAGACCTCATAAGCAGCCCCTGCATATCAGTCACAGTGTACCCTGACAGGTTTAACCTTCCCAAGTGGCTGAATACACCATCTTCACTGCAGCCTATTGACCAAAGCAATAAGCCATTCTGTATAGTGTATTAAAGTCATTTTCCACATGCTACCTCAGCACGACCCATTGTTCATGCTGGCTCCTGCTGACCATGAAAACCTGCACTCCACACTAAATTGCTACACTTTACACCGTTACACCAGTTAAGCAGTAAGCCCCCTACTGAATTGTTTTTTTTCTCTTCATAGTCTAAAAAGCACAGTGATTATCACAAATGCTCAAGATGTGATTTTAGACTGCAAATAATAAAAACCAGCCCTGCAAATAATTTAAACACTTAAAATATATGCTGACTGTGGAAACTTTATTTTTTTTATAATTCACCAATCCTTTGTTCATAGATATCTAAGAGTGGCGGGCCATCTGTGCAAGCCTGAGCAGCCTTGGGCACTCTGTGTCAAAGGTTGCATTTCAGCCCCATGAAATTCACGCCGTCTCTGCTGAAATCAGCTTTGTTGCTAGACCCTGTGACAAATGAGTCCAATCTAGGCTGAATGCCCTTGACTTGACCCTGGCCAGTGAAAACAATAGGGCAGACTCAGCCAGTGGAAAAGATGTTCTGCACTAATGAACCCAGCGGTGGCCACAGGTCAGTTAAAAAAGAGGGGATAATGTTCAATCTTTTCAGGTGCACATTTATAATGAGAGAAGCACACAATCCCTTTCAGGATGGAGCACATATAACAAAGAAAGTATTTGTACACTCATCAAGGCTAATGGACCCTGAGGGTGCTATAGGAATATGTTTTTAATTTAATCTTTATTGAATGACCTTACACACTTCATTTTCTCTGCACGGCACCATGAAATGGACACACTCTCACTAAGTTCAGTGCTGAAAACAGATGAATATATAAATGACCATTGCCTGCTGGGTATGCAGATTAATTTTCTTCCCTTATTTTCACCTTTGTCCACCCTGCTGCTTGCTCCCAACGCAATTTCTTATAGGGATATATCTGCTATAAAGACTTTTTTTTGCTACCTACAGTTCTGTACCATTTTCAGTGTGGGATACTGAGAGGCAAAAGGGTGTCTGGTACATGTATGTTTAAAGAATTTTTCATCACGTTTCTCTTGCTACTCAGGGAGAGGAGTCCTTTCTCTGCTTCACCATGGGGTTCCTCCCATGGGAGATTGCTCTCCATGAACTTCTTCGGTGTGAGTCCATTCCGCGGGCAACAGCCTTCCACAAAGTGCTGCAACGTGGGTTACTCTTGCACAGGGTGCCATCCTTCAAGGACAGGCTGCTGCAGTGTGGGCTCCTCTCTCCACAGGCCTCCCACAGGGTCACAGCCTTCTCAGGCATCCACCTCCTCCAGTGTGGGTCTCCTCCATGGGCTGCTGGTGGATCTCTGCATCCCCATGGATCTCCATGGGCTGCAGGGGCACAGCTGCTTCACCATGATCTTCACTATGGGCTGCAGGGGAATCCCAGCTTGGGAACCTTGAGCACCTTCTCCCTTCCTTCTCCACTGACTTTTGTGTCTGCAGTAGTTCCTCTCACATGTTCTCACCCCACTGTTTTCTGGCCGCAATTACGTCTGCGTAATAACAGGGTTTTTTCTCCTTAAATCTGTTACCACAGAGGCGTTACCACAGTTTCTAATGCCCCCAGCCTTGGCCAGGAGCACATCTGTCTTTGGAGCTGGGGATTGTCTGTGCTGGACATGGAGGAAGCTTCTGGCAACTGCTCACAGAAGCCACCCTTGTAGCCCCTCCCCCCACCAAAGCCTGGCCAAGCAAACCCAAAAAAGACTATGGCCTTTCTCTAGCTGCTCTTCCTAAGCTGTCCTGTTCTTGCAAAGGGCAGCCTCTTATCTCTCAGTGCTTCCAGTGCAGACCACAGACATATTTTGGGATTTTTAAATGAATGCCTGTGAATTCAGCTACACCAGGTCCTACAGAACTTTTTCCTATACTCTGTTAATAATTTTGTTGTGACTCTGTTTCCTGCTATGCTCCATTGCAGTCTGGTTTGGATTCAAACATAAATCAAGTTCATGCAAACTTCATTGGGGGCCACTCATAGAACCTATGCCTCAGTTTCCCTGTATATATTTTTACCAACACATGAAGAAGGACAAATCCCTGTCCTAAACTGAAGCATGCCCTGAATAAGTCTTCCATAAATTCATAACACAGTGGCTAACACAAGTTGCATAGAAACTTGCAGATTATACTGGGATTATAGCTTTATTTTCCTTTTAAAAAGTTTAACTGGTATTGCAAGGTGGTGAGAAAAAATGCTAGATTTTCTTATGCAATTTCAGGACCCAAGTCCTCCAAACAATCTACTCTCAATACAACCTTGTATGCTAATTTCTTGCATGAAAACCAACCCATGTAAAAGCCACCTGAGCTCCTGCTGGGAAAACTACACCCCCATATGCAATCAAAAGAGGTTCTACTTGCAAAAGAGCAGACAAATAAAGGCCAATAAATCTGGTTTCTTACAAAAACCCCCTCCATTTGCAGTTCCTCTTCCCTTTTCTATAAAGGAAGGAGATGACTGGAAGTCTCAATTAAGAAGATTGATTCCTTATCATTTTACAATGATGCCTAAGGATCCAGTCAAGTCCTATTTTTTTAAGTACTCTGTGAACACAGTGATATTAAAGACAGTCCATACCTTTAAAGATTTACAGGCTTAAGGGACCAGAAAAATATATAGGAAAAAAACGCAGAAGTACAGCTACATGAAGTGACTTACTGAAAGTGACCCAATAGACTAATAATAATTAATAGAATATAAAGGTCAGCAGGACTAGGGCAGTGATCACCCCCCTGCACTCAGCACTGCTGCAGCTACACCTTGAACACTGTGTTCAGTTTTGGGCTTCTCATGGCAAGGAAGATATTGAGGTGCTGGAGCAGGTGCAAAGAAGGGCTATGGAGCTGAGGAAGGGTCTGGATCACAAGCATGACCAATTGCAGCTGAGGCAGCTGAGGGTGTTTAGCCTGGACAACAGGAGGCTCAGAAGAGATCTTTTCACTCTCTACAACCACCTGAAATGAGATTGTAACCAGGTCAATCTCTTCTCCCAGGGAACCAGGGGATATGACCTCAAGCTGCTCCAGGGGAGGTTTAGATTGGATGTTAGGAAAAATTACTTCACGGAAAGGATTGTCAAGCTTCAGAACTGGCTGCCCAGGGAGGTGGTGGGCTCACTGTCCCTGGGGGTATTTAAAAGATGTGTAGATATGGCATTTGGGACATAGGTTAGTGGGGGGCTGGGCAGTGCTGGGTTAATGGTCAGACTTGATGAACTTAAAGTTTTTTCCATCCCATGTGATTCTCTGATTCTATCTAAAATACTGGCATTGTTTAACCATGTTTAATGTTTACCATTTCTATCTCTTCTTACAGGAAATCAGGTAAGACACAGGTGTATCATGGTGCAGTACAACTGCCCAACCATATCTAAAGGATATGCACAGAACGATTCTTCCCCTGTTTCAGGTACAGGATTGACTGATTTTGGTAACTAAGTAAATGTAGCCACATAATCCATGAAGAGCACGGAATATCATAGATGACATCAAGCTTTTGAGACCAGTGTTCACAAGAAAAGAGAATGAAGGAAAAACGGAGACGTCTGATTTCTGAAGCTGTAAACCAGAGGTTGGCAGTGAAACCGAAACTCAGGAGAATTTTATGCATGTGATTAAAAAGTCATTTTTTAATTTGGAGTTCTCATGTGTTATTGGGTTGCCCATAAAGTCAGACTATGGACCTAAACAGGCACTGGGTTTTGAATTTGTTTAAGTAGACCGTTCAAGAACATATAAAAGGTTGATGCCTTATATGTTCTTCTCAACAACCTCATCTGTTTTCATGGCTTTAATTACCATTTCTACACACAAGACCCAGATTTATCTCTACCCCAATGACCTTTTCCTCAGTGTTAAAATTCTTATTTTAGTTGTGTAAATTCTTTTGATTATTTAAGGGACCATCATAAACTCTGTGTATTATGCAAAAGTGAAGATCTTGTTTCCTGCTTGAGCACTGGGAGCTCATTTGAATGGTCTACTTAAACACCTTGATGCAAATCAACATGGCCACACAACCTCCCTGACCCTCCCTCAGTGCTAAGCAGGTTGCTGCAGAAATCAATGATTTCAGAGTTCTGTAGTCCCACCAAAGCATATGTCTCCTATTATGAAAAGAAAGCAGTTTTACTTCTTCCACAACCAAATGTTAACCCTCACCCTGATCAAAAAAAAAAAGGGACCAAATGGCGGGAATATGACATTAAACCCAGTGCAATAATAATAATTAGAGAAACTTGCAGAAAAGTGAAGACACAGAAGCAGACCTTTGACCTACTCTTAAAGCATTGCCAAAAATACAGCAATGCTCTGGAACAAGAAAGAAAGGATTTGTACATTTAAGATGCTGAAGTGCCTTAGCAGATGAGCATCAGAGCCAAAAAAGGGGCAATTTTGTTTGGCATGAAATTGCTTTTAAAAGTAACTCTTCAAAACAAGGTTTATTGTACAGTAAATATACTTAGCATTCTTTGATACAATGAGAAATTCAAAATTTCCTGGTATGCCGTTTGATTATATCATCATTCACAATACACAGATTACACTGTGCTGTGACAGCCAGAGTCAAACTTGTCTATGGCTGTGTCTTAGAAGCTCACAGTATGTTATTATTAAATCGCATGGATGAAAATGAAGCCTGTTATTTCTACAGCTAAATGGTGCATTTGAATATGTGGACTCAGTTTGAAATTGTGTGACTTTTACAATACGAAACAAAACCAAAGACTCATTTTTTGGCCATTTCTCTATATGTGCTTACTTAGTTGTGATTCAGTTTTGTAATTTTTTTTACTTTTCTGAGTAAACCAGGATGAGCAGTCTATGAAGCAAGAAAAGATTTGGTCTAAGTTAAGATACTGGTCGTGTTCAGATAAGAGATGCTTGGTACATGCATTTATTTTACAGTCCCGAGAACATAATTGATTTCTGCCCATCTATATACAAAGACTTTATAAACTGATAAAAGGATATTAGAAGGGAATATAAATCAGATACCTAATTTATAATTGGCTTTCAACAAAATTTGATAATCTCTTTCTCTTTATCTCCCTTAAATTTATGATTGCACTTTCTGACCAACTGAAATATCGTTCCTTTTTCCGTAATGGATGGGCAATTCCTACCACTTACTTTTAGTTCTACGTGAAGTAGAGTAAACACCGAAGTCACTGCTGCTGCAGGATTTTTTGTCTTCTTCATTCATGTCCAAACACGCACATTAGTATAAGAATCATTCAAATATAGGATAACTAATCTTAAGTAGGTATCATTATGACCAAATCTTGGAGATAATATTGGAAATTTTGGGTCACTGAAACTTTTCAGTGCTTTTGATGATAATTTAATTTTTTCTTTATCGTTAACTGATTTTGTTTTGAAATATAATGATGAATTTTAATTAATATGCCTGAACTTTACATGCTAACTTTATATTTCTTTGCATAATCCTTATTTTCCCCATTAAAAAAAAAATAATAGAAAAAAAAAAAGGAAGGTAAAAAAGCAAACTATATCTATTAAATCTTCCCAAGGTCGTTGCCCTGTGTCTTTTTCTGCTCCTCAACAAAGTACTCATTTTTCTTAGCTTCCTGTCAGCATACCATGATATCCTTCACATCTGCCTGTGCCTTTGCTTTTATTAACAGAAAATACAGCCATAGCTTTAGTGTCATGTGTACTATAAAGACAGGATTTTCAAGAGATTTGACAACTCTCATATTTTCCGAAGTATTCTCTATGTAACACAGAAACCGTTTATTACTGCTAAGTAGTGACTGTCTCTGCAGCTTGAATAATGAAGTCCTCTAGGTCAGTATTTTCTACAAGGATGCTAACAGGAATTTAAAGAAGAATTCCTCTGCCATCCAGCACTAAAACAATGGATGTCATAATAGAGATCTATGTATTATCAATCTTAGATGCCACTATAATCAATCTAATTCTTTGGACAGTGAAAATACAATATGTTATATTGTTAAGCCAAGAATTTTCTTTTACCAAAATGTTTATAAAAAACCATAATAAAATTATTTATAGAGACCAACTCTGCTGTGCAAGGTAGGATAAATTTAACCCTCTATGAACAGTACTTTCAGCTGCAAGAGATTTACATTTGTTACCCGCAAAACAAATTTCCACAAGGTGCAGCAACATAGTTTTTGAGAATTATACAGCACCCAAGCAAAACATTAAGAAATTTCAGTGTTTCGCAGTATTTTTTCTATTAAAAAATCCCAAATTTACCACCAAATAAAAGATTACTCATCATTAACTAACATAAAAATATTTTTATTTCTCTCCCAAACTGACACAGTTCTTGAAACAAGAGCTTTTACTAGGTAATTTTCACAAAATTATGGAATACAAAACATGGGAATTAGCTTTTGTACAAATAATTAGAAAATAACTGGTGCAATTTTAACAGAAGATGCTTAAGTAATGCCCAGCATAGACATTGAATCAGAAATACACCAACCTCACAAACACTTAAAATAATGAATAATCTTTTTCATATGAGTAATCCTGCAAAATTCAATTTTGCATATACTTAAGCCTTTTTTTTTTTTTTTGTCTTGGAGGATATAGAGATTTTTAATATCAGTTGTTAAACGTGCTTGATATACTTGGTATACTTCAGGTCACTTTATTTTAGTAACATAAATACTATACTAATGAAGAAGAGAAAACAAAAAAATTGATCACAATCCCTTAGCTTTTTTCTTGTATGTTATTTGGACTTGTTCTATATCTGTGTTAAAGAAAACCCAAATGTAAGATAGTTAGTCATAAGATGGATTCCAAGGTCAAAATTAAATTTATAATTCAGCATTGAAGTCAACTCTACTGTTTCTAGTTTTAATTATATGGGGCAGTGTAAAAAGAGTGCTAAAATCAAACAATAATTAAAACCATTTTGAAACAAATGTACTGGATGAGTCTTACTGAAATTGCATCTAAAAACATCATTTGCATGCTTTTAAGTCTAAGGCTGGTGTAATTGCACAGCATTCTCTGCTGTGTGATTCATATTCAGGAGCCAGATTGTCCTCCCAGTGCAACATAAATAGGTTCTTCAATTATAGCCAGGCTGTAAACAGGACTGGAGGAAAAACTTGCACATGGAATAGAAGGAGAACTGTGAATAGAGGAGAGAGGTGCTGGTCACTGGGTTTCTTTTGCAGGATCCGCTCCAACACGACCATTCTGCCTACAGTGTAAAGCTGTTCTAGTGTTTCAGAGGGTAAAGATTTGTTCTATTTGCTTGTAGCTTCTACTAATCTTAGAATAGTTAAAGACCCATAGCAAACTCTCTGTTTCCAAGGTTCTTTGCATTGCTTCCTCCATATTTCTTTTTAGTCATATTCTTCCGCAAGCAGACCCATTCAGGGCTAAACTCTGTTAATATTAGCATCACTAATATTAAACATACCACAACTACAAGTGAAAATCTAGTGCCCTTCTGAGTAACTATGCAGAGGAGCGGCTATTCCTCCTTTCTCAGAGTAAGAAGCATTCACTAATACTAAGATTAAGAAAAAAAATCCTTGAAGTTAGCTTATTTTTTGATCTTTAAAGTGCATTACAAACTTAACTAATCTCCCCAGTACCTCACTCAAGTCACTTGTGCTGTACAGATGTGCAAATTGACCCGTGGAACTTGAGGGTCTAATCCTAAGAGTACAGAATAAATATATGTATCTTAATCAGGGTTAGATTTCAGGAGCCTCCTGCTTGAGCCTCTGTTCATATTTTGATGCTTTTCAGTATGAATAAATTATAGGTTCTCAAGAATAAATGTGAGAGTGAATGAATAAGTTATAGGGAGACACAATCATAGCCCAGTCCTGATTCACCCCCAAGGCTTGCTCATTTCTACATAGTGCACTTTCAAGGGTCATAATATTTCAGAACAAATTTTAAATGTAAACTATTGAGAAAAATTCAGGTTCTCCTTAGGACCGTGAAGGAAAACCCGTGTGAAATATCCTCTTGCCAATTGACTCTACAATCAATTTAATTTGGAGGCATAGAGTTTTCTTCTCAATTTTCTTTTTCTGAAGGAACTATCTCTGCAGAAGAGTAGGCTTACAGATATCGCATGTGCATATGGGTTTGAAATGCAGAGCAAATGGACACAAGTGCATTGGGCACCTAGACTGATGAACGCATGCTCATTCTACTGGAAATTCAAGTGGTTAAAGCAGTAGCCTTTTTCTGGTTGAAGTTATTGTTCATCTAAAGATAATCAAGTGCGCTGCGATTACTGCAAAACTAAAGGCTGAAAAATAAAGAAACAGTCTTCTTGCTCCCTAACATAGAAATACACAAACATTTTGTAAATAACTTCAGATTAATTTTTTTTTCTTCACTGCACAAATGTCCTAGCAAAACAGCTCCAAATTCTGCTCTCTGTTTTCCAGATCTTCAGTGGTCTCTTTTGACAGACACAAGAAATATTTTCTCTTCTCCAGGAACAGATCTTTGGGTGGACATAAAAAAGTTTCTTTCTCTGATGAAAGTTATCCAAATACTCCCAAACTAAAATCCAAAACATAATGGTGTAATTTGCTTTTGAAAAGCACAGGGTAGAAATCTGTACTTTTCTGTCACTTTGTCGGTTCTGGAATATTTGAATTTACATTAGTAGTTTATAATTGTTTGGTTTAAAATAGCCATCTCCCCTACTCATCCCAAGTGGGGTACAGTGGGCTACTGACTGTTCAGACAAGAGCTACATGAGGGCCACTGACTCAGAGGTTACTGAAATACCCAAAGCAACAATAAAAGTATCACACAAGAATTAACAAAGTGAGATTGAGACCCTTATATTTTATAGGAAATTATATAAGGTACTTCTAATGTGAGGTACTTCTCATATAAGGTACTTCTAATCAAAGACTCCATGAAGTTAATTCCAGGCTGTCTGATTCCTGAGGTAGAAAAAGTCACATGGAATTAATTTTAATTGTTTATAAAACATCATTTAACTATAACATGGTATGTACAACTAGACACTGCTTTTTTTTCTTCAAACATATAGTTTCCAAGAGCTGTAAGACCCTAAATATTTCACAATATAGTGTAATGCTATTTTGTAAGCACTATTAAAAAGAAGAAAAAACTCAAAATATTGATTCAAAACTTTTGTAAAAGCATCTATCATGTTCTAACCACAAATATTACAATGCAGTAGATAACCAATGTGTCAGTTTCTTTCATGAGGAGGGAGATGGGAATATTTTATTATCATAGTAGGTTAAGATGATGATGACGTTATTAGTACAAGAACTGGGAAAAAACCTCTTTTTGTCTAAATATCATACTGTTTTCTGATGTCTATATAGTAGAAACAGTATAGTACAAATAATAGGGGAAAAGAAACACATAGAGTGGCTATTTAATTCTTCTCCTTGCACTTTGCCAGACTACTCCTCTGTCTGGGGTCAATGTTACATTTTGTTTTCCATATCAGAGGCTATGTTTTTAAAAAGCTTTTACCCTTTAGGACCAAGAAAACTTTCGAGCATCTCCCAGTGGATACAGGTTATATATCTGTCTTGCTCTAGTCCTGCCTATTCACATTCCATCTGTGATCTCTGATGGAAAACAGAAAAAAAGGCATTAGCCCACAGAACAACTCTGTGCTTTTTATGTTAGATTGAACAATTGTGCATCCATAGGTAATAAAGAAAAAGGACACCCTCAAGACACTTCTCATTTATGTTTTCTCTTTGCTCAAATATATATTTTTTTTTTCATCATTATCAATATTAAGATCAGATTCTGACCTTATTTAAACTAGTGCAATGTGGAAGCATCCCACTCTCTTCATTTCATAGCTTGTCTTCCTACTTGCCATCATTTTCTAGTGCTTCAAATTGTTCTATAATACTAAAAATATTTTAAAGAGAAAGTTAGGTCATACATGTTCGATCTAATGTACAATTTCAGCATCTGGCCTTTATTAATACATACTGTAACCATTTATGCGAAATTTCATCTACAATAAAATTTACTCTAAGCAAAGTATGTATCACTGTGTTATTCTAAATTACAACTGATGGTAATTACAAACTGAAGCAAGAATGGAGGACATAAACATGCAAGAATATCTCCATTGCCTCAAGATACGTAAAAACAACTAATATGTCAGCCTGGCTCTTGTAAATGAGCTTGCTACAGCTCTTTTCATTACACACTCATATGATCTAATTTTGTAACAGGCCTTGACTAACCTGGAACAGATGCTGTAGCTCAGATCACAATGCACTGAAGTTCAGTACATAATAATTTTCTAAACAGGAAGAAAGGAAAGAAGAATGCATATTCAGGGAGTACTTGGTCAACTGCTTGCAGTGTTCATTTTCAATGCATGTCAGAAGAAATTCCTGGTGTTGTATATTATTTGTAGTTAGATAGGTGCTGAAGAAAATATCTGAATTAGAACACTGACCACAAAACCTGTAATAATTTAAATACCTTGTGTATTAATACTACATATTATTAGTCTTACATTCTGATTGTGCTTGAAACTGGTTGCAATGGAAGGAATTGTACTTTGGTTCAGTCAAGGGCACCGGGTACAAAAATCCAATGAGAAAAACTTGAATGTAATCAATGACATGTCTTATACTCGTTTATTTTCCTTTTTTTCCTTTGTCAGGAGTCAATATGATTTTGGAAAATAATAACTGATTTTTAGATAAAAGTAAAAAGCTTAGCAATCTTATTGATGAACGATATTTCAGTAATCATCTTGTTGATGAACAATATCTCACTTGTTGTGAAGTTATAGTTTGTGGGACCAGGAAAAGGCTGAGTGCTGAGATTCCCACCACTGCCCAGATTGGACTTGTTGAATCCCCATGTGCTCCCCACCCCAGCACTGCTGGTCCAAACAGGCAGCAGTCTCATTTCTTGTCAGAGAAGCCAGAGGTGGGAAATAGCCAGAGGTGGGAATGAGATTCCTTTCTCTTTGGCTTTTTAATTACTTACTGTGTCTGAGCACTCAAAATGTTCCAAGGATTCTTGGTTAAGTACTGTTTTATTGTCTTCTCCATTTGCTGGAATTATATAGAGAGAGATTCAGAAGAAAGAAATACGAAACTTTATGGACTTTTCTACCTTTATCTTTTAAATGTATTTAACAGATTTAATTTTCCTCTTATTTGACCTTAAAAATAAGAATTAAGGGTATAAGCAAAAAAGGGAAGTTTTTAGCAGAGATTTGCAAGGCAAATATGTACACTGGATTTGTATCCAGCAGAGTCCTTGTGTCATGTGGTTCTCTACTCATTTTACTAGAGCAGAGTTGGAAGGTACCTGTACATGAACAGAGGAAATGGGGAAGAAGTACCTTTAGTAGGTTATTTTTGCTTACAATAATATAAAATTTGGTAAATTCATTAAATGAATATGGTCATGAAATCTATATAACATTTCTTTTAAAAATCAGTATATGCATTCTAAACCCTAGCAGCTGAACACACACAAAACTTATAGTTACAATTTTCAATATTTTTTTAGACTTTCAGCTTTTCCAAATAGTATTTTAGTAAATCATGGCAATTGATAGAAGCAAACTTTGATCAGGAAATAAATTATTTAACTGAAAGTGTTATAATAATAGGAAGAATTACATGAATCTGATGATCTGTAATGAACTAGCATTACTGATTAAGCAAAAATATTTTTTGTGAAGAATAATCTATTTTTTAAAAATTGAACTCTTTATGGTGAAAATGAAGGTAGTTATTTCAGAGTAAGAAATAAATAGAGAACTCTGCCACACTTTTGGAAATGAATTCTCAGCAGTCCACATAATCATTTTCCACTAAGTAGCTTTTATTGAGGACTAGCTCCCTTACAAACATCCCTATCACACATTATACTGACTTTTTAACTGTATGTTTAGAAAAAAATTGAAACATTTGATTGCATGCATTACAATGTAAATGCCTTTCAAAATATTTGATCACATTCTTCCATTCAAAGTAACTGCAGCTGGAGAAGTTGTAAAATATTGGTTATTTTCCTTTGAGTTACCTAATACTTGCATAGTAACCGGCTTCCAGGTTTTAATAATATTTTATTTTACCCTCATTATTCAGGCTGAAATCCTGCATGATTTTCAATGCTTTAAGACATCTTTCAAAGCACTTGGAAAAGATTTCATCCACTTTCAGCCATCAGGCAAATGTTGGTGGTTTCACCAGGGGTACCACTGATGTTTTCAAAATATTTTTAAGGTATTCAATAATTTGCTTTGGAAGAAAAGTGTCGTGTTTAGATAAAAATTAGTCCTGAGGGAAATAGTTTTGAGGGTCATTTTCTTTAAAATTTTTCTGTATTAAACAAATCTAGGTTGCTGTTTCCATATGCAAAATGTAAACTTGCATCTAAAGATATTAACTGTTCCACCCTTAGAGGTGGAATATATAGTATGTACATATATATATAAATTATATATATGAGGCACCAGAAACCATATAGGGCCATATAGAAACCTCTATACCATATGGAAGGCTCTTCAGGTCTATACCCCAATAATCCAGCTCTTGGTACTCAAATCATTCAATGAGAGACACGTTCAACATCTAAATGAAGAGAGAATTGAGTATGTGCACAAGCGTGGCTTAGGCAAGAGTTGTCATCACTAGGTTTTTATAAAAAGAGTGATAGCTCTCTGGATCATTTAAGATGGAAAAAATTCATAGCTTCATTTTGAGAAGAGACTTCTTGATCTGTACACTAGCTGTATGCATGCAGAAAATTGCTGGAAAACCTACAAGGGGAGAGTAGCAGCTTTTATCACGTTAATGCACTACCCCCCCTCCAAAGCAGGTAACTAAGGCCTGGATCTGCACCCTGGAAGTGGTTAACCAGGGTTATATGTGGTCATCTCCACTACTACTCATGAGATTTCAGGTAGCATCTCTTGACAATGCTCCAACACCTTTACCAAAAGTGATTAGCAGAACCGGGTTAACGTTTATAGATACATTTCTGACCAGACTTCAGTCTCTTGCTCTCTGGCTGATTTTTCCTTATGCTTTATTCACTTTGCAGTGATTACTGTGCAGTCTTGCATTGCTGCATTAGCAGGCTGATGCACAAGTGTGCTTCCACCTGACCTGCAGTGGCATCATTTCGAAAGGCTTTGCAAACCTGGAGGGAACTCCTGAGATGAAGTACTCTCTTCTGTCTTTTGCTTGCTGTACCAGCTAACACTACTCACTAAAACACGTCTCTTCAATGCTGAAATTTCCAATACCCATGTCATAAAGTAGCTTTTAACTTAGAAAAAGCTTCAAAAAAACCTCCACCTCTCAGGTACCTTTGAATCTTGTATTAGGCTTCTGAGTGTTGCAGGACCTTCCTCAAGTACTGCTGCAGCAAAGGAATAGGATGTTTTTGTATTTGTCAATGTGTAAATGGAATATAATCTACATTCACAATATTTAAAAAAATAAGAACCACATTTAAAAGGACAGAAATAAAATATAAATCACATTTATATTTACATGAACATGGAGATGATTGATTTTCTTATATGCTATTTAGTTAGCATAATTTAGACATTTACACAACCTACTCCTAGGATCCATTTTAAATATAACCCCACCGTAGGTTACAGTTTCTCTAGCTTGTGGAAAGGCAGGTTTATGCTGCCACATGACCTTTGACCTTGTATTCGGAGTCAGATAAAGGGTGCCTTCTCACCGCCTAAAATAGATAACTAAATCAGAAGCACGATTTGAACATAAAGATTGAATGTCAGGAAAGCTTTTTATGCTTTTTTAAGCTACTTTGTGAAAGACCTGTTTGCTGTCTCTTGTCACCAATTATCTTCATCCTTTACTTAACTGTAAACAGAATTGTAAAGTTATCAGACTGGAAATGCTCCCTACCACCTGCTGGGGCGGTAGTTCTAACTGCCTTTATCTTTGTACCTGCTTGCTATCTAAACAGAAAGAAGTGCATAAACTACAGCAGTGTACACAGCTTTTTGCTTCCTCTTAAGAGACACTAGACAGGGCAAGACTGCTTTGGACTATAGAAGGCTCATAGTGAATACTCACTAAAAAAAATAGAAAGTATTTCTATAGCCTGAAAGTAGACAGAAATGTCCCTTAAAGTGGAGTCACCTAAACACTCTGCTTTTCTGCCAGATGATATAATCTCGGTGGTATCCAGTTTTTCTAATAGCCACATTTCTGTAGAATATGGGCAAGTTTTATCTTTCCAAATACACCTTCCCCTCATTTTCTTCCTATCTGAAAGACTTAAATGTCTCTGTTTTGTATAAAACCTTGTCAATTACTGATTTGGCATTAGTCAAGTAATTGATGAAGATTGATTTTATTAGAATTTTACTGTCCATTGTAAAAGGGATTTAGGTGAGTATGGAACACCATTGAATCAAGTCCATGAAACTTCCAGAAGCTTTTTAATGTACGTTCTGATAAAGTAGTGGGAAAGGAGAAGAACAGAATGGAGGGGGAAAAGAAACTGTACTTACTATGATTCTTGCTATGGTTATTACATTAGGCCAATACAGCAAGGACAGGAGCTGGAGAGTCATCATATTGTTAATACAACGGGAGAAAATAGGAGATTCTATCCTTACTTGATTAGTTAATGTTACACAATATAGCCCTTGTCCTGGAGACAGATTCACAAGAACAAAGCACAGTTGTCTTAGGAATTACAGCAGATTTTTATATAAATTTTCTAGTAAATTATGTAAAACATAACTAAACTTGATTGCCTTAGGTATTTTCTTAATCTCTGTATTCTATTAATAAGGAATCAGGAAAATAATTAAAACAATTCAATTTAAATGTAGCAGGTATCTGACTACGGAGGTTGCTTAGAAGATTTAAAATATTTATGTGGCAGCAGCAAATAGCTTATTGTACATGAAAACATAAAGAAATGCAAGCTTCAGTTGACACACATATAGTAAGCAGACCATTAGGAGTTAACAGCTGTAGGCTAGGTCTAATTCAGTATTAGATTCACACATCTTAGCTTTTTCTTTTTCCAGAATCAATATCTGCAAATAATAAATGAGATCCCAAAGGGTTGAGTTAAGCTCCAACTGCCACAGAGTAACTCTGCAATTGGTCATTGACTCAATAATGCAGGTGAGCTTCACACTGTAGAACATCTTTAGCACACTATAATAGAAAATTAATAGCGTTCAAATCAGCAGCAGGGTTACCCTAAGGATTACATAATAGCTTGGGTTAGAACAATCATCTAGCTCCAAGAAGTGTAAAATGTCATAAAACTAGAAAGATATAGAATAGCTCCTACATTAGGAATAATTTGTGTAGTGTACACTGACTTTTTTAAAACACATTAAACAACAAAGATCCACATTATAAAAGTGTAGAGCTGAAAATATTGCCAAAAAGCCGCATTGCAGTGGTGTCCATGGGAAATATGAAAATCATATATCACTATACTGTTAATAATAATATAAGACTGTAGAAATCAGTTTACTACTGCATTTGTACAAGATTCATGTTAGTTACTGTAGCACTATAATAAAAAGTGTAAAAATAGCATGTCCACAAATGCATATGTAAGGTACTAACAACTAAATAATAATAGTAATAATAATAATAATAATAGTAATAATAATAATGCTTTACCTGATTTCAGATAAAATACAAATATTCCTTACAGAATATGTAGATTATTTTATGTTTTACTATAGTACTTTGGAACATATTATATCAAGGGATCATGTATATTCACTAACCAACTTAAGCGCATGAAAATTTATATGAGGCTAATTTACAACAAAATAGTATGGTAGCAATCTAACAGCATTAGGGACTAATAAACACCTGGAGACAAAAACAGCATTCTCAGAAACGTAAAGCAACATCAGAGAACTTCTGCACTGCACAGCACAAATACCTATCTCCCTGAAAGAAACAATACACTGCATAACATGTAATATAATATCAATTATTTATTTAACCACTTTTCAATAGCAGGGATCACTTTGCACAGTTAAGGGCCCAGAGATGAAATAGAAATAGATTTGATTTCTTAATCTGTGCAGCACTTGAGGACAGGTAGACACTACAGGCAGTATTCCTAAGCATTAAAAACTAAGGTTCTGCCGTTGATATACATTTAAATAGAAAATGCTTTCCACAATATTTTGAAAAAAATAAGCATAAAACCCTCAGCCTCCCCAGAGTTACTGGATTAATTCAGTTCATTTACTAAATAAAATACTGACCTCAGTTTTTCTCATTCCAATGCTGAACTACAAAATATACTCACTACATGATGCCGACTGTCCCATTTCCAATTAGAAATTGTGCATTTCTATTTCATCTCTCAAACTTTCTGCATGGGTCCCTGCTGCTCCAAATTTAAATAGAACTTGACACACATATCACAGTCATTATAAGATCGAGTTCAGACTTACCCATGGGCTGCCACCATCCCATACATTGCCATAGAAAAAAGCAGCTCGTGGCATTCCCCACAGGCTACTTGTCTCACTTTTCAGAGGAGTAATGTCCTTACCCAGCTTGGCACCAGCTGTAGGAATAAAAGATTGGAGTGGAGAATAAAATCCTCTGCTGCTCCCGTGCCTTCCCTGTGGCTCTTTTTCATAGTGACTTGTGCCATACACAAAATGGCACCTCTCTTTAAATGCGGAGAGGTCCGGGCTTTATATACCAGGCATGAGAATGTGAGTATACCACAAAACACGACTTCCTTATCATGCGCTTGTTAGCTTGTCCAATCTATGGCAATCACTTTGGTCCCAGGGGTTGAAAGACACAAGACGCAGGGAAAAAGGAAAGCAAAAGCTGAAGAAAGATCAATACTGCACTGTGAAACAAGAAATGTAGGCTATTTACTTTTCATTGATCTGATGATGCAGGAGAAACACCTCAGACTGGCATTAAATTGAGGGAATACATCTTCTGTGTTTTTTCACCTCAAGGTCAAGAAAGAGTCAAAAAGAAATTAGAACAAACAGAAACTAATCACAGGCGTAAAATAAAACTATTAAATCACATTACAAATCCACATGGACACATAACTAAATATCAGACTGAATAAGGTTCACAATAAAACAAACACTTCCAGTTCTCATCAATTTCAACTTGCACCTGGACTGAATGAAAGAAAAGTGACTGTATGAGGCAGGCTAAAACAAATCAAAGTCTAAGGTTAGTGCAGAGGCCTCTTCAAAAAACCGAAAATCTTCCCCCGCAGGTTTAGAAACATCTATATTACTCACATCAAAGACAGATGTATGTGTTCATTTGCACTACTTTATTTAAACAAATAAAAGTTTACCTTTTCTGGTGTTAAAAGGAAGGGAAGGGCATGCTTAGGCTACTTGTTTACCTTACCTTAAAAGATATGTAGAATACATATGTTTGTACAGAAATGTTAAACTTTGTGATATGAATTCGAAGGTTTTTAGGTAAAAAAAAAAAAAGATTACAACTGGATAGTTCAATAAGCGATCACTCATGTAGTGAGAACACTACAGACCATCAAATGTTGTTTTAAGAGACCAAAGAGAAAAGACATGTCTGGAACTGAAATTTGTAAACAATTTGTTTACTAGCGTTCAAAGTTTAGATGTTTGGTTAAAATTTTCCCCAAATGAAATCCTGATCAGTGCTCCTTAACCTGGCAAAATGGATACCACCTCAAAAAAACATAAAAGTGACTTCACTTTTATAAATGAATGTGAGAACTATATTAAGTCATGGAGGTGAGAAGTAAGTATGCTAAAAGACCACCTCCTTCATAACTGGGAGAAGTGCAGAAGGAATTCTCCTGTGGGAGGGCAAAAAGCAGTTTAGTGCTCTCCAAAAACAGGAAGAAAACAATGATGCAGTCTCACATAAAAAATACTGAAAAAAAAAAAGAAGAGGATATAAAGGGATATTAAAGGAGTCAGAGAAAATAAAAACATTGTCTTCTATCTTCATTGCTTATTCATACAAGTGTAGACCTTCTAGATAAGGTAGAAAGTGAAGGCTTGAGAAAGAGGTGCAAAGTTCAGACTCTTTCATATTAAGGATTTGGTTTATTAAAAAAATACTCGTTCTTTTTTAGTGGTTCATTACTGTATTCACAGTTTAAATACAAAGCCTTTTAGTACTAAAGTACACCACCATACTCCTATGATGGAAAAAAATAAACATAATTTGCCTAGGTGTGGCATTCAGAGCTAGAGTCAAATGACAAAGCAGGGAAAATAAGAGCAGCAAAGTGTGGTACATATTGCAATTATTTATTTATTATTTTCAGTGTAAAACATTTATAATTTTGTCAATAGTCGTTAATTTAAAAATAGTTTTGCCATAGGGAAGAAATTTGAAAAGAATTGCCATGGACCACATCTTTAGATTAGAAGTTAGGAAGAGACTGGAAAACACTGAAAATAGTTTCCCTTGCTAGTGAAAACTAGGGATTTTAACATCTATTTAATGTTAATAGAAATGCTTTAAATTAAAAGTTACTAATGAGGGTTTGAACTAGAAGAAGTGCTCAGTGTGGGACACAGTTTTGGACACATTTTTTTTCTGTTCATTTTCTTCCTGTGTTTTATTGTTGAATTCAGTTTTTGGGGTGAATGTCTTCTGTCAGCATAGGTTTTTTATAGGTGAGATTCAATTTTAATATCTAACACCTCAAAATAACACTCAGTAGTGTTTCCACTTGTTCAGGGAGGTGTTTACCTTAATAGAGATTTCCACTTACTTCAGAGTAACCAACTTTTCTGTGATTAGACATGAATTTTGATGGGGAAATCCACCCATGTCTCCTTTTATGAGATTTTCCAGAGATTTCCTTCAAATTAGGAGACACAACAAAGAGAATTTTCTGTTTCTATATCAGGTTGAAGGTAACTTTCTGTTTATGTCCAGGAGTGTCTGTTGGTCTAATAACACATCCCATCTTTTTAAAACTTACTTGTGAAGAAAGCTCAGTCCTGAAGCTGAGCTTGTTTGGAACAGCTTCTTCAAGTTGATTTTCTAGAACTACTTAATTGTTCTGTTTTCCGCGAAACTTCCTTTTTTAAAATTTTCCTTCTAGTCTTTTGACAATAAACAAAAAACCCAAATCCATCAAAGTTTACACAACACAGCATTCTCCACGAGGAATCTTGCCAGAACAACGAACATAGCCTGCCAAAACAAGACAGCCATTAAAACACACAGAGGCCCCACACTGAGACATATGTTAGAAAATGCAAACTGTGTCAGAGAAACCATGTGCAAGCACCAGAACTTACTGATACAAATAAAGGGTAGAAACTGGTATTTCCAGATAAGCATTTGCCACAAAGCAATCATTTCCTGTCTTGGTCTTCTAGACAAACCTTTAATCAAACATGCAGAGTATCTTTAGTTAAAAATATGGGAATTGAAATTCATAATTCTGATAAACACTGAAAAACAGGAACAGAACCCCAGACTTGAATGGGGTTTAAATCTGTCCATGTCACACCTGCCTTTTGCTAATCCTTCATGTCCTCTTCATCTTGGTATTTCTATTCTTCAAGTGTTCTTTTCACATTTCCCTTTCGTATTGCTGTCATACCACAGGTAAAACGACCCAATTTTTTAAAAGTACTTTATTAACATATTAAAATTAAATCAAAATGGCTCTTTATTTCTACTTCACTTGAAATTTGTTTAGATTTGTACCAACACCAATAAATGGGCTCAGTACTTGCTTTTTTTTTGTATTTGTCCTAATCAAAAATAGATTCAATTTATATGAAGCAATTATTGCCTGTATCTTTAGATTAACAAAAGGCTTTAGAGTTGTTTTTGTCAGACTGTACAATTTAACAATGCTTATGTTCTGACTGGAAAGATTTTTCAGTAAAGTACACTGACAAATGTCATGACAATAAACATAATATGTATTACTATATAAATATAATTTAATGACTGCAATGAGTACAGATATAATACATACAGATATATATATATTCATATCTGTATGAATATATAAATGTTCATTATATTCCAGATAGAGATCTTTGTATCAAGCATTTTCCTATGTATTTTAATGATATTTACTCTGAAAAGCTTCTCTTACTGTGTTTACAGTACTGCTTTAATATTTCTTAAAAAAAAGTAACAGATAATTAATGTATTTGCAGCTATTGGAACAAATAAACTCTTAGATTCTCTAAGACAATATCACTATTGTTAGAGCTGTTAAATAAATACTTCTGTTCAAACAAAACTATATTAATGTGTAAGACTATTAGACTAAAATAAAATTTACATCAGCTTTAAAACTGTTACCTTAAAGATCAAATGTAAATCCAAACAGTTAAAGACTAAGGCTATTGATAAATAGCCTACCCATGAACTTTTGAAGGATAAAATTTCCAAACTTTGAAGGTAAAATTTCGAAACCAAAGGAAAAAGCTGAATTATTCCAGCTAAAAACAAGCAAAGAAGAAACATATATATGCAGTTTGTCACAGTTTGTAATACGATGGATAGGAGGGCAATTATTTAATGTATGTAAAAAGAAACAGTATGCATATGTCAAAACATTTACGCAACTTGTGGGTTAATAACGTACATTATGAAAATGAACTTTTTATAGCAGGCAATACAGTCTACCATGTGAAAACAAAGAGATAAAGATATCTTTTCCTTAGCAGATGAGACTAAGTAACATTAGAATTGCTGGAAATTTTCACTGGACATTTAAAATCTGATCCAGTTGCTACAAAGCTGTTGTAAAGACCTTTTTTGGTTTTACAGGCCTCTGAACTCTTATTTTCACTTGCCATAATTTTTGTTCCTCAGTTCAAAGATTATCTCAAGACGAGATTTATGTCTTAAGCTACATGATTCAGTTCAGATTTTGTTTCATTCTTTGTGACTTCTCTCATTGCTTTTTCATTTTAACCTTTGAAATGTTGACAATAACTGAACAAGTCAGAAGACAACATATTCAGAACAAAAATATCATACTGAAAGCATTTTACATCAGTGTTATGTGTAGTCCTTGAGTAGCAACACAATAATAATTCAATGCTAGGTTTATATAAAATGTTTCCATCAAAAACCACAATTTTCTAAAATAACTTTGATGAAACATTCAAATCCTTTAAATCCAAACCAAAAATTAAGTGTTTCTTTCACAGGAAACTCTGCTTTTTTTTCAGATTATAACAAGCTAGATATACCTTTAAATACATATATATATAAAAATACATAAAATAGTTTTTCAGTTGGAATTTTTCAAGGGGAGGTATTCAGCCTTGTACCTATTCACATGATGTACATACTCACACAGGGAATTAGTGCCATATATCTCTTCTTCCACACAATTTAATTCTGTTTCTTTATGCATAAACAAGACTAGGAACATTTCTGTTCATGAGCTGATACTGCTTTTCTACCTCATTCAGGATCTTAGGCAAACTCAGTATCTTTATGAAAGTCAAATACAAATAACAACGCACTACATAGGGATAACATGAATGGAAAATCTGAACATATCAAAAATATGAGAAGCTGCAGATCCTGCCTCTCTTCAGATCCCATGTATACAAGGTTTGCTTCTAGTACCTCTAGTGAATAGGGAAGCAGTGGAAGGACTGAACTCTTTGTCCCTCTCCTGGCCGTATAGAAAACTGTGACAGAAAAAATCCCACTCTCCTTCCCTGATGTCCAATTACAGCTCATAAACACAGTGTGAGAAATGGCCACAAAAACCTACAAAAGAAAAGTTTCAGGATGTGGGTCTAGAGCAGATTGAACACATAGTTTCTGTGATAACAGAACCCCACTGTTTGTCCCAGCCACAGGGAAACAGATTAAAAGGGAATCTCTCCCTGCCAGGCTGACAACTGACCTATCTGAGGTGGCAACAGCATGCTTTTAGCAATTCTCAAGTTCATGAAACTGAGCTTTTCCACTTGATTTTCGAGTGCATGTACTTGTGAATATAGTAGTCTATAATTCCTACAATAACTTTAGAAATCACAAAAAGGATCTGTTATTTGATAATAAAATCTTCTCATAAATACAAAGGACACACTGTTCAAGCCGTCTTATGAATGCAAAAAAGGACCAGAGACTCAGCTGATGATACCCACCATTCACTGCACCCTTCATTATGAGTCAGGCAGACAAAACAGGTGCCTTTTTGGACAGTGAAAGATGCAGAAGACAACGAAAAGATGAAAGGGGAAAAATGGGTTAAAGAGGCGAACACCCCCGTCCCCCTTCCTCCATTCTTCTTCCTTTGCCAGTATTTAGACCAGCTGGACCTGCAAACACAGAAGGTCCTGATAAGAGGCTCGAAGACCTCGCTAGTTAACTATGAGTTTTCTAATTCTGTCTAACCCTCATCCAAGGAAAGAAAACTAATGCTGTTTTAGGGATGGTTGGGAGTGCATCTACCTCTAACTTCTCTCTCTGCACTGCAAGTGAGAGCTAAACAGCCACATGGCTCTTCATTCCTGTGGATGCACAGTAAGGGAGAGGCATTCAGCCTGGCTCGGAGTGTCACAGACCAGGGACATGTCATGGCATTATGGGAGTGTTGGTATTTAATTCTGCTAACTGTTAATGTACACTCTTCAGATATGTGATGCTGTGATCATGTTGACTATTATCAGGTCTGAGGGAGGTTAAAATTTTTTGGTAAAATTAACTGAGTTTGAGTATTTGATATTCACTAGCTTTCCTTGAAAGGCCGGAACTTGACCTAAATAAAACATCTCAATGATGTACTTTCTGATACTTAAGTTGCAAGAAAACTGCAAAATATATAATGAGGATCTTCTAAGACAGATAAGTTCATGTACCTCTTCCAGAAAAGTCGCTTATTACTGTTTCTAGGAGAAAACTGAGTCAGAGAAGGTCTTGGTCAAGACTTTATATCTTTGGATGACAAGAAGCAGGATTATTGGAGTACTGAAAATCAGATGCTATCCCAAATAAGTTTTTGTACATCTTTCAAGATCAAATCACAATAATTTCTTTTGTTCTAATTCTTTTTCTTACACTATCCTTTGTAGTGCAGTTACAACTTTGTCAGTAAATATTATACATGGAAAATGGAGACTAGACTGAACTGCATCAAACAGAAATAGACCTTTTTGTTCATCCTACCTGAGTGTAGGTCTCACTCCACTCTCTTGCAAAGCTCTTGGATTTCCCTTTATAACACAGATATGGATTTTACAAGCATTATGAACAGAGATAAAGAGGTAAAGAACTGAGAACTATGCAGATAGGCAGCAGAAACAAGTAGGCAGATTCATACCTAGAATCTGAGGTGATTTGTGCACATTCAGTTGCAAATACAATGTGCTTCATGGCCTTGACTCTTTCAAAAAAAAATTACAAAATAATTCTTTATTTTAAGTGGAACTCTTATAAATGTAGAAGGAGAAGATAATTCTTTCTCACTTGAAAGAGAAGAAGCAGTGCTTGTTTTTGAAGGCTACGAAGAATTAATTTTCCCTTTAAAAAAAAAGAATGCAGAAAGACATTATTTTGTCTTCATATGTGATCAGATATAAAAACAACACATATTACTCAGTGATATATAAATGGGAAAAAAAGCTCCATGAGATTTCAGAAATAACTTCAGAGTATGAGTTTGGACTTGGCTTGTCTGAAATGTGACAATTTGAAAATCGTCGTGTAGTTAAACACCTCTTTTTGGCTTGACAGCAGACTAGTGGCTCTTTGAAGGTCTACTTTATAGTGTTAAGCTGTATTGTCTGCAAATGAAAAGTGACTCTACAGAGCACCCATTCCTTTTAGAAGTGATGGGCAATTTCTCAGTTATGCTGTTTCTCTTTACACCAGCTGAGTGTCATACGTGGTTGATGAAGTAAGCTCTATATTTCCTTGTCTTAGCATAATAGAAGGGCTGAACTCCTCCACAACATCCTCTGACTGATGCAGGTGGGACGGCAATTCAAACTGTGAAGCAGTCAAGTGCTGGGAGGAATAGCCAGTGAGGAAAAACAGAGTCAGGAAAGCTGCAGGATGAAGTACAAAGAAGGTTCAATTTTGCACTCAAACTTTGGAATGTTTATCAAAATATAATCTGAGGTTTCTGTCCTTCTGTGATAAATTAATGCATATCAGCTCTTGCAGAGAGCAGTCTATTTCTAATACAATCTTACACTACTTAATAATGCAGACAGAGGTTACAGTGCAGTAGGCACCTAATTTCCACACTCATCTGAGTTCTGTATGATTTTATTAGTTCTAAGAGATTAGCTCACAGTCTTAGCTTTCACAGTCTTATTTTCTGCAAAGTTTCAGGATGCCTGAAGTTAGCAATATGAATAAATTCACATTTCCACAATTTTTCCCCTAGAATTATAATGAAAGTAGAAGTACACTTACAAAGTTTTCTTTAATATTTTAAATAGCAAAATTCTGTTTCTGAGGAAGTAATACACTGTTTCTTTCCATAAAGAATATATAAGTCCATATCTTAACATTATATTTTTAATAATTTATGGTGGAAACATCTGGAATTCAAGGAAGGCACAGTGATCTGCACCAGAAGAATAGAAGCCTTTTTAAGTCAGTGTTGATTGCATCATAAGGTTCTTGGAGTTACTACATGCTATTTCTGTGGACATGAATGGCCAGTGCAGAAAAATTCAGAGGAGTACTTCACGTCAGCTTTGAATACTTAAAATCATCTCCATACCAGAAAACAAAAGAAAACACGAATGTTATTTCACATCTTCCAGTCAGTCAAACTCACTCTTTGTATGATTCAGAGAAATCTGGTTTTATATGAATTGTAAAGTCCGCTAGAGTCATCGAGACAGGAAGAATCTGATATATGCCGTAAATAGATCAACTCTTCTGTTGCCTGGAATATCAAACAATGCAACCTAAGCATAAGAGTATAACATCTAATATGATGAAGGAAAACTGTCAGAGTACTTCGAGTAACAGCAGTGAAAAGAGCAGGTTGCTGTAATGACAATTACAACTCAGAGGGCACTCCAGGATAAACCCCTATTTTAAGGTTCAGTGAGCAGCAGGGAAGACATTTGGAACTGAGAATTTTCATGCTTGTTCAAAACAGAAGATACTTCTTCCATATTTGATTATTTTTTCTTATAAAGTAACTCTAATACATGTGGCACAAGCAATCCTGCACTGAAGAGAGTCTTGGAAACACTGAAAGTCATTAGGATGTTTTAGAAGGACAGAAAGACTTATGACAGTGACAGAAAAAGTTTGTAAATTTAAAGGGGAAAAAATCAAAAGGCTTCTCAGTCTCCATAGTGAGAACCAAAACATAAGAAAGCATAAAGCTTTCATCTTCATCTATAAATGAGCTGTGCTTCATCTTATTAAGAAGACTAAGCAAGACAAAAGGGTCTAGACTCACTACACTCCTATGCTGAAATCCCATTACTCAGTGCAGCCAAAAAAAGCTTGTAATCAGACAGCTTAAAAATCAGCCACAGAAAGAAACTGATTATTGTTTATTAGAGAAAGCAATTGTCCTGGCCTGGGAGAAGCTTCATTGTTAGAACATCAAATCAGGTCGCATCAACTTCCACCGCTCAGAGAAATAGTGGCACAAATTTAAAGTCCTGAGTGAATTCGAAACTTGAGGCCAAATACTTAAAAATTTCTTTATAGGCAAATTAGAACACAGGAAGAATGTAAGACCAATGGGAAATGTAAGATTTGCTTGACTAGCATGTATGACACAAATATTTTCTGCTATATTTATAATATTTCTCAGTGCAATTAGAAATATCAGAAGTATCTCATGGTTTCAACAATATATGTTGGAAGAACATTCCGCAACCTAATTTGACATAGAAAGTGATGTGTTGTTGTTTTTTTTTTAAATACACAGCCAGCATTAATCTCTCTAGCCTTAATTTCATTTAATTATGCCAGATCATATTATGTATATATATAACATATACTATATGTAATAACATATCCTATGTTGTATCACTTCTGTAAAAATTTTAATTTTCTTACAAAAAGACAAATTTCAATGCATTATTTTCATTCTTCTGACCTATCTCTATAGCTCCAGCTGCTTTCTAGAAAAATTGCTATGTAAATTAATTTTAATTTATTTTACATATGTGAATATAATGAAAATTATACATATCGTCAAAGAAATGGTAAAAAAAGTTTTATACTGTCAGGAAAAAGAATAGTTCCAACATTCTCAATTATTTTGTGATTACTAGTATTTCATTTTCTTTTAAAAACCTCCCCATCATTATGTCATGATTTAAGACTTTTTATGAATTAAATATATATTTCCGGACAATTACTAGGTTCATTGCTAATCTAAGCCCATCAGCCAGCATGTCTTCTATCATATTCATTCAAGGAACTGGATTCAATAATGAAAGGCATTGCATGGTTGGGCAGTTAGCAAACAGGGCATATTCAGCACACTAATTTAAATAGTGCATATTCTTTTCACACTGAGGGAAAAAGGGTGAAATAGCCAGATCACTTGATTCAAGGACTCTGTTGACCTCCTCAGTTATTAAATTAGTGCGAACCAGAGTAGTGTCGGGAATAGTGATTACGTTTGAGATCTTTTGCTGATGTATAAATAGGTGGAATATCTAAGTCTGGAAGTATTTTACATGCATTTATGAGTTACACAACATCTAGGAGTTTCTCTATTTTTTCCATTTGCTTTGATGGCAAACAAAAGGGGAAAAATCATCAAAATACCTCAGTGATAGAAGAGATACACAGAGGAATTAACTTGCTCAAGGTCGTACACAGCTGCAGTCATCTCAGTAGTTTCCTAGACTTTTCTCCAAACCATATAATAACCTGTCTTTTCTGGCAACAAACAAAAATTAAATTTTTGCTGGTAATTGGTGGAATGAATGCAAGTTGTACATGAGGTAACCATTGCTGACATAAGGAATTACATATATATTAATTTTATGTCATTCCTCAGTTACCCCACAAATTAGAAAATACATAGACGCCATTTTACGAGGAAAAGAGTGTGTTCAGACTAATTATTAGCTACATTATAGAAGTTCTCCTATTGGACAAGTTTTCTAATTTAGACTAGACTTTAAGCCAACAGTTACCTCTACCTTTGCAACCTCTTTCTGCATAAAAGACACTTAAGGATCGGCCCTTCTCTAAAAGCATTCTCTTCTTTGAATTATTCCTCACTGGTGATGCAGATGATCAAGTCACTATTTAGTGGATGTTTTCTTACATGAAATTATGTAATATTGGTTTGGGTTTTTTCCCAATCTTTTCAAGCAAACACTCAGAATATAGAAAAATATGTATTTCTTCCTTTTTGTCTCAGGGGAACAGGATAGTAATTCCTTATTTCGGCACTTTTTATTATTTTCCCCCTCGAGAAATAAATAATCTGAAATGAGGATTACGTTATATAAAACTCTCCTAGATTACCAAATATTCTACTACAACCTAAGTTTTAGTAACTTTATGTACTTATTAACTAGGACAAAAACAAGATTAAAAATTAAAATGAAACTTAATCAAGAATCAGATCATAAACTTTATAATGTAGCCTATTTTTTCTGGGGTTTTTGGTGGGTTTTGGGGAAGCAAAAATTATGGACTTAATTTATCTTAAAAAAGGTATCATTATCAAGTAGTGATGGCACTATGAGATAACAATCATGAGCAGAACAGAAGACTTCTTTTAGACTGGAAAGCTTAGTTCTAGTGATTCAGAAGGAAAAGGCAGCAGAAATGGGAAGAGAATCAGACAGCACATTCCCCATATGAACAAATGCACGCAGCCACTCCAGTCACATTCCTGTTGGGTAGATGCAAACGAGGTCTTGGGATGCACCACATAGCCTGGCTCCCTCTTAAACCAATTATCCCTCTCTGAAATGTGAGGGAACCCAAAATATGGTTTGCAGTGGAGATGTACCCCAACCTGAGTTATCCAATATTGTGAGCGAGTCACAAAGAAAACCAAGGAGAGAGCACCCATGTCCTGAGTTTTGATCCTATGTTCTTAGAGAAACATATTTTACCAGTCTTCCCAAATGTCACTCTTTCTGGATTTAGGAGGGGAAAAAAAAAAAAAAGAATAATTTTAAGATCAAAATCCAAAAAGAGACTTATCAGAAAAAAATGATATAAAATAAAGTATCTGATGCAAAGCCTTAGGACTGTAACATGTCATTAAAGGCCATCTTGTTTCCTTTGAACAGATCTCCTGGCTGACATGTTGCCTGGAAAATCTTTGATAACAGACCTCTTACAAACAAAAAGTTGTATAAGAAAAGGGATTCAGTAAAACCACTTTGTCTTGTCTGTTTGCAGTCCACTCAGAGAAAAGTTCTTATGAATAGCAAAGGGCTGTATGCTTAGCTCAAGCTGTGCCTTTCCCATCAAGATAATGATAGATGGCTTTAAAACTTGCCCAGCACTGGACTGAGATGAATGGCCTGTTTGGCTTCTTACTCAGCAGTGCTGTGTTTGGGGTTGGTTTGTTGTTTTTTTGGGGGGGAAGGTGAGGTTTTTTCCCCTTGGTTTTTCACTACATACTTTTCACATGCATGAGAGAGATTAGTGTTCTTTGGGAAATGGAAATTGTTAATGCACATCCATCAACAGAGAGCAGGGTGAATAGAGATAAACATTACACGGAGCACATTTCATTTTTCATCAAGTTCAGAAAGAAATGTATTCATTTTTCAATGGAGGGCTAAAAATATCTAGCATTTGCAACTATTCCTACTTGTATATCAACACAATTCATAAGTCTTAATTCATTAGACTAATGTGTTTATAAGGCAGCTGAAATGTCAAAGCACTGCTAGATTTAGTATAAACTTGAATTCCATTACCTGGCAGGCATTAATTGCTTATGGAGCGTGGGGATTCTTCCCAAGGGTCTTATATGTTTCCTTTTGTCATTTTGCTAACTATTCTGTCTAGACGAACTTAAAGCCCTTAATCCACCATAGGGATCAATAAACTGCACAATAATTCAGTCCTAATAATTAGCTTTCACTTAAACACAAATGGTCGTTTCATTGTGAACTGCAGTACAAAATGATAATGCAATAATTAAAAAGACAGATGAAAGAGTGACTTAATAGGAAAGAGGCCTTACTGTTCAATTAGAGACATTACCATTCAACCTTTTTATTACTGCCACAACCTTTCAATTTTTAAAAAAATAATACTTCAAGCTATGCTCATTTAACACATGACAGTATCACTATTACATGCACAGTCTTATGATATGAGCCTCGCACTACAAGACTGATGCAAGCCAGTTGTCTTGCTGAAACCATTAAAATGATGAGCATTTGCTGCTAAGGTCTACAAGTTGTATATAAATCATAGCACTACAGTTGCCAAACAAGAAAGTTTCTTTTTTAAAAAAAGGTCTTTTGTCCCCAGGAATGTGAGGAGTATTGTGAAGCCCTTTGTGATAATATGAACATGTTACTCCTCTAAGAACTGTGTTAAGATATATTTGAAAGTAAATTCTATGACTTTCTACTCTTTTTACAATACCAGTTTCCTGATAAATCACAGAGTGCTAAATTCCCTATATTTGCTGATACAGCAATTTAGCTATAATAAGTCCAAAAAGGTACAAAACTTCATTAACCTTTTAATACAGCTTCACAGATGTAGGATGATAGATATATTTGAAACCTTATGATCAAAGCAATGGCCTAATAGCAAGATCTTTCACTTTACCTTTGCCATTTCTTGCTTTCGTTCTAATTTCTGCTATATCTTAATACATTGTCCCAACCAGAATTTTATGCAATCTCGCTGGCAGATGGAGAATCCATAAGCAATTTCTGTTCAAGTCACCTTCTACAAATGCTGGTATAGTTCTTTCTTTGCTCAGGCACGGCTTTACTCTTCATTAATGAGCATGTTCCTATTTCTGTTACTCCTATACCCTTTCTATTATAGAGATCTAATGATTGGTGAAGTACGGTGGCAGCACAAAACACATTGACTGCCAGTGGAACGTTCCTATTACTTTAAGCACATACTAATTTATCTCTCAATAAAACCTGAAGTCATTGCTAAATAAGAAAATGAAAAATGTGGTTTTGTATTGGAGACCTGGGACTCAACTGGACATAATCTGAACTTCTGAACTGCAGAACTTCAGACGTGTAAAATTTGGATTCACAAGCTTCTTTGAGAAATGTGCTTCTCCTCTATTTGAGGTGAAGGATGGAGATGAAGAAACTGAATACCATAGAGCAATTAGAAAAACCTATGAAAGATGTGGAAGAGATAAACTTTAGTCCTAGAACTAGTAAATCATTGACTAATAATAGATGAAAAGGATTGTTGCTTTTTACAATAGCTTGTAGACATTTTATTGCAAATTGCTAACATGATTTGTACCAAGCTAGAAAATTATCGATATTATTTATTTAGATGCTGCTGACCACAATTCTAGGTACAAAGTACTTTGAAATAATTAAAATTCAGTTCTCTATATAAGAATTGAGAATATATTCAGCACAGGTTTTTTCAGATGTGAAAACTAATTTCAGAGTATAGAGTGTTTAAGTTTTGATCAGTCTTTCTTTAGGCACAGTATAGGATTTCTGGGTTGAAACAAAATGACCAACATAACCATGACTGTTGTGTTTGCCACTAATGCCCCAAACTCCCTGTCCAATAGCCCCACAGAGCAGATGGCTGACCTAAAAACATGAAGTGAAGTAAATTCTATTGCTGCTTGGTTCAGAGAAAGGTCCTGAACTTTCATCTTTCATATATCATCACGAAAATGCTGCATGAGTTTATTTTGTTTTAAGTGTTTTCCTTTGAAATATCAATCCACAGGTCTCCAAAGGAGTTCAAAGTTAATGTTGCCTCTTTTGCAATGTGCAAGCTGAATTGAATGAAAATAATGTGTTATAAGAAAGGTTCTACTTACACAGCAATAGGTAAAAACTAGTTGTGTTATGTTTTGTGCACTGTCTTTACATCTTGAATATTGAAGAGCATGAAAGCTTGTGAGACCATAATTTGAAACAAATTTCTTCTTAATTCACCTACCAGTCTTTCTGCCTAGACACTCAAAACATCACCAGAAAAAAATTTTGTGCCACTGCCTCTCCCCACCTCCAATCCCAACTCTACCAGAGATCCAAGAAAGGTTGCTAGCACAGCTCCAGAGACAGAAATCTGGATGAACTGACTTACTATACCCCCTAGTTAGAGAAACTGAATAAAATTGATTAAATGAAGGAAGAATTTGGACACTTTCAGAGAGAGAGTTACTGGTGATGCTGAATCGATTTTTTGCCTTTTTTTTTTTTTTTCTTTTATGTATTGTCTATATTCCTTACACATGTATTTGTAGCTTTGTAGCCTATTATTGTACTCATAGTAGCCGGTACTTTTCCCTACCCTGATGGGCAGAAAGACAAAACACATTACAGAGGCTCTAAGCTGGGGGTCCAAGGCTCTTGGTTCTTCCTGGGAACCAAGGTTGAAACCAGCCTTTCAAGACACATTTTAATAAAAAGATTTTAGCTCCCATCTAGAGGAGGCGGGGGTGGATTGAAAAGGGTTGAACTAGGCAGGAATTACCTCACCACGTATGTCTCTAACCGGGGATTCTTGTCAGATATGCTAATTTGCAAAACCTATAAAAATAGTATACGCGTTATGCTATGTATACATCTTTGGTGTTTTCCACCTGGTGAATTGTGCACCTAAGGATTCTTATAAAGGTAACCCCTTTTCATCACCCTAACTGTGTCTGGCTCATGATTTTAGGATCAGCAAAAAGGCATCACTAGAAACTGCTAACAGCTCGTGGCTTCTCCCCCCGAAATCCCCACAACTCCCTCTTCTGCAGCTCTAAAATAGCCTACTTCAAAGTGATCTTCTGAATTTAACATATTGCTTGCACACAGAAAAGTGATTTCCATCAATGATGCATGGTAGGAGCAATAAGATTCCTGAATTAAAAAAACCACACAGCAAAAAACAAAAAACCCAGCAAAAACAGAGCATTCATCACCATCTACCAAAGTAGAATAAGATGAAACATTTAATTCAAGATATACATTGAACTGAATGTGACTGCATTTGGTACAATTTGTCCAAAAGATGATCAGTAGTTGAGCTGATAACTTTCTTTTGGGGGGGTGGGGAGAAGCAGAGAAAAGCAGTACTAGTCATCAGGCTTCAATTCAGCAAGGTTTAAGAGCTTTTTTAAAGTTAGATATAGGCTTCTCCAGAAGAACGGGTAGTCCAGGGAATACCCATGTCTAAAAAGCTCTTAATGTGGTGTGAGAAACAGAAAACCACTAAGAAAACTAAACTTCCTTCTGAATGTGAGCAGTGAAAGAGTCATCAGAAATCGCAGTCACCTCATTTCAGATGCTGGCCATAAACTGAGGAAATAATACCAAGTTAATAAGGTACTCCATTATTGCAAAATTTGTAATAAGAGGCAATGCTTGTTGGGCAGAATGATATTGTTAGGGGTGGAGGACTAAGAGAACTAACATTACAAGTTAATTTTTGAAGCGTGTCAGCTACCTAAATAAGACAGAGAGTTAAGGATATTAGTTTTCCTAAAAAACTTGCTCCTTTTTCCTCCAGAGATTATCACGGCTACGAAAGGGTTGCTATAATTTTTTTTTTCAGTTAAAACTAAGTGTTCATTTTATCAAATTCTTCATATTGACAAATTGTCATGATGCTTTTTTTAATAGTTCTGTAACATGCTCAGTTGTACACATGAAGAATAATGTACAATCAGGACATATTTTGAATCTGTATTCTATAGCCAGAGAGACAGAATGTATGGAGTGGTGTTGGTAACATGCTATTTTCTCAAATCCCTTAGTTTCTCAAATATCCTTAGTGTTCGGAGAAGTGGTTTTCTGGGATATTAATATAAAATATCAAGCATGAGATATGTACATTAAGAATAATATTATCCATATAACACTGCTATTACCTTATATGATGCATTACATTATATGATGCCTGCAAATACCACAAAAGTGTGATGAACATTCACAGACTTCATTTATGCAGACTGAGACGTCTGCATAAATCTGAAAATCTGTATATAATTAGGCGAACCATGGTCCCAGTTTTGAAATTAAACAGGCTCATACATTCTGTTTCTGGATACCTCTCATCTTGGTATCTCTGGAAACTTCAACGGCAACATCTAATAACACAAGGTGCTGTACCTCACTGGCCTCAGATAGTTATCAATAGCTAATAAATGCCAAGGACCTGCTCCTTCTGCTTGACAGAAAAGGTAATCAAGGTTTAATGAGTGCCAAGAATCACACTGTAGTCCATTGCTTGCTACAACACTGGAGGTTAAAAATGTGAAATTTAACTCTCCCACTAAAAAAGGTAAAGGTACAGTGTATTTCCAAGATCACCACCACCCACAACTCTGCTGCTTCCACAGCAGAGTGTCATATGTGAAAAGCAATAAGCTTAGCGCAGATTCTTCAAAATTGAGATGCTTTATGTGGAAACTGAGATAGTTATGTAAATATGGAGTTCTTCTGCTCCGTTTTTTCAAAATGCGTGTACCTTGTCTGAAACCCTAACTAGTTCCAAAATTACGTTCTGACAGCATTTATCTGCCATAGGTACACAGCTTACTGAGGAAATGCTTGTGATGGCAAGCAGCTTAATGAGGAAGTTATGGCAAGGGTATTTTATCTGTTAGGCTTATGTGTTAAAATAGACAGTAATTTTTGAAAGGTCATTTAGACAACTCATGGTCATATAAAACAACAATCAATCCTAATGTTTACTAACTCAATAGATTTGAAATATCACAGTCAAGACAAAGGATAAAGAATAAAGAATTCTTTTAAGTACAATTTAATTACATAAAGCAGTTCATATTATCATAAAGTAGATTTTTCAAATAAAGATTTAAAATATTGTGATACCAACAAAAGAAAACCAACATACACAGAAATAATGCAAACCAGACAGTCAGCAGTATACAGAATTATTCTTGACTACCAACTCAGAAGTTTAAACACTACAATGTCTTTCCAGTTGTTCAAAAGCAAGTGATGTTTGTCTGTCCAACTTTAAAACCACAATGATATGGAAACAAATTAAGTTTTATGAGCCATTCCTTAGGACTTCAAGTCATTCAGATCATCTGCTGTGCACCTTGCTCACAGTAAACTCCATGCCAATTTTACCAAAAAAGGATGACTACTGGATGTTTGAAAGTATTTTAAATAACAGTATATTTACTGCAGTATAGTAACACAAAAATACTGTACTTTTCTGCCTTATGTCTGTACTGTACACAACAATAGAAGTTCTGTCACACAGAAAATATTTTTCAAGCAATAGTTTATGACCATCTACAACTCTTTTAAAAGTCAAGAATTCTCTTGTTCTGGTGTACATCTCTCTTGATCAATACGAAGAGTTTGACTTCTAGTGAGGTCAATACTTTAACCTTCTACACATAGTTGTTTTCCATTGCTTCCAGACAAGAAAAATAAGATTTGGATTATATACAGTGATTCCAGATCCAAACACCTTCTTCTCTCTTGCCATAGAAATACCTATTTCTTTCCAGATATATCCATGCAAAGAAAAAAGGGGGAAAAAAAAAAAAAAGAAGTGCCTGACAGTGTATGTATGGATTATAATTTTATTTTCAATTCTGTATATAGTTTGATTACATTTACCATGGCCTAGCAACCGAGAGACAAAGTAAAATAAAGGTGATGGAAAACATGTTACAGATTTTGTTACAGAAGTATACTTACAAATGGATAAGCATTGCCATTGAACTTTTCCATTTTATTCCAAGGACGTTTTGAAGGCATTTTGCATTTCACTGCCAGATAATGTTTGACTTTATGCCATTTATATATCTGAATGCAAAATGTTATCCTAAAGTCATCTAAGAGGTAATGGGTGTTTCCAGCTTTTACACTAAAGCGAGGAGATGCAAGAGCTCTAACAATCCTAGTCATTGACATTTACAACTATGGGGTTTGTTTTTAATACAGGGCAGTGAGCAATGTACTTAAGGCATCAGAAGATGGTTTATAGCACACACTAAAGGTGAATCACTTTTTTAGTAGATTTATTAGCTAGAGGACCTGCAATCTCTAGAGGAAATTTAGCCAGTTTTAACCCAAGTAGTGCTGCCTCTTATAGTCATTTCCTTTGAAATTCTCAGCAGATCTCAGACTTCTAAAATGTCCTATTCAGGGATGCTTCTTTTTTCCCCAGCTGGTTTCTGCCACCTTGGGTAATGGCAGAGTACTCATTAACAAACTAATTGATTTTTATTAATTATCTGTGGTGTAATCTTTTTTACTGATTTTTCCCCTAGTATCTAAGCTTATTAACTGCAAACACACAGTCACTATATAATTAGTCCTGAAGTAAAGTGGACTCAATGACACTTATTGATTTTAAAATCAAACACACTAATATACATAAATATATATAAACCCATATGCTTTAAAGTATTATTACCAATATGAAAAGAAATTGCTAGCAATTTATGACAAAATTTCAAGACTGAATATATGAAATAGGATAATTTAAGAAACCCCTCACATAAACTGGCCTATTAATGCACAATTCCCACTACCGTATTTGATGCACAGACCTTAAATGAAACAATTCTGAGTGGCAATAAATGCTACCAATATTATAATTAAATATGGCTACCACTATTATTTTTGCTTTTCAGGGTTTTCTTCTTAATATATGTAATATGTATTTTGTTAATTAGATATTAAAAGCTTTTAAAATACTGCACCTGGATATTTGTAGTTTTCTTACGAGTAAATTGTCAGCACCAACTCCACGAACTGGGAGAGACATTTTAGAATATCTATCTGACCTTTATGAAACTAATTTTAGTAAGCACAGCCCAGTTTTATTAATTCTCATAAAAGCAAAAAGCCACTCATCTATGCTAGCTTTCGTATAATGCCTGATAAAAGGCAGTGACAGAGACCAATTAACAATTCCACATTGCAGCTGATTCCTTTTGGCTTCCTGGCCATCAGACTTTAACTGTTAAATAAAACACCAGAAATAATAAAACCTCTGGTTGTTGTAGACTCCATTCCTCCTCCATCCAGTAATAAGGCACTCATTAGGAAGAGGATTTTAGTCTTACTACACATTTCCTCATCGTGAACCAGGCAGTAGTTCAAGAAGTTGTTGACAACAAATGAGGTGATCATGAATACATTCAAGGTCCTATGAAGGACACACTACATACACACATATAACAAGTAAAATAGCTCCTGGTAATTATTTCAAGCAAGTAATTCTGACTAACATTATGATCACATTCACCCCTCATGGGTTCATGCTATATTTGAACATTTTATGTATTTAAATAGATATCTCAAAATTATTACAATCTCTTATTACTAGATTGTTGTAAATATTAAGTTTTCATATTTGATTTTCCATAAATACAGTAATTGGTCAGACATCACATATTACTCTTTTTATTAATTGACCCAACAAAGCTTTGACAGAACATGGATGGAAGTTTGATCTCAGTTTACATGCATTTTCACAAACATATGCCCCAAATGAAGGTTTATATAAACATGGGCAACAATAAAAGTTATTAAATTGGAGCACAGAATAAGAATACAGTGGGAGAGACACCAAACTGATTAAAATATTTGACTGATTGTTCAAATAAAATTCTCAAAAATCCTAAAATCACTGTACACTAATTGTTTCACATGTTCTAGCTATTCCTGGCTGCCAAAATACTAACGTTACTATGAGAGGAGAAGTAAAAAAATCACCTTGGTATTCTAAGTTAAAAATAGCAATAACAACAACTTATGTCAGATGTTCCCAAGGAAGCAAGATTCATCTATTTGGACAGATCATCTGGAACATGAGTTATGAAAATTCTGACCCATTATCTGATGGCATGTGATGTTTAGCTGATTAGTGGTGGCTAGACAGATTTACAGTATCTAATTGTTAATGGCCTTTTTGAAAATCATTGATCCCTCTGGTCTTTTCAATAAACCATCTCTTTCTCTTACAAACTTGTTGTGGCTCTGGAGAGAAGCAGTTAATATTTCTAAAAAATAAAATAGAGGTTTGATCACAAACTGCAAAAAAAGCCCTTTAAGCAACTAATGTTGGGGTGCAGTAAGGTCAGTCAGACTGAGGAGAAAACTGGGTTAAAGGAAAATATTCTAATAGCACAACAACTCCTGTCCATAAAGATAACAGATCCATGGTATGCAGGTGTTAGGAAAGAAAGTGTACAATTCTGTCCAATCTATGTATTTTATTCAACAACACTTAAAGTGACATCTAAGTTTATTGTGCCCAGAAGAAATTATCAGAAAGGTCAGGTTTCCTAGACTAGACTAATGATAATCTCAAAGTCACATTATTTATTTCATTTACTCCCATTTTATGCATGCCTGGTAGATCAATACTTTCCCATTTCTGCACCTCCACAAACAAGTCCAAAATCAGATAACCATGCAACACAGTTTTGTATGAAAAGAACTAGTACTATTCTTTTAGTCTTATTTATATAATCAAACTCCAGGGACAACACATCAAACACCATAACCACTGTCATAATTCCTAGGGCATATTCCAAAAGATCTGTTTTAAAAATTTCAGAAGAATTTTCAGCTAAACTTGCCACTGTAGCATTTGAGAATGATCCAGCTCCATGCAATTACTGTGTTTTCTGAAAATGAGTTCTGCTAAAGTAAGTTATTATGACGGGAGTACATCTGGAAGATTAAATATTCACTATACCAATAGAAATGTGTAAATGTCAGTTCTCCCATCCCCCTGTTAAAGTCTCATCAAATATGCTTACTAAAGCAAAACTAAACTAAAATACTTATTACAACAGATGAAGAGAACTCTTTCAATCAGCCTTGAGCAAAAGTAGTTGCAACAGTTCTAAGTACACATTTTTGCCATTGTTACCCCATTTTAAATCCTTACCCCATGAATCATGCTGGTTCCAGTGCATCAACTTTTAAGTAAAACTGAAAATATCACCCACAAAAATCTGTAACACATTAGGCCAAAGTGTCTGTGTACTATTAGGCAGATAGATGAATAGGCACGTGATAAGAGAAATGCATGCAAATATCAACACACAAAACCCAGATGCATCTAGAGATAAGATATCATATACATTGCATAGCACAAGCTTTTCCAGTAGCTTCACACAGCTGCTTTTTACTATTGGAAGCAAATTCTCCATATCCTGAGTATTCAGCAGAAACTTCCCTTAACAGCTGAAAACAGAGAAAGCTGTTAACACACAGCTTTCCCGCTACACACACAGAGCATTTGGTTATGTAAAAATTTTTATACCTATATGCTTCTACATAAAGGGCTCTATACATTATTTGTGCTTCTCTGAGAAAGAAAGGTGAAATCTTTATTTCAGCCACACTGGCTACACCAAGGGATAGAACATGATTGACTACGACAGGATGCAAAAGCATGAACTCAACATTTAAACAAAAATAGTAAGTTGAAGAAAATTGCCATCTTCCATTAGTTGTATTATCTAGACACTTTCCAGTGTGGCTTTCCAGGTTCATATCCATTTTGAGTATTGGTAATCAATCTGATAATCATCTCTATTTTGACCGGATGGTATCTAAGCAAACTGAGGTCTAAGATGCATTTATATAAAATTGAGAATTATACTAAAAAATGAAAGGGAATGCTAAAGATGTCAAAGGAGGAAGCCTAGTCAAAGAGCTAATACCTATATCTTCTCCAATAGCATGAACATGAGCACAAGTTTTATAATGAGATGACCCTGACCTGCCACTTTCTTTTGCAAATTACTACTGCCTTAATTATTTGCATCCATGAACTCAAATGAAAATACTTAAGGATATATCAATATGCTCATAAATCATCTGCAGGCAATAAGTAATCCAACATAGATAATTAGAGAATTTACGGAAGGCTTACTCCTTCTGTTTATCTGCTTATGACATTTGCAGTACAGCCCTAACAGCAGGATAATTACTAGATTTATTCATCAAACAAAATCACGCCTTCTGGGAATGCACAGTGACTCTGGTTTTAGGACTAATAAAGACATTTTTCACCAAAACTCAAGTACTAATTTGCTCAATAACTAGCTGCAATAAGCTTTTATGGAAGCACTCAAAGAAAAGGCTTGGCACCAGAGGGCAGATAATTAAAGGTGCAGTATCCCATACAAAAGTCTCTGAACAATTCCCTGACCATATTAAAATTTAATTGTTGAATGTTAATTGAAAAAAAAAAAGAGTCATTACTGTTCCCTCTGTTTCAGTAATTATTCTTCTCACATAAAAATATATATCTATATGTATACAACAAAAGAAAACATCTAAATTTTTTTTTAAAAAATATTTTCATTAATTTCCAGTAACACCAGAAAACCACATAGAAATAAAGAGACCTCTCAACGCCTCAGCTTATTTTTTAGTAAAATTGCTGAAATTATTTTAAATATTTGCAGAAGAATATGTATGCAGACTAGTGCACTGCATGAGTACCCAAGTAAACAACTACTTCTCTTACTGCACTACAGGCAAAAAATATCCAATAAAAAGTATAAAAGGGAAAGCAAAAATCCCACACTATTTGGTCAAGGTGAAAAATATGGTGTAATTCTTACTGCTGCAAAAATTTAAGAAAGTTTTTCAATTTAGTCCAGCCTTTTCCATAATATTTTGCTAATAATTTTTTTTATTTTAGTCCCTTTTCTGAATTTCTAGTCTCCAGACCAGAAACCCAGAAGTTCTTGAAGCATACAAATTAACAATTACTCTTTCTCATTTCCTCAGAAATTAAAAATAGAGGTTTTATAATACTGGGCAGGCAATGGACATGCACATTCTCCATGCATACTGGTCTCAAAATTTGGCTATTTGGGACAGGAGGGGTATTCCCTGAGACACTAAGCTTTTACTGTACCAGAATGCAGCACAGCCCTAGGCCAACTGTCTGCTGCAGAGAAATGATGAACTACAGAAAATGCAGACTTTTAAACTAGTATTTAATTGTTTAATGTCATGGCTCTTGGTAGAGCATTGTTGCTTGAAAAATAAATTGGGTAATTCAATTAAATGGCTACAGAAGATACATCATATCAGCTGTAGAAAGGCACTAACCCCAGCTTGAACTTGACGTCCCACATTGCTTCACTTATTTGACAAATGGATTCTTGAAAATAATTGAAACACATGGCTGCCAGCGTAGGTCAATAATACTTTTTTGCCATTCAGGCTCTTAACAGCTTCCATTTTTTCTTGCACTGTGCCATTCAGGGCAAAGATTGCATTTTCCTGGGAAATCATGCAAACATTATTACTAAAATGGGACTAAATGCAATGAAAATGGACTACATAAAAGTAATGGCACTTAAATAAAAGAAAGACCATCTACTAGGGCAAACACTTAATGTCAGATTTAAATACTATATGATATTACTTCCATTATAAACTTGTATTACAGATGTAAGAAGGCAAGCTCACTAACTATACACATGCTACTATTTGTTTAGCTAAGCTAAGCAGTGTTAACAAGAGAGCCGAGTGAGAGAAGGCTCACATATTAACCAGTTTGGAATATTCATATATTTTATTTGGTTTGCATTAAACAGCCAGCACACAAAAGTAGAGGACGTCATAGATGCAGAAGAGATGCTGTTTTTAATTTCTTTAAGCATCAATTTGTAACTTCTTGTAGTGAACACCAAACTTGTCTGGAAAGAGATGTTTCTTTAGTGTTGGAAAAGTCTTTGGAATGACAGACGTAAGACGTATTAATCAAAAATCCAAATCCTGCAGAAAAGAGAATCACATTTATTTGTACTGATAAAGTTACAATTTCTTGGTAGAGTGATTTACAGTCAATAAGTCAGAAAGGAAGCACATCAAAACCAAATATTAGAGAAGTGTAGCAGAGAGACCGTTGGCATTTCACCTTAGTGTTTCTTTTATCTCATCCAGTTTCTCAGTTGCTTACAAGTCTCAGATTTGGTAAATCACCCCAGCAAAAACCACAGATGTTTATGGAGAAGTGGCTAGAGGTTTGCCTAATGGCAATTACAAATTAATTAAAACCCTAAACCAACGGAACAGCAAAAAGCAAGAAAACAAACAAATGAACAAAAAGCAACTGGTAAACAATCTCTGTGTACCAGACTTCATCTTTCATTCTCACACTTTGAGCAAATATTTCATTTCCTCATAAGTATAAGCTAATGGTTCTTTCCCTCAAATCCCACTTAGGAGAAATTAAGTTTTAGCAGCCTTTTAACACTAAGCCTTTCACTCATACTTTGGAATTAATACCAAGATTTCAATGTACTAATTCAATTATGTAGTGTTATGGGTAATAACTTAGATCTAGTAGAAAAAAAATTAAACCATCTTTCTTATCTACATTTCTTCCATCATAACAGCAGAGTTTTATGCTTCTTACTTACTTTATCATCATTTTTCTTCACAGAAGTAAAGCCACATTTCTACATCTAATAGTGTTCCAGCTGCTGAAGAAATTTCAGTGCAACTTCAAAATACACTTAAAAATTACGTGATACTGTAGCTAGCATAGCAAATCTAGTTTAAAATAGCCAGTCTCTGTGTGCGAATTAAAGAGACCAGAGTATAAAAAACATGGCAACCAGAATATTATAAAACATTTAAAGGAAGACTCACTAAAAGTTATTTTTTAAATATTTTCAAAATTATACTAACAAGCTGTCATCCTAATGCACCTAAATGTAAAATGAACTCATTGAATTCTCTCCTTAATAGTTTGGCTTTATGTTTCGTGTGGTGCTTAGGACAACAGCATTACCATTTTACATAACATTTACTTCAGTACGTTAAATAATAATCTTCTGGGGAGTGCTTCCAAAAGCAACCTTGAATCCTCCAAAATTAAGCTTTGCCAGCAGCTTTCCCAGCTTGGAGCTCACTGTTCAAATATCTACTTTGACACTGTTTAGCGCATACTGCCTTGTATGTATTTGCCCAGCTGAGGTTCAGAAGATAAACAATATTTCTTTCCTTTCTCATAACAAATTGAATTATCTGTGCCTTGAAGAAAGCACTTTTTAATAAACATATATCTTCCCAAGCTCCTCTCCCACTTATTCAACCTATGCCATCACTGTTCTGAGATAAATCTAAATCAACAGAAAATGCAAAATAGCACGAAACCAGTGTAAACTGTTTCATGCTCTGCCTGTGTTCCATTCAACCAGTCTCAGTTTTTGTCTTTTAAATTATTATTAAGTCCATAGCGACTAAGAAAGCTGCCCTGAAAATTAGTGGCACAATGAGCAGAAAGACCTTCTAAAAATTTGGAAAAGACAAAAATGTAGAAAAGCATGAAGGTGTATAGAAATATGTTTTTTATGATAGAACTTATTACTATGACTTAAAGCCACCCATGTGACCCTCCAGTAATGTGCAGAATTCAGAAAGGCAGCTGAAATGGATGAAGAGGAAAATGATGAATTACTGGTTGCAACCCTCTTCTTACTGTGTAATCCGACAAACCACAAATGCCTTTGTATATTAATCAATTCCCATCAGATAGTTAAGGAAAAAATAACACAAACTATTGTTTGAGAGGAAATAGCAAACCAGTACTTTTCTTCAGAAATACTACAAAAATTAAGAGTTTGTTCCTATGTTTTCCAAAATAAAATGAACCCAGAGTTTTATACTTTTACTATTTTAAATTAACTTTAAAAGCCTAATTGCACTGTTGCTACATATTTTCTAGACTATTGGGCAAATATTGGGAGAGGAGTGGTGCGTGGAGGGTGCATGTGTTATTGTTTGTGGGCTTACACAGGGAGTCCTGATAGTTCATGTTGCCAGCCCTTGAGCTCAATTTCAGCATGGTATTTCAAAACTCTCAAGGCTTACTTTTCCCAATTAGGGATTATGGAAACAGGCCTGGTGAGCCTAGAGGGTTTTGAATTGTGCTTGTCAAATATTAAGCAAACATTGGTATCTCCAGGCTCACAAGGCTTTGATGAAACTATGTCTATAAAATTAGATAAATCAACTGGAAATATTATGTGATATATGTCAGAGGTAATTTCAGAACAAACAGCATATAAGAAAACAGCATCTACACCCTCATGCTTTAATTGACTCCGCTACTAATAATGTTTTAAAAAATTACATCTTTACAGGGCAAAATGCAATCCACGAAAATAAGATGTTTTCACATAGCTTTCTGCCCAATAATATCCGTGAACTTATCTGCAAACGAAATATCCTTAGCATGCCACTAGTCAATTAGGTGTGTATTTATCTTTAAGTTTTTAATTTATATCACTTGGCATACAAGTCAGTTTTCCTAATTGGAATATATCCATCAAGATTAGAAAGTAGGCTTGGGCAAATTTGTAACGAATCCGTTTTAAAAAAAAAAATTGCATAAAGTATATTGTAAGCTAATACAACATTTAGGTTTAGGTTGACTCTTCAAGCGTCAGAATTCAAAGTTTTCTGTACTGGTGTGTCCCTTTTAGACCTACAGATAGAGATCCTTAGCATGAGCCTGGGCCCCATTAATGACCATATTTTATTGCATCAAAGAATGTATTTAATGAAGTAACAATTTCAAGGTTATTAAGCGTATGGACAGTGAAGCAGGTGTTAGAATAAACTACTGAGTTTTGTGCAATTGACAGTCACAAATATATTAATATATGCATGTAGAAACAGAAGTATGTTGTAAACTTTATTTCTTAAGAAAATGTTGAGAGTATACTGTAGGAATGAAGGATAAGGGTGTTTTTACACCAGTATTTCAAGTTCAGTCTGTATCAATGAATATATGATAAAGCACCTCAGGAGGCTATTGATAGAGTCTAAGTTAGACAGATATTTTGAAAATCACCTTAAGGGCCACTCTCTCCATTAACACCAGGAGAACAGTCAGCTAATTTAGCCAACTCAAGTAGGTACTAAAGTAAAATATTAATAACCCCTAAGGAATGTATATAATCTTACCCAAAAAACAACCTTGTAGACTTGGTTAGAGTCAAAGCTACACTACCAAAAGGTGGATAGATAAAAAAATCCAAATCAGCTGCTGAAATCAGCTCCAGAAATCCAGTGAACATGAGCTACACTCAGGTGGGCTGCATACTTCAGGTTCATGGAAAAGAATCCTCCTCCATCAACCTACTTTAGAGTTATCTTCTATTTAGAAGGTTATTTGTCAAGGTGCAGATGAAGAGGTGTAATGGTAGATTTCCTTCTTTCTCCCCTGCTTTCCCCACCAACAATAGACCAAGCTCACCACAGAATGGATTCTTGCAGAAACTCAGACTATTTCTTGAATTATCATTCTTAATTGACCAAAACAGAGACTTTGCCATTTATATCATATTAGGAGCCACTCTCTGAATGGGACAGCTCCTGTTCTTGTTTTTCTTCCTCTTTCATGTCTTTGGTATCTGTATGCATCTCTTAACTCAAATGAGCCCAATTTCAGTCTGGATTGCAGAACCCAGCAGCTAACATAATTGCACCCTCCTACTCCACTCCTCCCTTTGAACTACACCATTGAGCATGTTTAGAAACATCCTCCCCTATGACAGGTATGCCTCTTGGAGTACTTTTAAAATTTTTGAATGTGTTATTTTCAAAAAAGCGTCCATAAAATATTTTTAAGCTCTGAGACGACTGACACAACCTTAAACCTGTTGTAGACAAAAAAGAAAACTCACTGCTTGACTGGAAATTAACCTGTAATGATTGAAGAAAAAGCAGCTGAGCCAGACTCATGAAGTAAGGTGTCATTTTCAGAGAAAAAACCCCTCAAATGATTTTTTAACTGCAGCGATTCAGGCAGAATAAAAATAGTGGTGGTTTTGGTACAACAAAGTGAACTACTCAAAATTAAAACCTGCTGCTATAGATAGTGCTATTATGAACTTGCCTAGAGATGGCTTACTACAACAGAAACTCTTCAGCATAGGGGTCACAAGCTTTAAATTACATATGTCTAAAATCTGTTTTAACATTTGCAAAAGAATCAGAAATGATTATCTGAAAATAACAAAATCCCTCCCAGCCACTTTCTATGAGTTAATCTTACTGAGATGAAGTGAGGATACCGTCAAACTACAATAGGAGATAAGTTTACAGGATATTTAGAAGTGTGGTGCATTACACTTATAGATCTCTCTGAATGAGTTCCTCTTTTTAGTACACATATATTTACACTCCCCCCAGTATCCGAGATTACGATATCTTAGAATAAAAATTAAAGTTGTGTTTCAGATACTTGAGCATCTTAAATCGCATTCTGGTTATTATCGCTACTGCTCTGAAAGTGGGTGTTAACACACTTAGGTAGAAGAGGAAATCCCTTGGGATTTACCTATTTTAAGAAAAATTTATAGGTGTTTGAACTGAGAAACTCCATCTCATTCCTGTAATTTACAGTGTTGCTTACTGTGAAACTTTGTATTATTCTCTTCCTCTATTATTTAAAAAACTGTTTTAATAATTGTTGTCAGAGTGTGGAAGCATTCCAATGTCAATTATTTCTTGTTGGCTAATTTGACTGAAGGCATATTAATATTGTTTCATTTGTAAAGAAATTTAGTTTAAATGCTTGAGTAGGGCATTAAACAGGATCAATAGAGATGTGGTTCCTATCCCAGTCAAATGCCTCTATATGAACGAAACCAATTAGTCAAATTAACACTTAGCTATATTTTAGGAACTAGAATTTGCTCTATGACACTGTAGATCTCCAAATGCATAACATGGCTATGAAAACTTTAGTTTAGGTTCATAAAGATCCTAAAACTTTTCCTAGTCTAATCCCTAGCCTGAAAAAAATATCCTTAATGCTTCCTTTTCCTAGTCTACTTGCAGAAAATATTTCCTCTGCATCACATCATGACAAGAGAATCAGGCACATCCCTTCAACAGTGGTATCTGACTGGTGGAAGTGGCACTTACTGGAAACATAAGGAGCAGAAAATATTAAATTAAAAAAGATTAAAAAGATTGAAATCTTTTTAATTATCTTTATTAACTATCATTTATGACTGTCTTTTATTGAAGACTTTTTGCTGAGTCCTGAAAACAATATCTTTAGGCACCTGTTTTCAAGGAATGATTTCAGGCTGCTGATCCTAAGCAAAAAGGGATGTCAAGAAAGACAACTGGATTTGAAACATAACCCAGCATTCAATGTTTCCTATCAGGTGCCTAAAGACTCATTTGCTGAAGTCTGTGTCAGTAAGCAAGTTCCTTTACTGGTCTCAAATTCATCTTTCTTTCCAAAAACCTTGGAGGGCTGGGAATGGCGAAGAGAACGCACATTTTCAGGACAGAAGCTAAAAAAGCTGTGCATGCTACAACCACATAATTCATTTTGGTAATTTATTTATACACTCCTTCTGGTTACAAAACCTACATTTATGTGAAGAAAGGGAAAGAGAGAACAGGCTGTGCTCAATTTTTGCATGAAGGTCTACACATTTTGCTGTTATTTCAGAGGTCATTCTTTGAGTATGAACATCATTCCCAGCTTGTTCAGTATCAGGGACTGATTGTCAAAACACAATCTGACTTCCAAGCTCTGCTTTTTGCATCAGATATCATGAGACATTTAACCAGCAGGTTTTGATTCAGTATCAGCCAAGAGACATAAATGCAGCTTGCACTAATCTCTGAGTTCATCAGAACCTACAGAACCTACAAAACCTTCAGCTTCTACCCACCCAGGCAAGACTTTCTCTTCCATGGAAAACTCAGAAAAACCACACTGAATTAAGTTGACTGAAGCCAAATACAGTAACCAGCGAGCAGTTACTTTGGCTATTTCCTTGTTTCCAGGTATGCACCACCATTAAGTCCACCCCGGAAATTTTTCCCCTGTTAGGAAATGCAGGAATTATTATTCTAAAATACTAACATCTAATCAATCCTGTTAATTCTAGCAAATTTCTACATGTGTGATTTTTAAAGTGATGAAAAAACTCCAGTCAAAGCCTAGTTAAACATCTTCATCATAAACTGCAGCTGATGGAGCTGTATGTGATCAGAATGCTGAGATTAACAGGAAGCTCAAGCTCAGATTTAAATTTCGAGCCAATGAGTATGAGGAGCTCAGTGCTGAAGATGAAAGAACTAGCAAACCTTGTTTGATTCTTCAGTAATGCAAATACATGTTCAAATACAAATTACATTGTGATAAGTTGTACATTATGCTACTGTGTTTTGTTCTTAAAAGCTTCACTACAGGGTTCTTAAGCAACTGCTGGTTTATTTTGAGAATTGCAACAGGAATTTTTAGGGGCTCAAGAGAGCCCCTAATCTTCAACTGTCACTGTGAAAACTTTGTTTATGAGCAAATCATGCACTCAAAGCTGCTGAAAAATTGCATCTCTCAGGCAAATTTTTTTGAGCAATACAATAGGAAAAATATATGATATACTTAAAAATATTTTATTTATTGCAAGAATGCAGAGGTAACATGTAAAAATTCTGTTGTTAACTAGTAAGAGGTGGGTGGCTGTGAGTGCTGTGTAATGAAAGAGACAGAAGCCTCTTGCTGTGAAGTATCGCATTCCCTGTTTTCCTTTCACTTCAAACACTGGCCATTCCCAATATTTTCTGCATGCATAGAGCACTAATTTCCTCAAAGATGAAAATACTATAAATTTACAGGTCATGGACAGTATTAATCAGGAAAGTATAGAAACTTAGGAGAGGAAATGGCATAAGCAATGTTGCAGGATGAAGGTAAATAATGGTAGTCTTTGAGCAACAGCACTATTCTATAGTAAATATTTACCCAATTTTTAACTTTCCCATTGGAAGCATAACAACAACATTCACCTCCTAGCTTACGCTATTGGCTCAGGAAATCCTTAAAGACTGTAGAAGTCCAAGTGCTTTCCTCCAACTAAGAAATATTCCTTTTTTGAACACTGTGAAATATGCAACATGATATGAGACTATGAAGCTGTATTTCATTTTACATATATGGTGGCAAGAAATAAAGCATCTGGAATCAGTAATTCTCAGTACATGTAACTTATCTTCATTCACAGTGTCTCAAGTCCCAGTTAGCCAAGGACTTAGCGAACGAAAACAATCAGATTAAGGTAAATCTGTTCTTAACTAAGACTTTGAAATGTGTTCTTATTCCGGTAATTCATGAGGTGGCAGGCTTTCGTCTGCAATGCTGCATGAACAGATGCTTTGCCATTGTGCTTAATCATCTACTGAAATGCTATATTTGGGATAAGATGTAAAGTTGAGATATTGAATTCTTTAGCGTTAACCCTAAAGCTTTGGGTAAATTTCCAAATCATATTGTGACTATGTTTACATTCCTCCTGAAATTTTACAGGAAAATGTTTTTGTCATCCAAATTAGTTTTTTTAAAATAATAAATATCCCTTTGCCTCAGACAACATAGCCTTGTCTCAGCTACTTTATCCCTGCACTTGAAACAAAAGAGGAAAAGGAAGCCCAAAGTCAGACCTTTATACGAAGACCAGATGGACCCTGAAAAAGAAGAGAATTTTTCAGCAATATCATGAATCTTTCCTCTGGAAATCTTGCTTTCTGAGGCCATTAATAAAGGACACAACAGTACTTTGTAGTGAGGGAAGCTTCCTAAACAGATGTTACTTTCTGCATTTTTTCTACTTCTTCACATCTTTGTATATCTGCAGAGCGACATAAGCAGCTTTTTAAAATAAAGAAGCTAAATTTAACATTTCCTTCACACGGGCAACACTGCCACATTGGAGTGCTTCTGTAGCACATATTCTGCCAGACTACTGTGTGAGGTAGTGTGATGTGCAGCAACTGAACATCAAATGTGTTACATCTATCATTTGCCTTGTCTAACCGTGAGCAAGTCATGATCATGACCCATCTGCACAAGAGGGCAAAAATAGTACCCTTTGTTTCCCTTACTGATCATTACAGCCAGTCTCACTAAGATTTCTAAAATTATTTTTTAAATTTAAAAAAGTACATGTTTTAACATAGCCTAACAGTAGAAGCAGAAAAGAACTTAGCTTGGTAGGAAAACTTGTATTTTCTCAAAACCAGAAGTTTGCGAGAAAAAAATGAGCCTTTGCAGTCTGCATGAAGTCAGTCACACTCACCACAGAAAGAAATGTGATGCTTCTTTCTTTATTTTGAAAGTAGAAAACATTCTGTGCCTCCTAGAAATTATCTGTAAAGAGTTGGGAGTAGCAATTTTTCCCACTCCCCTGCTGCAAAAGGATGTGTTCCAGGTAAGGTATTTGTGGTCTTATCAGTGATCAAAATGATTTCAGTCTTTTGTTAAGAAAAAAGCCAGATGATACGTACATGCAGTCAAGAGTTCTTTAATAAAGAACAGTAAATGTACTAACATCAGTGAACTTCAAATGTCTAACAGTTAGAGGGATTCAATATGCCAATATAGAGATTTTTAAGAGTCCTTTAGCTGTTAAACACATTTTCTTATTTGGCAACAACCTTAGTTAGTTTATTAGATGATTTTTGGATTATGTTCATGGATATGACTTGGAATATAGAATTTTGATTGTATTACATCCTGTATCACCTGCTTAAAGTAAGAGAGTAAAATGACCAATATTAAAAATATTACAAAGAAAATATTTGATTTAAATACTCTTTAATTCTCAACTGAATATGTGCAGTTACAAGGTTCAAGAATGTCATATATATATATGTGACATATGGAAGAGGGTACTATGTATCTACAGTGAAGAACTAGAAATTTTATACATTAAGAGGAAAATATTACAGTTTCTTTCAAATCAATCTGCTCCTAAAAGGGAGAAAATAAGTAACTAGAAGATTATCAGGGTTAACTTAATTTACAGGTACTATGAATACTTTCATAGTTTTAAAATCCCACAAAAAATTTTAGTTTTATGCCGCATAAAACCAAAGTGAAAACAAAGCAAAATGGGTCAACTGACCATAATGTTCAGGGTATCTGAAATGGATTAAGAAATTTTATAAATATAACTTCACAAATATTCTTTTTTGCTTTGATAGCTAAAGGAAATTATATTTTGATGGCTCAGATGATGAGTAAGAATATACAGACTAAAATTACCTTTCTTAAATAAAAACTTTTACCAGTGTTGATCACTAAATGGCATGTCACTAAACCAGCATAGGAAAATATTAATTAACTTGAGGTAACACCCAGAGTTAAAATGTCAATTGCAATAGGAAAGACTAAAAGCTTTTTCTGTTTCATACTGTGGATTTGCTTGCCAGCTATGAAAAATTTAGACCAGGAATCTTTTTGAATTCTCTCAAATATTTCTTGACCAAACAGTCAAGAATGAGGGTGGAAGGAACCCTTTGGGATTTTTTTGGGGTTGCTGTTTTCTAGACTTGAGTCCTAACTCTCAAGAGCGAGTCATGACTTCTATCCCTGTTATCTGTGAATTAGCCACATGTTATGATCTTAAATAGCAGATAATAGAACAGAACTAAATAGTCAGAAGAACTGCTCTTCAGGTAACAGCTCCACAAGTAAGCCAAAAGAAAGTTGGTAGCAGGTTTTTCAACATAATACCCCTAAATTTCAATTTATCTTTTAATTTAGGACATCTACAGCTTGCAAATTGTCTTTCCAAAACTGTGTGAGGGGGAAAAAACTGGTAAATAACAGATTCACACAGGGTTCATTTTAACACTGAAAGAAAGATCTCCAAAGGAGAAGCTGGGCCTACTTACAAAATCAAAAACAATTTAGAAAAATAGATATTTACCTTACTTTAAGACATCATTTAGATAAAAAGAAATTCCCTTTTCTTTTCCAATGGAAACTACAAACCACTGAAAACATTTGAAACTCTCCTCTCAGGCGGTATTAGTTCTGGAAAGGTTGGCATTGACAGGCCTGCAATGGCTGATGCTAAACTGAGCATGGAACAGCAGAGGTTTGACTGTCTCTCACTTGCTGTGAAAAATTTGAAACTAGACTTTGGTCAAACAACCCAGAGTTTACTGCTTTATTCTCAGAATTCTTCAAGTATGATTATGCCAATCAAAATACCATAGAAGATCCAAATGCTTTTTCTTCGCAATCTATAGGAGATTTATTTAACATCTTGGAAATCACTGCTATGAAAACTTCTATTTTTAGTTTATTATTCCATAAACCCAACTAATTTACTTACATGACTTAGTAGACAGCACTTAAGGAAAGAAAAAGAAAATACTTTTTTAAATAGAACTACATTTTCCTGAATTCAAAGACACTTTCTATTGACATTGTGGATTATGAATGAAAATAGTTATTAAATCTTCATAATCAAATAATGTCTAGGAAGTATTTAACAAGAATATATTAAGAACATTTAATTAGATGATGATTGCCTAACTTCTTGTGATATTCATTTATTATATGATGAAAATATTCTTATAACCGTCCTTTTTGTCTCATATTTTAAATGCTGTGTCACTAAATTTACATTCCCATAACAAAAGATTTCATTTTCTTGAAACATGTTTTGGCCTGACCTCGTAAATTCAGAAAAAAAGAAAATAGAGTTAAAGAAATCTTCAGGGGTTTTAAAGTGATCTGAATTTTGTGCTACTTAATGACAGGCAATAATATTAATTAATTCAGTTATTTAACTGTGTTTTATATAAAATATTCACATTTTAATCTAAATGTTTCGCTGCACTCACAGTGAGAAACTGAGATGCAGAATCAAAAAGGACATTCCTTTTTAGATGATTACATCTTGAAAAAATTAACACCACCTTCTGGTTGAATTTGTGCAGTCGCTAAGAGTAACTGCAAAGTAATTCTACTTCAGTATTATCTCTAAATATCTGTCATATCTTCTCTTTTATAGTCTCTTATAAGTCAGTAGACAAAAATTCCAACCTTCTCCCTAGCCAAGGAAGAAGCAAAGCATTTCCTTATACCATAGGCTATTCATTGCTACATAAAGGCAATATATATGGATTATAATTGTGAACACACTTCACTCCTCTTGATTAAATCCTTAAAATTTTTACGTGCGAAAATGTCTAAACCAAAGTTCCTCTTAGCAGGTCACTATATATTTTCCTTCATATCTAATATGCTTGGTAGCTTCTATACTTTCTTTCATTGATAGGATTGCAAGCTTGTAGAGATTGGCATTTTAGTTATGTGTAGACATTGTACGATAAAAGTGAAGTTCGTGCCTGACAGTTTTGTAAATAAGTATAAACTTTGTATCTTCATACAAATAAAATACAAAAATTTTCTTTGTTATTGTTTTATAACTAGTATATTTATTACCTTTAACAACCATCTAAAAGTATTAAATATATCTCTGCCATTTCAATTTAGTAAATTGAGAACAAACTAATGCTTTTTAATGTCTTATTTCTTCTCATCAAATTTGTGTGGGACATTCTTAATGACTTTTCTAGAACATTTGCCTGTGCACAAAAACCTGGCCAGCAGTAAAGGAGCACAGTTTTAAATAATTATAAAGAATCTCAATGTTTGGTTTAGTACCTTAGATAATACCCACTTTTCACTTTGAAAATTACAAGTTATTGATGAGGCAAAATAGCCAGATACAGTATTTTGGCAAATGGAATATAAAGAAACATTCCTTTAATATGCATTGTTGTGCATTTCTCGATGATTATAAGTAAAAGTGGTATAATCTGATATTAATATGCATGAATTAATGAAAAAACTGCATTGTTATATTAATGATTTAAAGAGTTGTTTGTCGAGCCTGATCCATGTATTGATTTAAACATGTAGGAATGCTCCTGTTACTTAGGCAGCTTTCTTCTGGTATATCAAAAATAGTAATTTTAATGGAGAAAAACACAATAGAAGATGATTGATTGTCTTCTTTTGTCATGGAGATCAATTACTGTGGACTGTGAACATAAGAAAATGAAAGCATTGTTATTTAAGCTGTCCCTTGAGTCTTTGCTCATTCTGGTGTATTGTTTGCAGACCGTGGCATAGGCTACTACACAATAGCATAGTAAATAAGGCATTCTGCTGAAGTAAAGTAAGTTTCCTCACCAATGAAACCTGCCTTTCAAAAAGTCCAAGTACTGTCCTGCCTTTTACTTATAAAATGAGTGGTTTAATCTGTGCCAAAAGCAGAGTAACCCAAAGTTCACATAGCTATTATAATTATATTACATTTGTAATGAGAGAACATAATGAAAGATGAAAAACTTGATTTAAGCCATAATAGAAAAGCTGCTCACAAGCAACACAAATAATAAGCAATGCATTTAATCTTAGACAGCTGGTAGAAATAATTATATTTTTACTTAATTGTCAGTAATTTGTGAATGAAGCCAATTTTTTCTGTGTGGGTTTTTTTTTGTAACTCAAGATGAATCAAACTGCTGTGTTAGAACCATCATACAAGTGGCAAAAAATGAAGAAAGTAATGAAAAATTATTGTTGCGTGGTCTGCTTTACAAACAGTGAATGATACAAGTTTGTGTGACCAATCTCTGTCCAACAGATTCAAATAGTGGTCTATAAAAGGACACGAGCATTCTAAATTCAGAAGGGCTTTAAGTAGCTGAATTTCTAATAAAACAATGCCATTTTAAAACAAAGTCTCAGTCTTATTTTGAGTGCCTTCTGGGCTTAAATGTACACTCTCCTTCTAGTGCTAAAGGAAATCCATTGGATTTCCTTTAATGAGGTTGATTTAGAAACAATATTACAGAGGCTGTGAAAAAAATAAAAAAGAAAATCAGATAAATCTAGCAGTCCACCTTTTATGTCTTTCTCTGATTCACTGCTACTCTGTTTGCTTGGAGACAGAAGACTTTATTCTAGATACTGCTATCACCTGGTGTTTGCTAAATTGCTGTGAAATTGTTGCAACAGCTGTTTGTTACTGGGGAAATATTCACTTCATATTGCTGCAATAAACTGATCATTGCCAATTAAATGCCCATTAATTGTGTAAGCAAGGAATACTGCCAGATGTTTACATTAGGAAGAAAAATATCCTTTGCTCTTAGTTTTTCATTCATAACCCTCCCTTTCATGTGGATAATAACATGAAAATGTTTCATTTTTTGAGTATTCCAAAAATTTGGGTTTGAGAATTAATAAAATGCAATCTTCTTTGGTGGTAAGACCTTGGAATATGTGTAGAAGTATACCAATAAATATTATTAGCACACATAAACCAGAATGTTTTCTTTAAAACTGAAATATATATGTGTGTATATGTATACATATGAATTATACTATATGAAGTTTTCTATTAAATTTATTCACAATACTTACTGATAGATTTAAAGTTTCCAAAACAATTCATTTACTTTTACAGGAAAATAGGATTTTCAAGGAATGCCCAAACACATCTCCCAACCATCACTTACCAAGACAGTCTGTACTGTGGCGCTGTGTTTCCCCACTCCTTTTCCTGCTGGGTTTCTGCCCTTCCCTGCCCCTGGTCCTGGCCACTCCCTCAGGTTTTTCCCATTGGTTCTGGTACCCCAACTCCGCCCATGTGCCGCCCCTGCAACCTGAGACCAGTAGTCCATGTGCTCTCTCNGAAACTACAGACCGCAACACTGTACAATACCAAAAATTATGGAAGAAATTTCTGATGGAAATTTCTGTCAGGAATAGCTTGTAAAGGTTGCCCTTATTATCAGAATTATTAAAGGAACTTTGAACAAAGGCTGCCAGTATGCTGCAGGACCATGTTCCCACATTGAAAGCATGAGAAAACATGGCTGCAATCCCAATTACATAATTTTCTTCACCAGTGTTCACAAATCATAGAATCACAGAACCCTAAGACGATGTGTTTTGGACTGGACCTTTAAAGTCCATCTTGCCTAACTCTCTGGCTATGGACAGTGGCACCTAGTTCATACTGTTCAAGGCTGTGTCCAGCCTGTTCCTGAAGAACAGTGATGGGCCACTCACAATTTCTCTAGGAAACCTGTTCCCCTCTCCTACTACCCTCATCACAGAGATCTTTTCCTTATATCTAATCTAAGTCATATATGGAGAATCACATATAATGGTTTGGGTTGGAAGTAACCTTAAAAATCATCTCATCTGACCTTCCTGACATGGGCAGGGACAATTTCCCTGAGACCAGGCTGATCAGAGCTCCATCCACCCTGGCCTTGAACACCTCCAGGTGTGGGGCATCCACAGCTTCTCTGGGCAAACTGTTCCAGTGCCTCATCACCCTCACAGACTTCCTGCCTAATATGTAATCTAAATCTTTCCTCTTTCAGTTTAACACTGTTACCCCTTTTCATATTAGTATAGGCAGAGGTAAAAAGCCTTTCTTATAACCCCTCTTTATATATTTAAAATCTGGGTCTACTTGGACCCCTCCCTTTTCCAGGCCGAACAACCCCAGCTCCCTCTGACTATCTTCCTAGCAGAAGTGTTCCATCCCACTGAGCATCTACATGGCCCTCCTCTGGACCTCCTACAACAGATTCACATCTTTCTTGTGTAGCAGATACCTGAGCTGGATGTAGCACTCTGGGTGGAATCTCATGAGAGCAAAGCAGAGGGGCAGAATCCCCTCCCTCCACCTGCTGCCCACACTTCTTTTGGTGCAGCCCAGGACACAGCTGGCTTTCTGTACTGATGTCACACACTTCCAGGTCACGTAAGTTTTTCACGTTCATCAGTACTGCCAAGTCCTTCTCCTCAAGGCTGTTCTCAGTGTGTTCCTGCTCCAGCCTGTACTGGTACAGGGGATTGCTCCAGCCCATGTGTGAGACACATGGGTTCACATGGGCTCACTCTTCAAGCCTGTCAAGGTCCCTTTAGTTGTCATCCCTTCCCTCAAGGGTATCAACTCTGTCACTCATTTCTGCCTCATTTGTAAATAATTTTGTAGGAAAAGTTATTATCTGCATTCTTAGTCATGCGCATACCAGAGTAACCATAAAAAATGCATTGAAATATGTACTATATAGCACATCATTGTCATATTAAAAAAATTTGAAACTAGTAGATGAAATAGCCAAGTTACTGACCTGGTTAAAACAGCCAATAAAAAAGTTTACAGCCATTTACTGCTATCAGAGTTAGACTAAATTATTTATGCTTACCAAAATATAGATAACAAAGCTTGGGTAGAGAAGTAGTCCATAAATTAAAAAAAAAGGTTGTCTCAAAATGAAATTTCACGAAAACACTGAGCACAAAATGCAGCCACTATTCTGACCGATTATTAAATTCCTGCATCCAACTCTTGAGTATTACTTCAGAATATTCACATTCCAATATAATTTCATATAAATCATAATAATTCATCATATACACAGCCCAGATTTGAAATAATATACAGCTAAATATGATGCAGTTATTATGCAGTTTTTGTAGCAGCAGTGAGCCAAATACGACAGCAAAGAGCGGTATTTTCATTAAGGTATTTCAAAGAACTACTGTGACAACTAGGAAAGCCTTTAGGATTCCATAGGTGAGGTGAATTTATCCCATCTCCTCAGGCATAAAATTGTATCCTGTCTTTACTTACTGAAACATGAAGTAGCTGTGATACCGTCAAGGAAGGTCAAAACAAGTGATTCAAACACTGACAGGTCTCTCTGTAATAGTAAATAGAAAATGAGACAATTTTCTCCTGAAATAATTCCAGAATCAGTTCTTACTTAAAATTTATTTAAAATTAATGAGACAAAACTGAAATTTTATTTACAAAATCAAATTGTGATTTTCTTGCTAGTTTTAAATTAGAGTGATGGCATCACATTCAGTAAACAGAGTCATGAACAAATTGACAGCTCGTAATCAAGGGTTATTTACACTAAAGACAAAGTTTTAAAATGGCTCAATGAACAGCCTTCAATGCTATATGAACTCAGCTCAAAAACAGAGCATAAACTTTCTCCAGAAATTAGTAGACTGACTGGAAAAACTTAAGTAGTTTTTTTTCTCCTATTTAAAAATAACGTATTTTCAGTTCATTTTTTGCTTTCTTATCCACCTCTTATTTTGTTTTGGGTGTTTTAAGGGGTTGGTTGGCTGGTTGGTTGGTTAGCTGGTTAGTTGGTGGGTTGGCTGTTTTGAGAGGGTTTTTTGAACAGCAGTTAGTACAGGAAGTTCTTACTGATCGTGTTAAATAGAAGCATAGAAGAACTTGTCATAATTATCACTTTTTGGGCCTTTTTCCTAACAAGACATGATTCTTGTTCCTTATGCAGAGTTAAGATATTCTTCCATACTGGCTAATAAATAAGGTTGCAATGCCAGGTGGGGGTCAATCTCTTCTACCAGGCAACAGGAACAAGAGGATACAGTCTTAGGCTGCACCAGGGGCTGGACATTAGGAACAAATTCTTCACAGAAAGAGTGATGCGACATTGGAATGGGCTGTCCAGGGAGGTGGTGGAGGCATTGCCCCTGGAAGTATTTTAGAAAAGACTGGACATGGCTCTCAGTGCCTTTGTCTAGTTGACAAGGTGGTGTTGGGTCATAGGTTGGACTTGATGATCTCAAAGGGCTTTCCCAACCTAGTTGATTCTGGGATTTAAATAGAGAAAGGCCATATAAATCTTTAGAAAAGACAAAGCATCCCCAGTGGCCAAGCAAGCCACGGACAGGCGCAGGAATCAGTCTGCTGATCCCCTTCTTGACAAGGATAAAGAAAGAGCTAGCAAAAAAATTGTTTACATTTACTGTGAAATACATTAAACAAAAATAAACCATGGAAATACAATCTAATGAAAACTCTCAAACTATGTGGTGGGGGGGGTGTTTTGAGGTTGTTTCTTTCTGTGTTTTAAAGCAAAGTAATATGGTATAGTAGTATATGCCCAGATAAACTCGGAAATGTGTCTTTCAAAGTGCCTCACAGGTATGAAAGCACGTAAGAGCAGAGATGGCTGGGGGCCTGTGTATATATATGCACACACACAAAACTCATCCATGCTCCCTATGTACATGTGCTAGATGAATGCTGAAGGAACTAAAGAGATAAAAAATGACTAGATAGAATATTGTTTATTGCAGCATATTGAACCCCACACTCCCTTTGGAAGGTGATCACAGGACACAGGCTGAGCTGTGGAAGATATAAGGCAGCAGTATCTGGTTCCTTAAATATCTCCACAGGCACTTGTAATGGCATCTTTGAAGTGGTCTGGTCATCTGTCACATGTTTAGTCTGCTTATTGACTGCCCCAGCTGAGCACCATTTTGATTCTTTCGGACATGGAATAATCAGAGAATGAATCTCAAGAAAATCCCTTGCAATATCATTCACATGTCTTCCAGAATTAATAAGGGGACAGGACACTACTTCATTCCTACATCGGATTTTTTTTCTTTTTTTTTTTTAACTGATGTTAAGCCTTTCATATAACTACTGCCTCAGTGTGATAATGCTCTGCACAGTTTTTTTCTGGATTCCATGTAATATTTGTCAAGAGACAAAAATAACTATCAATCCCTTATCTCAACTGCAAAAGTCATGGGAATTATTCTTTCCGCTGATACAAATCATAAGATACAACATCGTGGGTGTCATAAAGGATAAACTGCTGCAGAAGATGATTTTTTTCTTTTGTTTTTCTCTTGTTAATTTACTATTAAAAATATCTTCAGAAGACTAATTCTAATTTTAAAAAACCCAACTAGATATCAAACACAGAATAGGGAGCAGTTATCATATGTTGCTATAAAAAATGAGCATTTTAGGCTATCTGATTTTACAGTAATGGTCTTAATCAACAATACATTTTCATCTCACACATACTTCCTTCTAGGTCTATAAAAATTAACTAATGCAGAGTTGGTGCAGTTAGAATTCCTTTTTCCATGTAAACGAATCAGAATATTCAGGGCTTAGAATTAGCCCAGGACTTAGTTAAGTTGTTGACTAACTGGAGAGTTTTACCAAAGCAGTAGGATACAGCAGGAGGTATTCTGCCATAGAATTTCAGATTGTGGGCACAATTGAAAGTCTTGGTGTAGAAAATGTAGCCAATTTTAAGTGGAAAAAGCAAAGGAAAAGAAGTTGTCCTTTAATACTAGTTAAAGCTCCCTTCAACGACAATTCTATTTCAGATGGAAACTGATTTCTAGAGAAATTACCACAGAAAAAACATAGGAGAAAGACAGTAGAGGGAAATAGAAAGGTGTGTTAAGAGAAATAAAGAAAAAAAAAGTGGCAGGATAAAAGTTATCTTCTGTGCCAAGTTAACGGGAGTTAACAATATGGAGGAAGGTAAAGAGAAAGTATCCTCTTGTTCCCATACTGTAATCAGATCTAGCACACTGTATTTAAGAAAAAGACTCTTCTCTAGAGCTTTCGAAAAATCACCTAATTTGAAAGAATGCAAGAACAACCTGCTAAACAGGTGTTTAACACCACTCCTACACAGACATGTAAACTTTTTGTACTTGTTAGTAAATCTCTCAAAACAATGGATTGAAAATATGAAGTAATTATCTTCTTATTAAATACTCTCACCTTTTTAAATTCAATATTTAAACAAAAAAAATACACTAAAAAGCCATGTACATGCAAAATATACCTAAATTTTAAAACACGTAAGATGTACAAAAATAATTTGTAGTTATCTTCATTTCTCTTTCCCATGTGTTTACTCTTTCTTCTTTACAAAAAGAAGTATCATGTCATTTACTTACAGATTTTGTCTAAAATTAAGGGGATTGAAACTATTTTCATCCTAAGGAGATACTGACAGGAGGGTGTAGTTTAGGGTAACTCAGGTTGCAGGGAACTTGAGTGCCTCTCAAGTCCAACCTCTTGCACAAAGCAGAACCACCCATGAGATGAAAACTGGTCACTCAGAGCTTTATTTAGTCAGAACATAAGAACCTCCAAGGATAGAGACCTCACAGCCTCTCTGGAGAGTCTCTTCCAGTGCCTGACTGCCCTCAGATAGAAATTTTCTCCTGGCCTCCTTCCATGCACCACTGTAAAGAGCTTCACTTGTTCTCTTTTTTATTACAATTTCTTGTAGTTATTGAAAGGCTTTGGTTAGGTGCCCCAATGCTGTTTCTCTTCCAGATTCAACAACTTCCATTCTCTCAGCTTCTCCTCCCACAGCAAGTGATCCAGTACCTGATCATCCTAGTGGCTCTCTGATCAATACCTTGCTCATATGGCAGATACCCAACTGGTCTCAGTATCCCAACATGGTGTAAAAGGTGTGGGGTAAAGGGAGAAAATCCCTGCCCTTGACTGACTGGTTGTGCTCTCTTCAACAATACGTTATTAGCTTCCTCAGCAGACAGAGGACACTCCTGGGTGTCTGACAAGGTCCCTAGAAAACCTTGCATTGGAGCTGCTCCACAAACAATAATATGCAGCCTGTAAAATTGTAGGCACTAGTAATGCAAAAGCCATACCATATACATACAAAAAGCTATACATACTATCAAAGCAAAACCTTCCAACTGATTTCACTAAAGCACAATCTCAGAATAACCAGGTTTTAAGTGCTGTTCTTCATATACTTTAAAACACTGACAAAGTTGCAGATTATTTTAGGTCTCTGATTCTATATAGGCTAATGTATATTATATGTATGCTTTGATGAGCTTGCTGTTTATCGTTCATATATAATAACAAAGAAAAGTTAAAGCATACATGACACATTTTCTTTCAGCTTTAATTGAAAAGTAGATAACAATAGAAATGCTTTGACACTCTTTTTTTATTTTAACCTTGTCAGTTTGAAAATCATTTAACAGTTGTGTTTAATCACCATTAGCATCCCACCTTGAACAGACTGCATCTTGTACTGTACTGAAAAGCAAAGCCTCATTATAGACAGCTGTACTCTATGGTGCTACTTTGTATGTAAATAAAACTGACAGAATAAAGGAAGACAGAGAATGTGTAATTCATTTGTCATTCAGGACCTCTACAGAGAAGACACAGTGCCTGTTACTGAATCTTATTCAAATAACATGGAAATATTTAATAGCTAGTGTCATGCTCAGCACAAAAGATAAATGTTGACTACATATATCATCATATATGATGAGAATGCAGCTGACCTGATACATCCAGGAGTCACAGCACAGCCTCATACAGAGGAAGTAACTCCATTCAGCAAGTGGCGTAGCTGCACAATCACAGTAAGTGACCAAGCTGAGGAATGCTCTCAAGAGATCCCAGCTCCCATTCCGAAGCTTGTTACATCATGTACCATTGCCCTGGAAGAAATCGCATTTGAAAATAAAGATACTTGGTCCTAAACCAAACCAATTGCTGACATGTATGTATATTCAGACACAATATTTTCTTTTTCTTTTGCCTCTTCCTCTTTTATTGTCTGTTAAGATTAAAAGCTCATAGTGTCTACTCAGAGTAGATTTATTTATTCCTTATGGAATAAGGCATAAATGCCTTAGGTAAAAGTAACTTTTTGCTCCTGAAACAACTTTTTCTAGCAGACAGTCTGTGTTATCTGTGTCAATAGATGTAATTTTTCCCTATCAAAAGTTAATTGGCTTTCTATGTGCTAAAAAGCCCACAATGCTAGGCGTTTAAAAAAAAAAAAAGAAAAAAAAAAAAGCTATATTCTTTTATATTTCCAGAAAACTAAGCAATATTTTCAGGGGAAATTTGTCCAACACATGCACCTGAGCTTGGTTCAGAAACTGAAGTGTCCTATGAAGAAGCACTATAGAAGAGGAGCATGGACTCAGTCGTTCCTCAAATAGTTACAGGAATTTTTGGAAGGAAAAAAATTTTCACTAAAACACTTTGATGTATACACCTTGCAAAGCAAGCAGCACACACATCTAGATCTGGAAAAGCCTTTAAGCAGCTATCTGCTTTAAAACTTTGCAGGGAAAATTGCACTGATTAAAAAACTACAAAATCATGAAATGGTTGTTGGTGGAAATGTCTTCAGGAAATCATCCATTCCAGTCACTGTCCTCAAAGCTGAGTCACTTAAAGCAGGTTACTCAGGACTGTGTCTTTCAGGTTTTTAATATCTCAGAGCATAATTACTCCTAAATCTTTCTGAGCAAACTGTTCAACTTTTTTTAGCCATTCTACAGTACAAAACTTTTTTCTTAGGTTTAAATGGAATTTCTTGTATTTCAGTGTTTGTGCAGTCAAGAATCAGAGGTTCAATTTCCAGTTGTGCCTGTCTCTCTTAATCACTTTCTGAGACAGGTTTCTGTGAAACAGGAAAAGTGTATCTACTCACTCAGACTTGTGTCACGGGATATTTCTATTAAAGTACTTACTAAGCTCTGAAAACTTAGTTGAAAAAAAAGAGTTTTAACAAGATGAAAAAGAAAGTTTTGACATCCTTTGTTTCCAGGAAATGGCATTTCAGAGATGGTCAGAACAGATATGCACAACACATTTATAAAAAAACCAGAAAAACCATTCCCCCAAAAACTCTAACTCCGGGCTCTCAAGTAGATATTAAACTGGTTCATTCAGTGTTCTAATGCAAACAACATTGTCAGAAATAGGAAAAAAAATGAGCAGGTTATTTTGCTGCTTCATTCAGTAAAACAATTCTTCAGAATGAAAAATTTTTATGTTATATAAGTGGTGCAAATAACATACAATTTTATTATAGTATCTAACATCTCACTATTAATATCTAAATTCTATTTCTAAAATTAATATTCTAAGGATTTACCTTTTTTGGATTCATATGCATAGGGCAATGTGCTTATATATGTAATTTGTATACATATACATTAGAGTTGCATTAGCTGTATTTCCAGGAAAAGGTAACCTACTCTCCTCTGTTACCCTCCTCCAATGACCATTCTCTCCTGACTTTGAAATATCTGTATAATGGCATTGAGGCTATGCTGGAAGTCACTAGGTATAATATCTCGAGAACAACTAAGGTGGGTGAGTCCCACTCCCTTGTCACTCCTTGGCCTGTGGCCTGAGTCAGGGTGTGATTAACTCCCTACAAAAGTAGGTAAATCAAGAGATGCAACCCTGCAAATTTTCAAATCCTTCCTCAACCTATATTCCAAGAGCAAAACAAAAGCATTGTTTGTTGGAGCTGTTTTTTCCCATTTTGGCCAGCTCAGGTCCATGTGACCGGCAGTCTACCTGAGGTGGCACATCAAGGCATGACAGTAAAGGAAAATCAACCAACTTCATAGAGATAAAAAAATGATCAGTGCTATACTCTCACTCATTTAATTTACAATTTGAATAAGAGCATTTTAGTCAGTTATGATGACACAGGGGCTCAAGTCTAAAACTAAGTTGAAACTTATACTTCTGGACCATTTACAAGTTTTCCACATTAGCTTTTCAGTAATTTCAACTTATTAGTCATATGTACTTGCAGAGGAACCAGTTTTTGCTTGTGGGAACAGAAGAAACTAATTCATTGAGGGATACAGGCAACACTAAAAAGATGGTTTGTATGTGAAAAACAGCATAATTCAAACTACAGATTACTACCCAAATAATAAGAAATTTTCTGTTTTATGCACTGAATAAGATTTTAATTAGAGTCCTTCATCTAAACTAAATTTATATACCTCAAGTGACAAAGCTTCTGTGAATAGATTCAAGGTGAAATTATGATAGTTTTATTGATGAAACAGTGAAATTTTGCTATCATGCACATGGAAAGGCAGCTTCTCAGATGAAAAATGCTAAAAATATGAGGTGAAACCACAAAATGACTGGGTATTTTTACAAATTGTAAAAAGGTTATTGTTCTTCCTTCTTTAGCTTCAGTTGCACAAGCAAAAATACTGACTGACATATCATCTCTGGGAATTGTGTCATTGTCTGCATTTCCAAAACAGTCATCATATTGTTTCCATCCACGAGTCTGTTGCCTTTTCCTGAAGTGGGGATGTTTTATTCTGAGCACTCTGTTCAAAATCAATGGCCAAGTAAAGTATTTCTCAAAGCAGGAAAAAAAATTACACTATTTTATATTTGCTAGGTGTTATTGTTGCACATAAGGAGATAGAAAGACAGAAAATAATTTCTAAAGTTCTGGAGACACCTTAGAGGGTTTTATGTAATCTTAGTACAAATCAAATTCACAACATCAATAGATCCTTCCTGTGCTATGTAATTACATTACAGGCATTTAATTGAAACTAAATAGAAATGAAACTTTGCCTAGCATAGACATGTTCTGATGGTAGAAACTCAGCAGGAGGGCACTAGCTTATTAAAAATGTTCTTCATCTATCTAACACTTCAGGAAATAAATATGTTTTGTTTCAAAGTACTCTTTGTCATGTAAAAGCATCATAACCACAAAACTAAGATTTTTAAAGTTAAATATAATAATAAATAAGTTGAATTTTACAAATATGACCCAATGAATTATAAAGGTGAAAACAAAGGTTTATCTTTGATTTGGCTGGGGTGAAACACCCCCACATACAAGCAGACAATTTAGTTGTTAGGTAGGGAAGCAACTGATTTTGCTCACATACAAAATATAGTGACTGCAAAAATAAACTCTTTATTTTAGTGGATAATTTGATATAGTACTTAGGGGAAGAAATTTTAAAAATTATGAACTGACTCGAAAACTCCAAGGCACACTTAGCTTCCAGAGAGGACCATAAATAGCTCTTGGAAACAGGATTGTGTAGGAGTGTGTTTTGCACGGAGGAGAGTTTCCAGTAAGAAACGTAAAGTAACAGCTTCTGATGAGCAATAGGAAATTACTCTGAAATATTTTGAAAACACAGCTAAGCCAGCAAAACCCTATTGTGCCCCAAAATACAAGCTAGAAGGTGTTCTGTTTTAATTGTGATATAGTTCAGTTGAATATCTATATGTCTACAAAAAGGCTCGAGTTAAAGAATTACCTAAAGTTATTTCCATATGCCACACTAGCATTTACCCAGAGATGTTACTAGCCAAAAAAAAGAACCCTCTTAAAACATTTAGTCAGTTTATATAAAGTAAAAATTATATTTCTCAAGGAAACTGCAGATGTACACTCACCCATTGGATGCAACTGGAGAAAGACTGACTTCCTTTCTGTGGGTTGTCAGGAAGGGGTTAAACACAGAACTCAATTTCAGAGCAAAATATCACAAAGTTGCTGATGTAAGAACTCTCTCCTGAGGAGGCAACATATAAACTGCACCATTTACTTGCCAATTAATCCAAGGAGATAACATTAACATTAGTTCCAGTAGGAGATGCTTGCCTGCCCACTTTCCAGGCAGTAAAAGCTAGATTTGCAGCTACCAAATACCAGGACAGAGGAAATAAACGGGAGGAGAAATTAAAAAAACAATTTAAGGACTTTTTTTTGTGTGTTTACTTCTGTATTGGGTTTGCAGGGCCAAGCTTTGGTGCTACAGGAATGGCTTCTGTGAGAAGCTGCTAGAAGTTTCCTCCATGTCTGGTAGGTCCAATCTGTGGTGGCTCCAAAGATGGATGTGCCGCTGGCCAGAGCTGGGCCAATTAGAAATGGTGGTAATGCCTCTGTGATAACATATTTAAGAAGAAACAGAAAAAAAGTTTTTGTGCACAGGTAATTGAGGCCAGAAAAGAGAGGGGTGAGAACTTGTGAGAGGTGTCTGCAGACACCAAGGCCAGTGGAGAAGGAGGGAGAGAAGTGCTCCAGGTGCCAGAGCTGAGATTTGTCTGCAGGTCATGGTGCAGTCCATGGTGGAGCAGCTGTGTCCCTTCAGCCCATGGAGATCCATGGGGATGCAGAGATCCACCTGCAGCCTGTGGAGAAGACCCACGCCCAAGCAGGTGGGTGCCTGAGAGGAGGCTGTGACCCTGTGAAAGGTGTGTAGAGAGAGGGTCCTTGAAGACCTTGAAGGACTGCACCCTGTGGAAGAGTGACCCACACTGCTGCAGTCTGGTGAGTGTTGTTGGCCATGGGATGTACTCACATCAAAGAAGTTCATGGAGAACTATGTCCCATGAGAGGGACCCCACAGTGGAGCAGGGGAAAGACTCGTCTCCCTGGGCTGCTGCAGGAGAAACAACCTGTGACAGATTGACCATAACCCTCATTCCTGTTTCCCTGTGCTGCTGAGGAAAAAGGTAGAGCTGGGATGGATGGAGGGGTGGGAGAAAGGTGTTTTGAAGGTTTTATTTTACTTTTCATTATCCTGCTCTGATTTTGATCGCAGTAAATTCAATCAGTATCTGTAAGTCTAGCCTGCTCTGTCCGTGATGGTATTTGGTGAGTGATCTCTCCTGGTCATTATCTCAACTCATGGATCCTTCATTATATTTTCTCTCCCCTGTCCAGTTGCGGAGGGGAGTGATAGAGTGGCTTTGGTCAGTGCTTGGAATCCAGCCAGCATCAAACCACTGCATTTCCCAAAGGAGACCCAAATGTCATTCTGTCTTATACAATGCAAACAAGGTTCATTTATCACTAAAATGACTTCAAAGCTTTTAGCTTCTTACAGGAAGAGGGACCTTGCCAATGCCTAAAACCATAGATTTGCCCTAACAAAGGAATGGTGAGTCACTGCATACAGCTTGGAGAGAAGACAAATAATAACATAACTCCCACATGCAAGATAAATGTTTACACATTTAAACTTACATTTATGCTTGCTTGCCTGCTTATGCCTCATAAGAAATGCTTTGATATGGTAAAATGAATCATATAGTCTTTTCAGTACTCAAAGCAGCCCACATTCTCATATCCTGCTTGAAGTGGTTCCAAGCGTGTGAAACAGGTAAAAATTGGGTACCTGAGGTGTGTATGGAAAACTCTTAGTAGCACTGAGGAGGAGGCTTTGCTTTTCACTGCTCTTCTTGGTGTAAAAGGAGTTCATAAGGAACTGCTGAGAAGAAACCACAACCAATGGACCTCATTGGTGTCTAAGTGACCAGCAGAGACCACAGCAACAGCAATGCAAACTTGTCTATTTATTTGAAAAAGTACTCTTTACCTCTCTCTATATTTCTATTCCATGGATATTTTTATTTTTATTAGTTCTACAATGTGTAGAAAGGGCCATAATTAGTTTTAATTATTCTAAAAGCCTTGCTAAGGTTTTTGAAACCTCCAGGTTCTGATCTTCTTCACTTTTATTCAGGCAAAATTCCTTTGACAAGACAAAGTGAAGTTTTTCTGAACGAAGAGAATAGGATTGACAGAACAAACTATAGCTGAACTACTTCTTCATGGTGAAATTCACTGTTGACTCAATAAAATTCTTTGTATATCTAGCAGCAAAGAATTTTTATTCAGTTACTGAGTTATTTTTCTACTTAATGACCATATTGCATTAACATTTTTGTTTACTATTTTGTGTGTTGTCGTTCTATACAGGGTACCCAGCTAAATGAAGAAGAATAATACACACTGCCATTTTCAAGGCCCTGTAGAATTATTGAAACTTTTAATGAATCAGTGGTTATCACACACATTCATTGAAAATCAACTTCTTCTTGCCTCCCTACACTACAGCACTTCTAGGAGCCAAGTCAGTTTTGTGATTTCTATAAACAATGGAGAGCAATTTCTCAAGAACAGGCACCTCCTACACCTGAAGATGGTCCCAGAGTCCTATTCATGCTAGCATGAAGTAATGATAAAAGAAACGGAATTTTTCTATTTTTCAGGTGTTGGCAGAGCTGCCAGGGGAGCAAGAACATGCCCTGGAAACCTAGAGAACTGAAGAAAAGGCTGGAAGTATGAAAAAGCTACTGTAGTGGGAACAATTTTACATGGCAAAACTTGATCGTGGTACCCCAAAAAAGCATGATACTTCAGCTAAAGAAAATTGAAAACTTCAACACTTCTGATAAAGTCAATCCCAATGAAGTCTACCTTAAAAATGCTTCAAATATGACAAGGTGCCATAGAACTATGACAGGTCTTGTTAGTCTCTATGCAAGGCCAATGATACACACAAGTGTTTTAAGCCTAAAAAAAAAATTGTATCTGGAGATTTACACTCGTCTTTTGCTACTGTGTCATCCGTTGCAGTATTTATATCTCTACTGTATATCTAAAAGAAAAAGTGAACATTCAGCAGATTTTCTATTTTTCCTTTCTTTCCATATTTTTATGTATATGTAGTTATTGCAATGAAAACCATCTTTGCTGTTATTGCTATGGCTACATGTCATCCATTAGCAAACAAGTTTCACTGCATAACTGGATATATCTATTTTAGATGTATTACTGCATCCTGCCATCCAAATTACACAATAACCATGTTAAACAGCTTAGCTTTTTTTTTTTTTTTTTAAGAATAGGATAATTTGAAAATGTGACAAACAGTAATCATCTTACATTTAAGATGAGTCAAACAGACATTCTCCTCCAGCTGAACTTTCTGATGACAATCTTTGAAATTGACAGATTAAAAGTGATTCATAGCTGTCAGAATTGTATAGTTTGCTGAACAAAATAAGAATAAAAATTTTACAACTAGCTGTCTGTGGGCTTACATGGCAAGTTATCTTCCTATACCCACTGTCAGTTAAATTAATAATGTCATAATCTATCTTCTCTGTCAGGTGTAAATGACTTTAGCATGTCAATAACTAGTTTGCCATTATGTCTCACCTGTGTTTAAGACTATACATTGATTTCACACTTGATTCAGAATAGCAGATATAGAAGCCCCATATTTTGTTGTAGGATGGAATGTCAAATAAATGCAATTTCTACAGTATGGGGAAAAAATAGTAAAAATTAAAGGTCTTGTCAGCTATCAGGATATCCAATGATTTTAAACCAAAAACTTCTAACAATATTGATACTATTTTACTATTTCAGCTGTATGAAGTTGTGGTACAAAATGGCATTCTTTATAGACGTTTGAGTTTATTCCTTCACACCTTAAAATGCCTGTATAACGGCAATCAATGAAAAGGAAGTGATCCCAAAAAATTAAAAAAAGAGAGGCTTCCACAAAATTTAAATTACCAATGTAATAATTAATAGAATCATAGAATATCCTGAGTTGGATATTCTATGAGTTGGGACACAAAAGGATCATGGAGTCCAACTCCTGGCTCTGCACAGGACAGCCCCAAAAGTCACACCATGGGCTTGAGAGTATTCTCTTGCTTCTTGAACTCTGTCAGGCTTCTTGCTATCACCAACCTAAAACTGCTCTGACGGAGCTTCAGGTCATTCCCTTGGGTCCTGTCACTGGGCACCACAGAGAAGAGATCAGTGCCTGCGCCTCCTCTTCCCCTCACAAGGACGTTCCAGACTGCAATGAGGTCTCCCCTCAGTCTCCTCCTCTCCAGACTGAACAGACCAAATGACCTAGCTGCTCCTCGTACGGCTTCCCCTCAAGAGCTTTCACCATCCTCATGGCCCTCCTATGGACATTCTCTAATAGCTTGATATTGCAGTGACCAAAACTGCCCCCAGCACTTGAGGTGAGGCTGCCCCAGTGCAGAGCAGAGCGGGACAATCCCCTCCCCTGCCCGGCTGGCGATGCTGTGCCTGATGCCCCCCAGGACACACTTGGCCCTCCTGGCTGCCAGGGCACTGCTGACTCATATTCAACTTGCCACTGACCAGGACCCCCAGGTGTCTTTCCCACAGCACTGCTCTCCAGTGTCTTGTTCCCCAGTCTGTCCATACGTCCAGAGTTTCCCTATCCAGCACTTTCCTTTGTTGAACTAGTGAAATTCATGATTGCTCAGTCCTCTAATTTGTTGAGGTTTCTCTGCAGGGTTTCTTTCTGCCTTTGAGGAAAATCAACAGCTCCTCACAATTTATTATCACAGACAAACGTAGCTTTGAGTATAAATCCAGGTCATTTATGAAGATGTTGAAGAGCACAGGGCCTAAGATGGAGCCCTGTGGAACACCACTGGTGACAGGTCACCAGTTTGAAGACACCCCATTCACTATCACCCTTTCTGTCTGACCCATGAGCCAGTTGCTCACCCATCCCATGGTGTGCTTATCCAGCTGTGTGCTGCACATTTTAACCATAAGGATACTATGAGAGAGAGCACTGAAAGCTTTAAAATCCACAAAAAACTGGCTTCCCTTGATCAGCTGAGTGGGTTACCTTGTCATAAAAGGAAAACAGATTTGATAAGCAGGATTTTCTTCTCATGAGTCAATTGCTGACTGTGACCAATGACTGTGTTATCANCCAGCTGTGTGCTGCACATTTTAACCATAAGGATACTATGAGAGAGAGCACTGAAAGCTTTAAAATCCACAAAAAACTGGCTTCCCTTGATCAGCTGAGTGGGTTACCTTGTCATAAAAGGAAAACAGATTTGATAAGCAGGATTTTCTTCTCATGAGTCAATTGCTGACTGTGACCAATGACTGTGTTATCATTCAGATGTTTTTTAATACCTCCCAGAATTACCTTCATAACTTTACCAGGCACTGAAGTGAGGCTGACAGGCCTGTAGTTTCTAGGGTCCTCCTTCTTGCCCTTCTTGAAAACTGGGAGAACGTACACTAACTTCCAGTCAGCTGGGACATCTCCAGATTTTTGAAGACTGTTCAAAAGTCATTGACTGAAGCCTTGCAATGACATCAGCCAACTCTTTGAGTATTCTCAGGTGAACCCCATCAAGGTCCATAAACTTACAGGGATCCAGCTGAAGCAGCAGATCCCCACATGTTCAGGGTTAACTGGGAGCTGGGTGTTTTCACAGCCATGGTCCTCCAGCTCAGAGTACTAGGACACCGTTAGTCCAGCATCTGTGCTGAAGACAGGGGTGAAGAAAGCGTTAAACACCTCTGCCTTGTCCATGTCCCTGTTTATGAGGTCACCATCCTCATCCTGTAATGGGCTGATGCTATTTCTGCACTGTCTTTTGCTATTAATGTATTTTTAAAAATGCTTTTTGTTGTCATCCACAGTACTTGCCAGCTCCCAGTTAAACTTCGGTGCCATGAATTTTCTCCCTACAGTTGCAGTAGCATCTCTGTATTCCTCCCATGTCACCTGATCTTGCTTCTACTGGGCGTACACTTTCCTTTTCGGCCTTAGCACTGGGAGAAGATTCCTATTCAGCCAAGCTAGCCTTCTGCCTTCTCTGCTCACCTTCTGACTTTTTGGAGGTGCCCTTAAGAAGAGATGTTTAAAAAGTGATCAGCACCGGGACCCTAGCGCCTTCAATTGAATTTTCCCAGGGCACTTTACTCACTAGTTCCCTGAGCAGTCTGAAGTCTGCTCTCCTCATACCCAGAGCTGAAATTTTGCTGGCACTTTTCCTACTGTCAGCATAGATTTTAAACTCGATTGATTCATGACGGCTGTGGACAAGATGGCAGAAAATCCCTCACAAGAAGACTCTCAGTTAACAAGAAGAAAAACAAGGAGGGAGTCTTTCCTAGTTGGCTTACTTAGTAAGAATACTGTAAAGTTATCACCCTGGTGTTTTAGGTATCTTCTGTGCTTGTTTGTGTCAGCTGTATGGTGTTCCCAGCAAACATCTGGTAAGCTAAAGTCATCCATAATGATGTTTCCTTGCCATATATAAAAAAAATTTGTATATTTATATATATTTAAATGCATGCTGCGGACAGAAGAAAATAAATGCAATAAATGTAGTAGTGGTTTGAGATGTCAGGGCACCTCACAAACACTTCTGCCCATACCAGCTTTGTTTCTAAATGATTGTGGGTTATCAAAATTAAATTCAAATTTGTGACTCACCATGAGACATATAAAATCCATCCAGTTCTAGATGCTTCAATCTTCTTTCAAAATGCATTGAGCACTCATTTGATTTCTAGTGAGATGGAATAAATCATCAGCAAAACATGAGCACAAAATAAATTTAGGAAAGTGATTTTCCCTCTCACTTTATGAGTTCATTTGAGACAAAAATTTAATATGAATGTCACCATAAAACAAGCTAAGTCAACAAAATAACTGCTTTGGAACAGGAATCACAGTGTTCTTGCTATACCTTAACAAGCTAACAAAAGCTCATGATTAGAAATGAGAATTGCATTGCATTTCATGCACTTCAAGATCAGTTTGTAGGTTTGTAGTGTCTTAGTACAACCAGGTTTCCTTAACCCATCTTTTTATTAGTCTGGCTCAAATCTTGGTCATGGGACATCATGAATCACTGCAGGAAGAGTTTTAACACTCTCACAAGACTGATTATTTATCTAGAGTATAAAAAACTTGCGCATATGTGTACACACACTCCCCTACATACAGTACTTAGTGTACCTACCAAAAAAAATTTCTGTCATCAATATGTGGACTACTAGTCATATTAAAATACTAGTCTAAATGACAAGATTTGTTTCTTTTCACCCATGATAGTGCAGAGCACTTGAGAAGTTCCTGTAATGGCCATTCTCAGATTTTTAAAAGACTTTTCAACCAAAACTTTTAACAGAAAAGATAGTAGTTTTTCAAAAATATTTTTTGTCTCCAAGAAAACCCTCCAGGAGAAACCTGCATGGGTGTATATATATATATATATGTATATATATATGTATATATATATAATATATGTTCTGTAAACTTCTCGATGAAACTTCTAGGAAAAAGTAGAAAAGATATCTCACTTAAACCCTGTTTCTCACTTGACTCAGTTTGCGTTGCATGACACTTGAAGTGAAATTGTTCTGAGATAACATCTCCTTGGAGTTACCACTACAGCACACATAATTCAGAAAATTTGTCCGTTTTCATGGTGACAGAGTAAGTGCATAGGCAGTAGATGTGCTGTGTTAACTACTTCTATCCCAGAGTAAATATTTGACCTACTCCACTCTCTGTCTGGCAAAAAGAAGGCACCAGAAGGATTTCACCAAGCTCCCGTGGATGCACTACAGAATCTCAATAGTTTGTTCTCAACAGTATGAAACTTGAATTGCAGGGAGACTACCAATACTGAAAACAAAAAAGTACCAATTTTGTTGTTGCTGTTTGTTTGTTTATATATATCCAAATAGCCTGCCCGTTTCTACCCTGGTTTGTTCAACTAGGTACCATTGCATAGAGTATAGAATTCATCCATTTCTCTGCATGCCTGTAAGACATGCCCGTGGGGCTAAGGATGACTTTATAATTCTTCTGTCATTCATACATTAGATGTATGGCTAATTTGCATCAGACAAGAGTATTAATGAAATGAAGCTATGTTTTCTTTTTGGGTGTTGTATGCATATACTGCTACAGAAAGAAAGGGTTTTGAGGGTTAGGTTTCTTCAAGGAATTTTCTTCCCATTTGTTGTCATGGAAATAGCAAATCGACATGGAGTAAGAGATAATGCCTTGGCATACTGCTGGAATTGTGCGCGGGTGGGGGGGGGAAGTGGTGTGGTTTTGGCAGTTTCTTAGCTGGAAATTGTTCAGTCTTTGCCCAGCTTGGAGGTGAGAGGGTTGTGGTGTTTGGTGCTGGACTTCTGCTCAGGGGTTTGGTGCTGCTGTGAAGTTTCTCCTGACAGCCTACTGGTGAAGCTGTTGCTAGCAGTGAACTGTCAGTGGACTGGTACTCTCTCAGCAGCACCCACCCTCACCAGGAGAAATCCCCACCATCTGCATGATTGCTTCCAAGGGAAAAGACCAGGCCCCCACTGATAGCATAGGGTTAAAATGTTTCTAAAAATCGTGGTAGCTAAAGTAGGCCTTGGGAACAGGAGTGAGCACTGTTTTTGCTGAAATCATGTGAACCTGCACCTGTGTACCCACCTGTATGGTAGATGATAAAGTTAAATGCGAGGACTGCTTAGTAATTAAATATAATTAAAAATAATTGTTTAATAACAACAAGAATCGTGAGAAAGGAACAACAATCATGAGAAATGTTATGGGAAGGGGGCTTAAAACTCATGCTCGGGTGAAATCAATATACACAATAGAACAATATTAAGTTAATGATTAACATATGATTATACAACAGTTATGTAAGGAAAGGGTATAAAATGTATCCATCTCGAATCCATGTCGGAGTCAGATTTGGGTCTGTACCCCTGATTCCCAGAGCTCTTCAATAAAAGCACCTGCATATAATCATACTGTGATTATGTGTTCCTAGGCTAACACCACCTCCTCTCTCTCTGGAGGGAGCACCTCCCAGCTGCTGTAGGACTAGAACCTCACCAGGGCTGCCTCCATCAGGGTACCACACCAGACACGTGAGAGCACAGGGACATCGAGCACCCTCCCTTTCCTCCCACCTCCTTGCCCTTCTTGGGGCTGCCATTAACCCCTGGGGGGGGGCTCAGGGCTTGCCTTGGAGCACATCCTGAAGCTGCGGCAGAGTCACTGCTGCCAAGGCCTCGCCAGGAGCCATCAGCATCCCCTGCCTGTTATGGCTGTAACTATACCAAAAAGGGAAAGTGCTTGACGGCAGGGAAAAGGCTGTTATTGGGTTTTCTTTTTTTACTGTTGCTGTTTATCTGTCTGTCTTTATATATATATATATATGTACACACACACACATATACACACACATATATATCTTCGTACATATATATATTCTAGTAAGGAATTATTTTTTTTCCTATATCTTTGCTTGAAAGCCCAGTAATTTCAAAGCTATAAAAGTTTGGAGTGAGAGGGTCATCTTTTCCATGCCTTCCAAGGAAGGTTCCCACCTTCCTTGGCTGACACCTGCCTTCTAAACCAGGACAAACGGTCAAAACATTTTCCAACTTGAACAGGGGATAATAAAAGTGTTAGGAAGAACCATCTTTGACAGCCACATGTTTGAAAACCTGTTGATTGCATACTCTTAGCATTCCTATTCTCAAAAAATTCTTGTAAACACTTCCATTGTATAAAGCCCACAAAGATTACTATATATCTCATATCATCATGTCAGTATCCATTTTACCTGACTGTGTACAATGTTTTTCTAATGCGTTTTATTTGGGGGAAAGAAGAGATGCCATAATTGCTTTTGATATCTAGGAATTCACAAATCTTGACTGGTAAAGATTTCAGTACCTGAAAGACATTGATCTCTTAGTTTGTATGTATCAAATGAAGATTGGACTTAAACACTCAATCTGATGTACACTGGTATGAAGTGAATGGATGCAAGAACTAAAGTTAATGCAGCAAAACAGAAATAGAGGAACTCAGAATTGCAGTCATTGCAAAGGACAACAGAAGAGAGACAGCCACTGCTTATGAAAAAGAACATCTTGTTCCACCCAAAAAGAAAGATAAGAAACTCTCAATGACCTCTCAATTCTAAATAACGTCTACAAAGTGTGAACTTCCCATTTGTGTGGTCCCATTGAATTCATAGGGTGGCCAGTTAGAAAAGCCCAGGGTACAGTAAAGTTATTTTTATGGAAAATACTTTTTCCCTTCATTTTCTCTGTTCAGTCAATCTACGTCAATCTGAATATTGACCACACCTTCTTAATTATTCAGATAATTAATTATTCAAATAATTAATTATTTTCTCACTGCTTCCATGTAACTATAGAAGTTACATGCTCAGATAGAAATTCCATAGGAGCACAAATATTTTATCTTAAAGATTTTAAGAAATGTCAATTTTTTAGAATATTTAATGGGTATACTTTAGCATTACTTTAAAATCATCCGTAAAAAATTTCATATGACAGTCAGTTAGTCGGATATCCAGTAGTTTACATGATAAAATCCAAAATGGTCATCTCAATTTAGCACTGCCCTCTAGAGGTGATGTATCTTTTTGGGAAAGTAAGCCTTATTACAGAGGATATTAAAATTATTCATTTAAGTTTAATTTGTTGAAAATCAACCCTGCCCAATTTATACATACATTCAGACATAACATTTACGTTAAAAGAACCCAAACAAACAGCAACTAGATCTAGAAGCCTAAAGTGGGACTTAGAAAAATATCATGTTACTTATGCAAAAAATTATTTTCAATCAAGCAATCTAAAAAATAATACTTGAATAAATAATTTTTATTTCTTTATCTGCACTTGAAGATCAGTTTGTAAAACTATATTTGCATTTCAAATATAGAAGCCCTGGAGCTTTAGCTATCCCAGCAAAAGAAAAAAAAAAAGTCCTGTTCCATAGTGACCTGACATTAAAACAGAAAAAGGCACAAGTAGGAGTTGAAACAATGAGGAACTCAAATTCAATGACAGTTTCTCCAGGAATAATGAATGTTCTTTTTGAATCTCAAAACAAAGACTTTTTTTTGTCTTAAAAATGTAGTTTAACTTCTATTTTTGTTTTGCTAGGGATAAGAAATTACTATTCAAAAAGAGAATGCAATACCTTCTTTTCTACAGGAAGAGAAGAAGCCAAACATGTTTGTATTTAACAAGTTGATTGCTATTGATATAAATTCATATATTACTATTACTACTATTCATATATTACTTTAACAACTACTTAAAGAATAGAAAATGCTAGCTGAAAGTAACTGCTGCATAATTATGTGAAAAATTAAGTTGATTTCACTCCTTTCTCTGTCTTGTACTCCATGCTTCTTTCCCACAACCAGAGAAGTCTTTTTTTTTTTTTTTTTTGTTAGCAAATGTCCTAGTTTAGGAAAGGTGTTCCCCAATTTAGTGTTCCCACTGAAACACTTCGAGCCATGAGCCAGTTTCTCACTCCCCCCACTCCCTCCCCTCCCCCTCCTCCTGCAGGGGGCTGGAGAGGAGAATTGGAGGCACAGAAGGAAAAGGTTATGATTAGAGATAAGAAGATTTTACTGGAAGTAGCAATGAAATAAGAAATGAAGAATAACAGCAACAATATTAATAACATGGATACAAGATTGGTGCACGATTCACATGTGAAAAAAGCTCACCACATGGGAACCTGCAATATGTGAACCACCTCTGACTGGAAGAGAGTCCCTCCTGCCGACCTCGGGGATGGCATGGGGTGGTACAGAATAATCTCTGTGCTCCTGGCATGCACCCTCCTGCCCACTGCAAAGAATTATCTCCATCCTGGTCCAAACAAGGACAGCAAGCATTTTCCATAGACTTAAAATTAACTGTAGAAGCAATTATTTGAAAGCAAACTTTATCTAAGATGAAGGTTTGATTTGGGAATTTTTTTTGCTTTTTTCTACAAACCTCTGCCAGTGCAAAAGATGCTGGTGGGTGACAAAAACTTGCCCTCCCTCAGACTCTCTCTCCCTTATGAACTAGATGATTCTTACGGTCTCTTCCAACCCAAACCATTCTATGATTCTATGATAACTCTTCCCAACCTAAACACTAGATTGGGAAATATTTTCCTATAACAGCTAAACAAAACCTCAAGCCCCTCCCTGCCCCCACCCCCCCCCCAAAAAAAAGCCGAAACCCAAAAATCAACAAAAAAATCAAACCAAACCAAAACCAAAAAACTCCAGAACACTTATAAAGAGAAGAGTTTGAGAATAGTCTGGCTTTGCAGAACCATAGTGGAAGAGTGAAAGCATAAGAAATTAGATTTGCACCTTAAGCCACATCAGCCAGTACAGCTTTACTGACACCAGTGTGCCAAAAAGCAGCTATGAACCCAATGCAACTGTCAATTTTTCTTTCCAAAATATGAACCACCCATTGCTCTGGCCTTGTGGTAGTCCAATTATTTTTATGGGGCAGAGGTAGTGGTGAAGGTTTCTATCTGTGAAGGTTGTGCGAAAGGTCCTTTAAAATTAAGCTAAACTAGTTAAACTAGTGGGTTTTTATAGCTGACCAGCCTCTCATTTTTATTTAACCTAACTTGATGAATCATGTCTGTTTCAAGTACTCAAATCCATTTGCAAGTTCATATTACACTAAATAAATACTTGCCAAGGATCTTCAGCATGTCTAACTTAACATAAAGCATGTTTCTCAAAGACAGAAATATAGACTTTTTAATGAATCCCAATATTTTTAGGGGTACTTGGGGGTGTACCATTTCCAGGGCACACATGGTCATTTATGATTGGAACAGCAGTGTAAATTGCCAATTATATATATATAAAAATATTTAATGTAATATATTTTCTATATAATATTTCATAATTTGCTATTGTAGTGGTTTAGTTCGCATTCTTATGTTCTGTGAGATAGGAGATTTGAAGAAATGCAAAATGGGCTCAAACTTAAAGAATATGAAAGAAAGTTTATTACTAACAGAGTTAAGAGTAAAATAAAATAAGAGATTAAGACAAAACCCCCTTTTTCCTCCAACACCCCCCCCTCCT
>VZRV01001951.1:697556-762889 GCA_013398115.1 Falcunculus frontatus
CTCCTCAGCTGCCCGGGGGGAGCTCTCCCGCACGCACCCGGGGAGGCCCGGGGCCTGCCGGGGCCGGGGGAGGGGAGGCTGGGAGCCGCTCCGAAGAGCCCCGGCCAACTTCCTCCCCCTTCCCCGCTGGGAGGTTCAAACCGAAAAAAGGGGCACTTCCTTTCTCTCCACTGGCTTAAATATGTAAATTTCGGGAAGCGCAACTGGTCGAAAGATCTGTCCATCAGACTTAGGGTCAACCCACGACAGGTATGATATACCACCATATAGCTCCGTTGAAGAAAATCTGATTATTGGTTGAATATAACATCCCACTTGAGAAACTTCTTCAAGTGGAATATTTTAATCAACTTAAAACATGGGGCTACAGTGAGACTGAGAAGGAATTATAGATGGCAGTCATAAATCAAAAAGTTTGATGGACATGTTCTGATAGACCCTTTAAAAAGGGATTTTATTTTAATTTTGAATTTAAATTACTTGAACATGACAATACTAGTGGACAGGTTTTTAGGTACGGTGGGATTAACTTCATTGGCAACTCTTCCTTGAATTAAAAAGGAGAAATCCGTATTTTCTTCTCTTTCAGTCTATTGTAACCTCACTATAACATGAAAACTAACAAACAGGGAAACAACCCTAGTAGTGAAAATGATGTTTGTTTCAATGCAGAACCAGTTCAGGATTCCAGTAACAGAACAGACTTAACCAGCTAGATAATCAATTTCCTTGGTCCCGATAAACACATGGCACCCTTCCTGAAAGCTTTACAAGCAGAAACAACAAAAAATTATCTTATATGTTCACAAAAGATGAACTTAAATTTGCCGATAACCAAGTGTAAAGTGCAGGACTCAGCCATTCAAGCAAGACATTTTAAAGCCTGAATTTTCCTTAATACTGATGTAGATTTTATCCAAGATTGGTCATCATGTGTTTAATATATCCATCCGTTTGGAAGTCTGACTCTAAAGGTTTAATTTCCTGTCCAGGGCAACAGAAAAAAAAGGAGGTGTGTACTGCAATGAAAGGAATAGGTATAAATTTGGTTTTATTCTTTTCTTCCCATAACCTGGGCAGTCTTTGTCAACCTACAATGGACAAGATGTCCTCAAAGTTGTGTTTCTGATTGAGACACCTTTACAACAAAACAAAATAACACAAAAAAAACAAAGCAAAAAACCCCAACCAACCAACCAAAAAAAACCCCAAACCAACCAATTGGAAAAAAAAGGTGCAACTGAGTATATTGTTAATGGTACATTGTGAAGACATTTCTCCATCTACCTAGTGGGTCCAGCCTGACCAAGAGTTGAATATCATAAAAACCTACTTGCAAGGACAGGACCTTAAATGTCAAAACTTTTTATGAATATATATGAATATATCTGACTTGAAGTATGTAATTTACTTTTAAAAATACCTGAAATCTAAATGTAGAAAACAACAGATGTGTCACACATTAAAAAAAACCCCTCAAAAACAAAAACCCCACAAACCTTAATGAATTGTCTGTATGAACTGCAATTAAAAAAAAAATTAATTTACTTCTATCACCTTCAAAAATTGTAAATAAATAAATCTTCAAATTATTGCCTACATATGGTAGTTTTTACTATGTACCTTTTCTCCTGATTGCTAAGGCTAGAGCCAGAAGAAACAATGATAAAATAGGAAGACAACTTATTTTTGACCTGTATGAAAAAAACATGAAGCTCTGGAAAACTGTCAAGAAAAGATCCATTCTCATAAAAATTCTAGGTCAGTTTTTCTGCCAGGAGATCTGAGTATAACTCATAATTCCCCATGTTTATTTTATTTGGATTTGAATTAAAAGATCAATTAGGACTTTTTATTTCCTCATTTCTATTCAATATGAATGGCAATATTAGTACAATCCTGTTTGCATAAACCCCTCAGTAATTAAAATACCTTTAAGGAAACCCCAAGGCCAAAGAAGACACACAAGAACGCCACACCAAAACACCACTACGTAGCCTGTGAAAGAGAGACAGTGCAGGAATAAATACAAAAAGTATAAGTATTGTGTATGTACTGAATTGACCTACCGCTTTACAGGTCAAATTTTCAGAACTAGCATCCGAAATTGCATGTATTTGCTGTTTATGCACATAATCATGTAGCTGTGCATTCAGATCAGAGTGTCAGATGCACATACCTTGTATGTAGATGGACAAAAAGTTCATGACATGCTCCTCTTTAGGGATTAATTTGAAAAGATGGACCAGAAAGACCCTGGGGAGGGTGGGGACTGAGGAAATCCCAGTGTCTGTTTATTCGCATAATCTCATTATTAGTAAATATTTCTTAAATGGTTCAGGGTTGTAGATTAGTGAAAAATATTGGCAATTATCATGTCTACAGAGAAGTATAAGAAGAAAAAAGGCCAAGCAGCGTGCCTATTGCCAGCAGTGGCAGAAGCAGTAGGAATGTACCAGAATCCTTCAGAAATCCTGTCCTGTGCTTTATCAACACTTCTCCATGCTAGGCAAGATGGATTAAGCATGACTTTAAGTCCTACTGCCTTCTAACTTCAGGGGTTACAGCAGCGTGAAGTACAGCAGTGCCAGGATTCTTCCATGCTTTTTCTAGAACAACATAATGTCAGGGATTTTACTTAGTCACAGAATCACAGAATGGGTAAAGTTGGAAGGAGCCACAGTGGGATCATCTGGTCCAACCTTCCTGCTCAATCAGGGTAATCCTAGAATGTCTATTTTTATATCTATTTTTATTTATAATGATTTTAATATATTGATGTTTCATCATGCTCAGCCTTCCCTTACTCCAAGAAAAAGCAGGCTTGCTCTCAAGCATCTGGAGAACTGCCTCTCACTCTGCATCAACGATCAAAATTGAGAGAGCACAGAGACATATTGCAAATATTTGCAAATGCACAAATGCGGTTACAGCAAATTGGAAAATCAGACTCTGTGCCACACTGAAACAGAATTTTCACTTTCTTGATAAGGGATGCTTGATCTAGTCCTTTTTTTGGTCTTGAAGCCATGATGCTTCTTGTTCTCTTCACCCAAGCCCTGGGCCATTTCTATACTTACTATTCCCTTCTGTTAATGGCCTATTAAACAGGTATTTTGAGGGTCAACACACCTGAAGATTTTGCATAACAGACTTTTAATCTTGAGAGAATAATTTAAAAACTAACACGTCCAGAACATTTCTCCTAGCTCCTCAAAAAATATTATATTTTCGGTAGGGCTGTTTGTGACTGTGCTTAATCTTAGTTTAAGACAGGTATGAGGGAAATTATTACTACCAAGCACCAAGCATGAACTGCCCATCTCCCAGCAGGTGTGAACAGCTCCAAACAGTATGACTCATTCTTCAAGATCTAGGAAATGGGATCCCAATAAAAATCATCAAGTGCCATCTTTGTCACTGTTAACTTTGACTAGTAGATCAATATAGTGATTTTTCTTCACTTCAGTGTCTGCCTGTCACTGGCCTTCAATCTCATTTTCAAATGCAAAGTAAAACTCTCTGGTAGGGTTTCCTCTTGAGAAGGTAAATCACTCGTCATTTTCAAGCCATTATGACTGCAAAGTACTGTTGAAAAATCACACTAACAACACACTTTTAGGTGGACAGATGACACAAAAGTTCATTTCAAGTAGAAATACAAACACATTGGATTTTTCTCACACCCTCTTAAAGAAGAGGTCATCACCACCCCTTCCTGGACACCATCTAATGCATTTTCTGCACAGGTCTCATGACATTTTGCATTATTATAAATGACTGCAGTTAGAGCCTTCAGCAGCATATTTGTGGGTTTCATCTGTAAAAGCTCAGCAAAAAGTCCGTAGGGCACTGTGGAAACAGCTGTGACACATGAGGAATAGAAGGAAGAGGTGACAAGGAGAGGTAGCACAAAATCAAAATATTTTATTTTCTTTCAGGGAAGTGTCTTACTTATCAGTTGTATCTAAAAATTTATGATTTAAGGATCTAAAGAAGAGATTTATATTAGCAAATGCTTCACTTACTCCCTCAACCAAGCTTTCTTCATCTAACTATGATGAGAGACTAGGAAAACTGATTTGCTAGACACAATTTGCAGTAAAGTAGTGGGGAAATGTTTTCTCAAATTAAATTAGTGACGGCAATCTCAGAGAGATATAGGTAATGAAAACATTCATGAGTGTGCATGTGACAAAAAAAACCATGTGCTTTAAGCCAAACTTGCTTTTCATTGCTCTTTTGTCACATCAGATGTTTTTATACAAAAACATAGACTGTCCATGTATTCACCACATCTGGTGTCCCAGTTTGGGTTTTTAGTGAAAACATACAAGAATGTGACAAACTTTGATTGATTAGCTAAAGTGAGTGACAGCTTCCTTCTAAGTGCCTAGACCTGATAGCGTGCACCAGCGCACAGGAACCCGAAATGTAGGTGTCAGCCAAGTGCAGCAGTGGCTCACGCTAATTTTCATCAGGAGATCCAATCTTCACATCCTGTTCACATAGACACATAGAGCTGAGCTCTGGGTTATTCCAGAAAATTGTCAGAGCCTGACTTTTATTAAAGCTCACTTTGGCTGACAAAATGCTGACAGTTTCAGAGAAAAATGCCTATAATGTTATACAGTGTGAAAATGTTAACCAGTAGGCAATGAGTAATCTTTAGAAAATATATACTGTTTGGAAACTAATGTAATCTTCATAATATCAGTAAAAAATAGCATGTTAAATATGTAGAGAGAAAAGCAAATTGAGTAAAATCTTTCATGCTGGGTCTTGATGGTTACCCCTCTTTGTGAAGAAATTATACAGTTTAACAAAACAGACCTGGAATAGCTGGGCATAATAACAACATTTTATATATTTTATGTATATATATGTGTATATATATATATACACACATATATATATGTATATATATATACACACATAAATATAAACATTAAAACATAAATTATCTTTATAGGTATGTCCATTCTAAAATAAGCCTGGTTTCACAGAAAAATTATGTATGTTTTTCTAAGCAAAAAACAAGGCCAATTTCTTCTCATATTTTCTTAAGTGTTGCTAGAAGATATTGGCAGCATGTTCTCCCTTTCTGGCAGGATTGAGGGTGAAGAATGAAGGTTCACTCCTCAAAAGTGTGAAAGAGATGTTCATATTTTCTGTTAAAAATAAGACCCTTAAAATTAAATTAGAGATGGGCAAAAAAGGTTTTTAATAATTTTTATCATAAAAAAAATATTTGCTTGTTTGCAATTGGTTGAAAGAATCAGAGAACCAGTATGTCCAAAATATTCCAGCAGCCTCTTGGGTATACTGTCTTCCCAGGAAAAAAGTTTCATATCATGCAGCTGCCCTGCCCAGGTCAACAGGATTTTCAATAATTTTGATATGAAGAAGACTCCAGACTATTCCCTACACTTATTCATTTGTCATGCATGTGCATGGAGAAGGCAAGAAAATTCCCTCCAGAAGTCCAGAAAATCCAGTCAAGTTTTTGTTTTGGTTTGGTTTTTCTTTTGTTGTTGTTTTTGTTTGTTTGTTTGTTTGACTGTTTTTTGGTTTAGGGTTTTTGTTTGTTTGTTTGGTTTGGGTTGTTTTGTTGGGTTTTTTTTAGATCCATACTGTCTAACGAAAAATTAGTTCTGGTTAATTTTTGCAGTCTGTGCAGATCAGCTTTCTCTTGTCAATGTTCTCATTCCCTTCCCATACCCAGATGTCCACTCTTGAGCATTTCAGCTTGAGCACCCGTACTACTAAATTTTGGTCAGAACTGCTTTGGCCCCTGCCAGTTACACCTCTCACAGATGATGCTGATGCAGAGGACCAAAGCAGGCGGTGCATAGGGCTGTGCAATTTGGGCATCTTTCCATGATAGCTGTTGGCCACTAGTCTGGTCTCCCTTCCAGAAGATTTAAGCTACTAAAATAGATTTAGCTATAAGGACTGTTTTCCTTTCTGCCTCAAAACGTAGTGCAATCATAATAAAGGAAATTAGGAGATTGGTTCCTAATTGAGTAAATCAATTTACCTTCCACAGCCCTAATCCTGATAAATTAAAGCAGTTTAATTTATCAAAGTTTGCCTTAGTCTCTGTAAGCCCATAGATTGGTGGATAATTTCTAACACTCTCTCGTGGTACTCCGTCTTGGAAGTGCAAGAAAGTGGTGGACGCAATAGATATTTCTTCATTAAGTGTACTCTCAGCTTGCTGACTGCATTTCATCAGTGAAGTTAAGCATCATTCAATAGGCATCATGAAGAAGCTTCACAAGAGTGGATCAAAAATAGACATCATGGGGTGATGTACACAAATCCAAAACATCTCACAGACTTTACATTAGTACTATTCAGACTGTGGATAAATCTCATTTTCACAGACTTTTTTTTCTTTAAAGCAGGAGAAACATGCATAAATCTATGTTAAATACTTTAAAATTCACAGAGGGTTTGAAATCCAGACATACATTCACCTCCACACTTTACAGATGTTCCTTCTCTATGTCACAGTCATGCAACAGGGCTGGCTGTTGGATGATTTAGGTGCCCATAATCACATTTTGCACTTGCGCCCGAATTTCAGTCTTCTGTGCATATACTTTTCTTCCTCTCAGATTTTCCTGCAAATGACATATCCCAAGCAGCTGCCTATGTAATTGCATAAACCAAGCATACACCAACTCATCAGCTGGAAGCAACCAGATCTCCTTCTGTTCTTCTTTTGCACTACTTGGTCACGGGGTAACTAAGGCACCAATTTAAAGCAGCCACGAAAAAAGCCAAATATAATCCGAAAATGTATTCCTGTTAGACCCTAGGGAACATTAATATCACTTCTCAAAATACTTTGAGGCTTTCATCTGGGCTATTCTGTATCGTTCTCATCATCCATTTCAAGACAGATTAATCCAAAGAGATACATATGCAGAGAACAGCTAGTAGGGTAATCAGAAAAAGAGATTACCTCTTTCAGAAGGGGTTGCAATTATGTGTTTTTTAAACTTAATTTAAAAAAAAATCAAAAATGGTTGAGTGAGGGGAGAAAGTGAGAAAAGGTTTGTACATAGATCAGAAAACAAGAGTAGATGGAGAGAAAACATAAGGAAAAATTATTTATCCTGTACAAGAATACAGGAATAATAAAAATGGGATTAATTGGTCGCAAATAAATTTAGACTGAAAGCAAATTTCCTAGCCATCACAGCAGCACATTTAGGACAATATTAAGTTATTACAGCAAGAATACAAACCTTCAAATAAACTTGATGGAAAAGCTCCTTCAAAGACTAGATCTCATCAGCCGGTTTATAAGCACATGTACCCAGTCCCTGATGAAGGACATGACCAGAGCTGAAGACACAAAGAAACTTCCCTTATGCATATATTTATCATTTGAACCCTGTGCCTACTGTTAGCATTCCAACAGTCATGATCATTAGCTGTCAGGTCCCAAATCTGAAACAAATGTTCCGCATCAGAGTCCGCATTCTGTCTAGAAAAAGGTATGATGACCCCAGATGAATATATGCAGGTGAAAAGAAATGCTGTTTTTAGGTATGGATATGTATACATCAGCAAAAGAAGACATCCTGCAATTCTAGTACTGATTAATGAACAGAAGCCCCTCAAAATAATATGTGACTGTTTATTTTTAGATGAAGTGCTAGAGAAAAAGCAATCATAGCGCTTGGGCTGATACACCAAGCTATGTTTCAAATTGCTCTGCTCTCAGTTCTCATGCAGTTAACATCAGTTAAGCAACTGGGAAAAGGAAGACTGAGGATAGGGAGAGAGAACACATATAAAAATTCTTGCAGTAAGATTAGCTTGTTTTATCCGTGAAACCTGGTGTTCTGTTGTTTGTTGGTTTTGGGGTTTTCCCAGTCTTCAGCTAACAGAAAAATTGTAAAGATATTACTGTGTGATCATCACAGAAAGTGTATAGTAATTCAAAATTGATTTTGACAATTTGTAAGCTGATGCAGTTCAGATATAATGAAGACATCTCACTCGCTAGATTGCACACTATGCATGCAGAATTATGCAAATTAAAGAGCTATGAATCTAAGTCAAAATTTCACCATTAAAAACTTTTTTTCCCCATGTGCCTTTTAATAGCTTTTTTCTACAGTGTGTTTTCTTCCTCCTTTTATTGATCTGCCTCTACAAATTTGATGTATTGGATTGTTGAACTTTTCCGATTTTAGTCTTTTAGCATCTCTTTTGGGAACTTGTTACTGTTTAGTTCAATAAGTCGTATCAATACTCCTCTTGAATAGAAAGCCAATACTGATGCCATAGTTCAACAGCAGGATACCCTGATGTGAATGAAACACCCTCCAATGTCAGTCGGGGTTATATACTCATTAACCAAAGCCTGTTTAAGGCCTTCACTTGAACACAGTTCCCTAAAGCTGATTGCACTTAACATGATGTTTAGGTTACAAGTGCAATTATCAACAAGCTTACTGCTTAAATATATTGTTCTTCAAATTACTTTAATTAACATACAGAAATGTGAGACTTTTGGGTTATTTTTGAATCAGAAAGTGTATTTCAGCAACAACTAGACACAGAAGACAAAGTTTTACGTTCTGAATCAAGGCATTTTCTGTCCCTTCAATATCAAAATATGGAGCAAGTTTCTCAATGCATCTTGAACATGCAGTTCCTCCCACAGAAGCTCTGTTCCTTATTATCCTGGAAAGAACCACTGAGTGTTATCTACAGTTTTAGGGGCAAGATGAACTTTACCTGTCCTATCAGTACACAGGACATCCAATCCCATCACTTAATCTTTTGTCCAGACAAGTGAGGATAAATGCTTTCCAACCTTCTTCATCTGATGGTATTAAATGCTGAAATAACTAAAATAATAATAATAATAATAATAATAATAATAATAATAATAATAATAATAATAATAATGGTGATGATGATTATAATAATAATAATAATGATTATGAGGATGATAAATAAATAAATTTTAAAGCACCGTTGATTGTATAAAGATTTCATTGGTTTCTTACTTAATAACAGAAGCTATCTCCATGCATGGACTTGCTCATATCAAGTGTAGAACCTCCATCTGTTATGATTTATGCTACATGCACAAGCAAGTCTTTGCAAACATTTTGGATAGCTGCACATTTAGGCAAAAGGTCCTAAGTTTGGAACAATAGTTGGGGAAAAAAAAAAGAAACAAAAACAGGCAACGGAACAAGACAACAGCAGAAAATTAGGAAAACTACAACTGATAAAAGAAATAACGTTTCCGTCATGGACTAAAATACTCCGGTGAATAGCAGGAATTTATTCTTTTAACAGGAAGGCCTAGTGGCACAGCACTAGATTCTGTAACACACAGGGTATCTTTGAAGGTGTTTGCTTAGCTGACATGGGATAGCTGTTTGGCCTCATATCTGCCATAGCAAATACACACAATTTATCAGTGCTTTCTGCTTCTCTGCATGTGAATGAGCCCTGTTACCCCATGGCCTCTTTACACATAGTCCAGAATTTACTGTTCTGTGATGGTATTATAGATATGCCTTGCAGCCTGCTCCCAGAGGATGTCTACAGAAATCCTTATGCAGAAAATCTTATGGGTGACACAGCCAGGCAGATTTGGGGTTGGATTTCTTGGGATTGGGCTGCGGAGGAATTTCTTCTTAGAATGCAAAGCTTGAACATAAATCTCAAAGACAAAGGATGGTAAATCCAGTCTCTCAACTTCACTTCTAGTGGCCATCACGAATGCTTTCTATCTTTGTAGAGAACCACTCTTCTACCTTGCAGTTTTGTTTTTCTTGTTTCATCCCTCTCAGCATACTCCTTATTTAACCTTCCTGGATCTTTTTCAGGACAGTTTTCACCATACATCTCCCTTAAATAATTTCGCCAGTGCTGCAGGGTTCTTTTATAGCAGCAGTTGCTAAAACACCACATTGGGTTACAGCAGGCAGAGGTAATGGGGGACCCTCTAATGTCAACTAATGCGCAGGGCACCTGTAAAAGAACACAAAATCATTCTCAAAAATGGGGTCAGTGATAGGTACAATAGGAAACCAAGAATATCATCTCCAAAAGGTTCTTACGTATGTGTGTGTAATGATCCAATTAGTGAGAAATGTCTTTGCCCAAATTAAGGTGCAAATGAGACCATATGCCAAAGTCAATAATACATATTTTATTTAAAAATGAATGTGAGGTAGAGGGACAGAAAGGAATAAAAAAGTGAGGGCGAGAGAGAGAGAAAGAGTGATCAGGCAGAAGACAATCACCACCCATGGACACAGCGGTGTCCCCTTGGTCTTTCTTCACCCTGGTCTTCTCAGTGGTCGCGATCCCAAGGTCATTCAAAATTTTTCATTATTTAGTAGACAATGGAATTAATGCTTATTGGCTACAGACTTCTCTTATGCTTTTGGTTAAATTATTCCCTTGCCTCTAATGCTAACTAGTCCCGTGCTGGGTTTTTCTCCTCTTTTGAGTCAGTGGGTTTCTTGGATTGGTGGATTATAATCTCCCCCCACCAGAATTACCTTTTACCCTTTCATAACTGATTTCAGCACAGTTTCTGAGTCGGCTTTCCTTGTGGCTGACATAAATTCTGCGTCCTTTGTGTCCATTACTAGGGGTACATTCTTCTTCCCAGCTTTTGTTAACATTTTGTTATCCTTTTGGTCTACACTCGGACAATAGTACACCTTTATCTTATGCCAAGTTCCCACTTTTGTGGCATAACATACAGTCCAAGTTGCAGGTATTCACAGAATCATATTTCAGGGAAGTGTTAAATGGTCATTGGTGGTCACAGATGCCATCTGTCCCATAATTTGGGCTGAAATTTGTTTGACCGGAGATATGTGTCCAAGTTTCTTTACACGGTTTGTCACAGCAGGAGTTTTTGTTGGGATGCATTACCCAGGACCCAGCTAACCAGAGCTCGCCTACACCAAGCCTGAAGATAATGTCATCCTGTCTGTGCTTATCTCATAGCAAAGTCCCTCTGTGGCCTTAACAGTGCTTGAGACAGGCAACTGCGTTCTTTATGTCCTGACAGTGTGTAGGTGTAAATACCTCCTTGATTCATCTTAAAGTACATTTTTAGATGTAGAGGATCAAAAAGAGATTGCGAAGGAGATTTTATGAAGTTCTGATCTATTAGAGGATAAGCTCTCAGCTATCAGAAGATGGAGCTCATAAGGTGGGGTGCACCTTTGTTTGTGTGCCCTAGAGAGCAGAGACAAACTGGTTTTCCAGAGAGGGCCCCCTACCATCTGTTGAACGGCCACTTACATTCCCAGCTGTGTCCAAAATCATGGAAATTTCTAGTGCTTTATTTAATGGGGGCATAAGAGAGTTTCTTTTTTGAAGCCACACTATGGTGATGCTAAAAATGACACTGATTTTCCTCAGTTTGCATAGTGTCAAGGATCTGCCTTTCTGCCCAAGCTGTCTTGCGCAGGGTATCGGAGAGCGCGGGTCGCAGGCTGATGTTCCGGTACCAAGGCACTGGGATTGAGATACAACAGACTTTGTGTTGGTTTTCTGATTCCTGCCAGCCACTGCTTGTTGCCAGACAAAGAGCTACCAAGACCCTCAGGCATACCCTGGGATTTTATCCACCACCTGAGATGCTCATTTTGATGAATTAAAAGCTGCTAATTAATCCTACCTAATGAATCTTACACCTAAAATTTATTATCCATATCTAAATCACCTGCCACTGAATCAAACCAGCTTTATAATTTTTTGGGAACCAGAAATGATGCCTTTTGATGGCAGTTTTGCAGAGATATAAATGCATTGTAATAAAGCTGTGCGTTATTTATAGGTATTCTTTCCTTTGGTTTGCAAGTTATGCTTTCGTGCCTGCATCTATGTATTTGTGCCTCTTCACTTTTGAGGACCTACGATGCAACTCTGAATGCCAAGGTACACACTTTCATTTGCATAATGTCTTACCAACAATTAAACACTCATTTCTAACCACTGTGTAAGAAGCTATTTAACCTATGATTTATATTGAGGCATGAAAAGAAGAAATGGAGTGAGGTGAAGATACAGGTAGAAAATACATTTGTGGAGGCAGGGGAGGGCAGAACAAGGCAGCTTTTGATTTAGAAAATATCCTTAGGCAATCATATTCTGAAGTATGGAAAAATGCAAAATATTTAGGATACCATGTACAATATAATGAGTGTTTAGTGTTTTTTGTGGTTGACCAGTTTTCCCATGACTAGCTAGAAGGAAAGTAAAAGGGAAAAGCCTAGAGGCTCTTCTCAGAAACTGAATCAGGGTTTTTCATTGATTTTCCATAGTTCATGGCTCTGTCAATCCCAAAAAGAAACAAATAAAAAAAGCAGTATCATGGAATTTCAAGCACCTGGCTGATTTGAATGAATCCAGCTAAAAAAATCAAAACATGTACTGCGAAAACTAGTGGTGACATTTTTGCTGACATCCTGATCTCTCTCTTTAAGCATTTACACCTTGATCATTGCTGATACTCTGAATTATTTTCTGTGCTAACTTCAACATTTTCACACAAATAGCAAATTTAAATAAACACTGCATTTCCATTGGAGCTATACAACCACAAAAAACCAAATTGCAAATGTTTCCAATTTTACTGGAAATAAGCTGCCTTCTGGGAACAAGATATAAGTCAAAGAATAAAGTCAAAGAATAAAGAATGATTCTTGCTTTTTTTATTTTTGCAAGATATAGAATGACCAAAGGCAGTGGATAGTTTAATGTAACAGAAGTTGCGCAACTCTGCTTTTTGTCTTATTTAGACAATACTGTTGCAGAGTTTTTACAAACAGTTTTAACTGTATTTATACTTTAAGTATTATAATATGCATCATCTATAAATTAAAATCACATCTCTATTATGGAGCAAAAGATGCTAAGAAAGAACATGACTTAAACATTCCAGGGATGGAATACTTTGCATTTTCTTATAACTTAATATGCAAGCAATAGCTTTTACATGTTTATAGAATAACTTCATCATCAGTTAAATAAAGCTCTTGCTAACATTACTGCTATAATTTCTAAGCACATATGGATATATGGATGAATGCTCTTTTTTAAATATTTATGCAACTGTGTATTTAGAAATGAACTGCTCTTTAGCAAATGAGTGTTAGTGAGCCTGTCAAAACACTGTTAGTTCTTTTATGGTTACTTGTATTTAATTTTCTACCTGCTACAATAAAAAGATTTAAATGATATGGCAAACAGCTAGTGATTTCTCTACAGGGTTTATCACACTGCTTTATTAACATAGCATACAGATTATCAAGCAGCTGAGGTTATCCTTCAAGAAAAAGTAACCACAAGTAACTTCCTTCATAAATTCCTGACTGTCCCAAATACTAAAAGGCAGTGATGTGTAGGAAGTATTAAACAAAAAAAAAAAAAGAAAAAAAAAAGAAAAAGAAAAAAAAAATCCCTTAAAAATCCTTCCCTGATAAATGATAGGAAAGTTTGACAGATCAGAACGATACGAAGCAGCCTAAAACATTTGGCACAATGTGTGTCTGGCATACAGAGACTGCTTGTCAAATGCCTATGACTCCATACAGCAGCTAGGGACCCTATGGAGCAGCAGATGGACCATTAAGGTAGTATTAATGTAGATGCCATCAGTTTTCAGTTCTGACTGGGACATACTCTTTAGAACTATGAGCAGCTGCTGCCATTTATTGTGACAGCTTCCTGCTAACTTTTGCCAACTGGCACAATCTGACTCTTTGTACCTGAGCTATTAAATGTGTGACTTCCACCGTTTTATTCCTCCAGAGAACTCTTTTAATAATCCTCTGAAGAAGGGATAAGGCATTTATCATCAAAGTTAATACACATACCATACAGTTCTATTGTCCTTTCACACTGCTGTGGATTTTACACTAGGAGTAAGCATAAGCAAGCTTCCCATGCCTTACACAATGCCTGAAATAGGCAAGACTGGTGAGTTCTTAAACTGCATTTAAATGAACTGCATTTCAACTACTGTTTCAGATTTAGCTTATTTTTCAGGGGGAAAAAAAAAAGAGGAATCATATTTCATTTCATTAATACACAGAAAGAAAAACACTTTCTTTTTAACTAAGAGTCTTTCTGTCAGTGAGCATAGGTCAATATTACAATTATGAAGGGATTTTTGAACACCTGCTGGTCTACTTAATATCTAAATATTTCTTTTGTGGCAAGCAAAGCTGTCCATCCTTGTAATGTCTTTACTGCATAGCAGGAATAATGCATTATAAATGATAAGTGATCATGTATTTGTTATCGCTTGCACTATAATTTTAGCAAAATATGCAACAATACTACTGGCAGAAAAAAACCACCCTGTTGTATATGTCTTTGATCCAGCTAGACTTCTAGGGATACATTACATCATTTGATTGTGCCAAACAAGAAAGCTAACAGTACAGCACAGCATAAGGTTTGACATACAATGAGAACTGCAGCTAGTCATTATAAAAAAATGGCTGGCAGACGTTCATTATGCTGAGCTAACACTCTTCTGCTTCAAATCTTCCTGCAATTGGACTAATAATGTATGCATGGACTTCTATTGCAGAACTTAGTTGTTTGATGCTACACTAGCCATGTATACACATGTAATGTCCCCAAAAATAAATCTATATGAGCCAAAAAACCCCATTTAAAAATACCTGTGCTGATATGTGCAATGGGAGCCATACACACACTATTGAAGACACAGAGGATAAAAGTGTTGCGCTCGCACATATTTGGAAAATTACAAATCAAGCATAACCAAATATTAATAGAAATCCTTTACTTTTCATATGAGGAGAAAAGATTTGAAACAATATTAGCAGTTCCAGTAGAAACTTAAATCCTGAATATTGGAATGATTTCACTTCCAGTATAAGTTAACTTTTACATGTAGTATGCATCACACACACAGACTCTCTATATTATAAATCTTTTCAGCTGTATATTGTATAGTATTACACATTCTTTGAGTGAAGGTTATCCTAAAATTGTCATTCTTTTGGTCTGTGTTAGAACCTAAGCAATTGTCCAGTGTGCAGAATAATACTTGTTCTAGGAAATTAGGATTATGCAGAGTAATGCATGTGGAATAATATCAATCCTAAGAACTCAGAAGGAATTCAGAAAATCTCAATCTTTAGTAGGATTAAGGATTTACATCCTGATTTTAGTGGTTTACTCAACAGTAAACAGCAGCAATATCCTTAAATATCATCAGATATTGGCCCTAAAGGTGATGAACTAGAAAAGCATCTTTGTTCAACTTTATCATGCACTCAGCTTCAAAAGCCTGCCCAAGACCCATGTTAAAAAAAAAAATGAACCCGCCAAACAAACAAAAAAGGAAACAACGAGTAAAGCACATGCTTAAATGCTGTTCTGGATGAAAGCCTGGGAAGGGAGGTGGTAGGGAGGGAAGGAGAAGTGGCAGCATAGGAGAGAGGGGAGGTAAAAGTCAATGGGAACTTACATGCAATGAGTACACAAAGATCACAAGTACTTACCTTACCCAGCTAAGAACGAGCTAAGTGAAATGATGCATAACCTTCTGCTTTAGTTTAGTAAATGCCCATTCAATCTTTAAGCACTTAATGTAGCAGATAACTTACATGTACAGCAAACTGCTCATGCAGTATCAGAATAATACTTCCTGACTTTGCTAACTGTACTTAAAACAGCCCTTCATGAGTAGTATTGCTCATAATACACTCATTCTCACATGTGCCAGTGAATAATCTGTGGGGGTTTTTTTTGTTTCTATAGGGTGTACAAATAAATAATGTATGTATTTATAGGAACAAATCCATAAACAGAAAATGTGGCTCAAGAACCTGGATTTGATAAGTATCTCTTTGAGACTACAAACTTAATTATGTGGAGACAGAGGAAGACTGTTTCCTGAAGCCATCACTGACACTGAGAAGTTGCATATATGAAAGTAATTCTTCCAGCAATATTGTAACATAAACTATATAGAATCAGTTAGGTAAGAAAGATGTCATTGAGTCCTTAGCTAATCCATTTTAAATCTTTTGTATATACTCAACATGACAAAGTAATGGGACATTAATTGTTTATAAACTTTCTACAGCTTATATAAAAATTATTTTTCTACATGACTGCCACAGGTTTTACACACAGTGTTCTACTCTACTCCACTGTAAAGCAAGCATGAGGATAAAAGTGATTTCATGTAAGAACTCAATTCGGGTTTTGAATCCAAGTAGTAAAACACTTCCAGTAGTAAAACACTTCCAGGTTTTAAAATTGGCTCAAGTTACAGAGCACTTTTGTTGCAAGGACAAATATACAGAGTCTGATTTCACACCTAAAGGAGTCCAGTAGAATTTTGTAATTTCAGGATTTCTAGAAAACATTTCTTTCTCAAAGATACAAAAAGTAAATATGTGAGTCAAGTTTTGTCTTGTTTCTTACTGAGCAATCACATCAAGTGAATGCTGCAATAATTACAAAGATTTTAATATGAAAACCAAGATTTTTAGTCCAATTATTTAGACAAGTGCTTAACATGTGGCTCATGAACTGGAGCAGGGGGAGAAGAAAAGAAATTGCTCTTAATTTAGGAAATATTAGTCCTCAAAATTTTAGCTGATTTTAAGTTGTTCCACACAAAAATAGCTGAAAACAAGATGTTCCACCCAAAATTCAAAGTCAGACCTAAATTTTTGGTATATTAAAATGCTTGTTTCCTCAATAATAATCTGCATATGTTTTCCATTGCATGTGATAATATAAAAAATAATGTGTATCAGCAGAATATTTGGAAACATTATGAAAGAAAGAGGGTATGCATATATGCCTGTATAAAAAATATTTTCCTCATTTTACCCCTTCTTTATTATTTTTGGACTTAGGAGTCTGAATACAGTGTTATATTTGATTTTTTTTTTTTTTTTTAAGTAAGATGACCTCTCTCATAGTCTTTCAAATATGCTAAGATTATAGTCTCAATTTAATTCTCTGAGCAAGAAGTTCACAGTATGACATTACTATCACAAATGGCCTGGATTGACACCCATATCAACAATTCCCAGCACAGAAGACAAGAACTCAGTTGTGAGTGGGACAAAACGACCTTCTGGAGTTTCCAGCTCAAAAGCTGAATAATATTGGCAAATAAGTGTGAAAAATCTCTACGTCTAAGTACATAGAAATGGGTCAAACTTAGGAGTTCCATCCAGACCACTATGAAAGACCAGTGATGAAAAACAGGTGTCTGAGGAAGAAGGGAAAGCACACGGTATTTCCTCCAGCAAACTCCCAGGGAAGTCTCAGCATCAGGAATACCAGAGACAGAATTGTCATGGTGCTTAACAGCCTTTAATGAAAAGTTCTTTCATGAATTTGTGCTATTGCTTTTTAATTTGGGACAAAAAGTCTCATCAAATGCTGCACTGAAAATGTATTCTACCTTTGGTTTAATTTTTTTTTAGGTGTTAGCTACTAATTTCATTCACTTACCCCTAGTTTTTATACTTATACATAATTTGGTTGATAAATTTCTTTTTATCGTGTCATTCATGCTTCTGTCATGTCTTTACCACTTCAAGAAAAAGATGAATCCAAGAAATGAGCGACTAAAGATAAATATAAAACTACTAATTTTAAGGTGCATGGTCCCTGGTCCAGCTGACGACACAATCAGCACCAACACAGAAAAAAGGAACACCAATACAGAAAAAGGAACTTACGCTTATGTGGGAAACGGACAGGACACCTCCTAAAACAGCCCATACATACAGCAAGCTGTGTTTATCAGAAAATGGGAAAGCACAGTGGCTGCACATGGCCTATATGTGGGGTTTTTTCATACTTTTCCTGAGTTTGGAGATTTGTTGGGTGGAGGAGCAAGACATTGTTCTTCAGTTCTCAGCCAGGCAAGGTTATCTTCTTTCCAACAGAAGATGGAGGCCACTACCAGCACACAGGCTCTGCTTTGCACTGCCATACATCAATGATTAGAATATAATCTTCATAATACAAACAATAAGCAATGCTTTGTGCTCTCTTTCCACCCCTAGAAACAAAAGAATGTTGTATCTTTTATTTTCACCCTCCCCAACCCCCAAATAGAGTTCAAAGACTTACAGGTGCTTTAAAAAAATACCTGCTTTTCATCAATGTGCATATTTTACCAGTTTCAAAAGCATATTAATATCCTTTGTGACTTCAGTTAAAGTAAACAGAAATAATTGGAAAGGTGACAGATAAATTATTAGAAGACAGTATTTAGGATTTGCAATACAAACTAAGCAAAAAAAAAGAAAGAAATTCTTCTTAGATAAATAATTTAAAAGAAAGTAACACATTTACTTCAGCATGAATGGTTTATTTAGGATAAGTTTTTTTATATATATACTTTAGGAACATATGTGAAAAAAAGAAGTGTATCTTCATTTTGTACTAAGCCACACACACAGCTGTTTATTTTGGTTTAAATTTTAACAGAAAAAATTACAGAGATTAGTATGTGAAATATTGAAATAGCTGTCTTTAAGCACTATTAATGAAATGTTTCTATGTAAACTATACATTCTACTAGGCTGATAATTATCTCTGTATTAATCAGTGTACATTAGATCAAATAATGGCAATTACTCTAAGGTAAATGTTTCAAGCATATCCAAAATAGTACTATAAAGATAATTAAAAACCTAGTAGTGTTTTGTTTAGTTAAAGTGTACTTTCCTCCTTAGAAAACTTTTACCACTTCCAAAGCCAAAGGATTCTTCTCCTTTTGCTGAGGGCTAAAGAACATTTATAATTTATTTTCTTCCACAATTAAGCAGATGAAACTAATGAAAATCTGTGAAAAGAACTAGCAAACACATGCAATAGAGCTTTAATAAATAATAGTGAGGATATTGGTGCCTATATATAAGGAGTATTCAACTGGAAAATGTTTGATTCACGCAATTTACGAAAATAAGCTTCCTGGTTATTTTGTTACCTGAAGTTGTGTCCCTTGCCTCAAGCAGGAACCATATTTTGCAAAGGACGTATCTTTTGACATGTATGATAACAACAGATGGCACAGACACACCTGGAACTAATAAATAAAATGCATTCCTCTGCTCAAGGTAAAACATCCTATCTGATAATATGAAAGCCTGCAACATGGATTTGGACACCCTAATGTCACATATTACATATATTATCTCTGTGCTGTCTCTGCTCATCAATTGTGTTTGTTTTCAGAGGCTGTGCTCCAAAAACAAAGACAGTGGGAATGCGCAGAGCTGTGTGACACATCGGTGGAGGAGCAGACATGTCACATACCTGCAGCTTCAGCAGTGGAAAGCCACCAAGCTGTGCCATGTCACCACTACCTTCTGCAAAATCTCAGTTCAAAGAAAGGTGTGTGACATGTCTGCCTCACACTTCAAAGACACATATGCCACGTGGCAAAAGCTGCTGCAAGCCCCTTCTCATGTTTTGGATCAGCATTTTATGCTTGGGTTTTTTATTGCTTCTCCCACATGGTGCTAATAAATGGAGGAAAATCGTTTCCATTTTACACACCTGAAAGCATCAGATTTCAAAAGCTAGTGTCAGACCTGTCACCTTGCATGTATATGCATTTTTGACTATTCACACAGAGTCTGGCTTTTGCATCCCATCGTGCTAAGCTGGCACTTTTAAGAACACAGTTTCTTTAAGTAGTATTGAACATACACATGCAGGATTGTGCATCATGGGAGGATACACAGGTTTTATTTAGTGGAAATACATTGTGGGGTTTATCCAAAATATGTGAGGCAATGGTATAAGCCTCCTACCAGCAAAATTAGTGATGCTGCACTAAAGGCAATAAAATAAAATAAAATTGATTTACATGAGTTGAACATTTCACATATTCCTTTGCATAATGCATTTAATGAAACCTTTAATTAACCTTCAATTACAGGATGGTCCAGACTTTAAAGTATCTTATGTCTGAAAGAAAAGCCTCCTCATTGATATTTTCACTTCTGAGATGAAAATATTTTCATTTGGACAATTTTTCATCATGGAGAATACTCAACCACTTTGGCATAACATTTTATGAAACAGATTAAGTGCCAGTTTCTAAGATACATACAAATAAACTAGAAAATGTGTCGTTTTCTATTCTAAAGGACATAGTATATATTTGTAACTGCTAACAGTTCTTATTATCCCCTTCATCAGTCAAACTTCTACAGAACTACGGAATATTGCCTAAGAACATCTTACCATCAACACTGGAATTCCCTTTGAATTGAGTAAGTCTGGATTTCCCAACATGATGTCCTTTTGAGACACTTTTTACCCACCGCATAAAGGCTAACAGTCACACAGCAATTCAAATGGAAAGTATGATGTGCAGCTCGAGAAATGGCTTTCACAAGGAGGACTGCTGGCAAACAAAGGCTTGCAGATTTCAAATTACACTGCCTTGCAAAAGAGAGGCAAAGTTGTGCAGAGAAACTGGGTGATGCAAACGGTCACACCAACAAGTTTCTGTCGGGTACCTTCAGGATGGAATTATACCAAGACAACTGCCTGTTATCCTTTCATAACTACCATTTCTTTTACCTTCTTTCTTAGGCTCAGATCAGATACGATCAGATATGATTCTCATGCACTTCAGTACTAATCTGCTCCATATTCTTACAAACTTATTCCTGGTCTTAATAAGACAGCTTCGGAGATCAACACCTTCTTGTGTTTATCTCATACTTTTCTAAAATTTTACATTCTTTTTTAAAGTAGAATTTCTAAAGGCTTCTAACAATGTGTTTCAAAACATTATTTTCTGTAGTGCCTTTTTTGGGCATAAACTAACTCTCCGGAAGATCCATCCGAATATGAGGAAGGAACTTTCCTGTGCAAGTGACCCTTGCTGGAAATATTCAAGAACTCTCTGGATGTACTCCTGTGCCATGTGTTCTAGGATGACCCAGCTTGAACAGGGAATGTCTAATTCCCATGACATGTTAATTGGGCAGCACTTGCAACTCCCCTTACATCATTTAGGAGTCCTCATCTAAGACTGAAAGAATCAAGCCAATTCACTTCTACATGGTATTAGAACCATTCTCTTAGGCGGGTGAAAACTCTGTCAAGGTTGAGGAGTTGATGCTCAGAGAGCTGTTGTACTGCTTTATGCATTTACCATCAGCCAGGTTCTTGATTTCATATGGAGGAGATGACAAATAACCAGAAAAATAGAACACTTCAAAATGATAACTTAATATTATTTCTGTCTGTTTGTGCCATTACAGATCTTTCATCTACAAGAGAGAACTACAGATATACAGAGATATCTACAGATATCCATTTATGCATCCATACATTTACCTGCTGGACTGAATCCAGAGGATCACCTCTGGTATGGAAACAGGCTGAGGGAATCAGGGTTTTTCGACTTGGAGAAGAGAGGGGTCCAGGGAAACCTTAAAGTACATTCCAGTAGCTAAAGGGGCTACAAGAAAGCTGTAGTGGAAATTTTGAAAATGGTGTGGAGTGATAGAACAAGAGATAATTGCTTCAAACTGACAAGAGGACAGGTTTAGGTCAGACATTGGGAAGAAATTTTTTACTGTGAGGGTGGTGAGGCTCTGGCACAGCTAGCCCAGAGAAGCTGTGGATGCCCCATCCCTGGAAATGTTCAAGGCCAGGTTGGTGAGTTTCCCAGCCCATGGCAAGGGGGCTGAAACTAGATAATGTCTAAGGTCACTTCCAACCCAAACCATGCTAGGATTCTATGACTTTTTAATAGAGAAAACAGAAACAAAGTTTAGTCCTCCTGAAAGCTGCAGCTACCTGGATATTTTGAGGATTTGTTTTATTTTGCGTGGGCAAAATCCAACCATTACAGATGTCAATAAATAGATTTTCACTGAACTCAACAAGATTCATTATGCTTTTGATATTTATGGAATTTCATTTCTATAAGCTGGCAAGTTCAGTGGCTTCAGGGTTGTTATTTTTGTGTATATAGAGCTTTAATATCATCAATTAACTGAACAACTTCATTCCTATTGCTCCAGATCTCCCGTTAAGTCATATTCCTTCTATTAGTTCTAAATCAGCCATAGTTCTCTCAAGATTCCTGTAATACCTGAAACTTCTGTTGTTGCCATCACAATGGTTTTATCATATCTCTATGCCTAACAACACTCTTTCTTGAAGAGACTTACTACTTTGCCGTTTTCAAATACGACTGAGCTAAGATCCAGTTCTGTGTCTAACATGATATTGTTTGGGTCTCAAAAATAGAAGAAAATTCTTAGTTCTAAATTTCTAATTCTGGTCTTACATAATAAAAATATTGTCTCAGCAATAATATTGCATCAAATATAATACTCTTATTATAAGAGTCAAGATTATTCAGTTTTTCAAAATATGCACACTTAAGCCATACTAGGCTTAACCTAAGATCAAGATGTGGTAAACTTATCTTTTTCACTAACACAACGTATGTGTCAAAACCACTGTTAAGCAGAAGATTTCTCACTGTATAGAATTGGTGTAGAAATTATTTATAGAAACAAAGTATCATAAACGCAAGTAAGCAAGCCATTAAGTCTCAGGAGAGCAAGAAACCATGAAGTTAGGGAAATATGAGCATAGAAAACCCAAACATCATCTCTGTGGGAACCTTTTAGCATCCCAATCAGGGAATGAGAGAGTCCACTAAAGGAACAGACCCTGAGAGATCCCTGACGTTAGAATGAAGGAAAGGCCTCCAAGGATGCTTTGTTTTACCATGCTAATATACCCCAGTTCTGTTCCTCCGATTGGCTCATTGATTTCCCTGCCCTTTTTCCCTTATATGTTAAGGGCCCAGAAAGTTCTCTCCCCCCCCATTCTCCCATTGGCCCCTGTCCCTTTGTCCCTCCCCCAGAATTTCACTATTGGTTCCCTTACCCTGGCCCTGCCTATGTACCATCCCCCAAGCTCTCAGATCATTGGTCCCTGATGCTCTCCCTGCCCCCGTATAAAAACCTAGATGACACCTCCTCATCTGGCATTGTTCTTCACTTTTGTCGCTGGAACCTCCCAGGTGTGGGGTTTGTAACCTAACTCTTGGAACTCTACACAGAAGTCTTTCCTGTCTCTTTGCTGCCGATTTGTCGAAGAAGCTAGCCGGTCTGTGAATGCGTGAGTGTGTGTAAAGTGACCCTGCCAGAAGCGGTTTCATTCCAGAGGCACTTTCAGAAGGTCTCAGCATCTCACTGTCTAGCAAACCCTGGCTCAGCTGTGACAATCTCGTTCAACCATCATTCATATGAAGAAAAAATCAGGCCCAATTTATTTACACGAAATATATCCTAGACAGATGTTTAGCTGCCATCATCTTACCATTCTTGTGAGGCAGAAATATGACCAGCGTTCTTCAGGAAGAAAAGCTCCCCATAATCTCACATATTTTCCTCCATGACCTTCTGGCCCACAAGCAAGAAATAACAAAACAAAAGCTGATCTCTCCACATTTAAACCTGACAGTGCTGACTGAATATCAGGTACTTCTTATATTTCAATAAAAAAGGCTGAGAACCTCAAAGTCCATATCTGCCAAATGTTTAGAAACAAATAGAATATTCAAACAAACAAACCAACCCTACAAAGGATAATTGCATACTTATTACCCAAGATATTATTGAAATTACGAGGATTCATTAATAAGCTTAGACATTTAAGTAGGACCATTTAAGGAGAATAGCTTTTGCTTATATAGATCTCTTTTCTTCTCATAACCACAAAACATATCTGAACAGAACATCAAAGGTGGCCTTTACATACCTCAATGTACTACGACTGATTTCATCCCAACAAAGCTATTTTTTCAGGCTTTCTGCAGCATGGAATCCCTAGGGTCTGTCTTGGGGTGGTTTTCTATTCCCTGGTCGTCTGCTCTATGCCCAGAAGTGGTTGCTGGAGCTTTAAGGTGGGTCCAGAGCAGAGGGAGCCTTGGGGCTCTTGCATGGGCTTTTTCAAAGCCTCGCTCCCCAGGTGTCCGTGGTGCCATGCGGACTGGGCTCTCTTCGTTTGCTTGGTTTTTGTTAGCTTAGGCAAGAAGGTGTTTTTTCTTTCCTTTCCCTGGCCTTGGAAACTGTGACATAAATCCTTCCATGGCCTTTTTGTGAACTGTTTGGTTTGGTTTTGGTCTGAGATCAGAGAGGACAAATCAGCTTGGGACTGGTGGGATGATGAGGGGCTGCTTCGTCCCAGCCACAGACCTTGGAAAAGCCTAACCAAGAAGCTGTTGGACACCAAATCCAACAGCTTCATGTGCTGTGAAGGGGGGACCCACACCAGCTATTCACCAAAACCATCTGTTTTGCCCAAGCTGCTGCATGAATCCTTTGGTTTTTCCCTTCCCTGAGAGAGGAGGAGTCGCTTTTTGTTTTCCCTCCCCATCACATTGCGGCCGTTTTGGGTTTTTTCCTTTCCCTGGTATTTTGGGCTTTTTTTGTTCCTGTGTGGTTTGTGTGGGTGTGGGGGGTAAGGTTGAGCTATTCAATATCTAGCATTTTTTTTTTTTTTCCATGCCATGTGGGCACTCTGTTTGTAAATAAACAGCTGTGTTTTTATCACTTTCATCCACTGATATTAATCTCCAATTGGCAGAGAGGGATTGTTTGAACCCTGTTTTTAGAGGAAATACTCATTCCAGAACATTTTCCTTCTAAATTTGTCTCTAATCTTAGAAAGGGTGAAAATTTCAATTTCATTAATTTAATGGAAGAATAGTCTTCATTAAAAATTTTGCAGTTTTAGAAAGCCTGCTTTCTCCAAAAGAAATACACTCACATTCAGCTTCTTAGTTATATTCTGTAAGTCAATATGGGCAGTCACATGAAGTTTTAAATATTCTTAAATTTTTCTGGTTTTCTTATATATTTCAGAAAGCTTTTACTTTCATTCTTTGCCACCACTAACACTGAGGAAGCCAGACGATGTCATTGTCAGGCCACTCCAAAACATCTCTAAAGTGTCAATTAAATTGGGAAAGATTTTCTCCCTAAGAAAGGAGGTAAAAGTCAACCCTATCTTCAAACATGGCAAAAGAAAGACTAAAGGAGCTAAGGTTTCATCAGTTTCATCTTGGCTCCAGGGAAGGTGAGTGACTATACCCTCATGTAGAGTAATTTCCAAACATACTAAAGATGTGAAGCTAATTAGGAGTGGTTGGCAAGGATTCATGAAGAAGAAATGATGCTTGACTAACCTGATAGACTCAAAATGATCATGAGCCAGCAATGCGCCCTCACAGCAAACACCAACAGCCTCCTGTGCCACGTTGGGCAAAGAGTCACCAACAGGTTGAAGGAGTTGAATCTTTCTTTCTGGCCGGCAGTGATGAAACACAAACAGAATGCTTTTGGCCTTTTTGGCTTTTGTCCAGATGTTGGCTTTCCAGTACTGGAAAGAAATGGACATATTGGAGTAAATCCAGAAAAGGGACACAAAGATAACTAAGGCACCAGAACATCTTTCATATAAGGAGAGACCATGAGAGCTGGAACTGTTTTGAGACAGACAAGAGAGGGTCCAGGGGGATCTCATCATTATTCACAAATCCCTGGTGGAATACAGAAGAAGGCGACAAAGCCAGCGATGCCCAGTGACAGGACAAGGGTCAATGGGCACAAATTGAAAGACAGGAAATTCCATTTGAACATAGGAGAATATTTTTCTACTCTAGAGGTAATCCAACATTAAGCCAAGTTGCCCAGAGAGGCTTTGGAGTCTCCACGAGCTGATCAAAACCTGACTGGATGCAGTCCTCAGCAACCTGCTTTTGAGCAAGAGGGTTAGCTTCAAGTGTCTTCAGGGGCCTCTGCAGGCTCTTACCGTCCTGTGATTCATATCTGTTAGGTATCAGATACTTTTTCTAGATTAGGAGGTGTCCAAGAAGAATAAAGGAATGACATGAAGGTATTTCTCCAGACAAAATGTTACAAAATAGAAATCATATATCGTGTATATGTTTGGAGTTTGAGCATACTCTACAAATCATGAAAACCTCAAAAATGTCAAGTTTAAGTGGGAAGATGTAGCCTTTGCCTTTCTGTGCAAGATCCTTCTTTTGTACATTTTTAAAGTAACCACCATCCCATAGGAATGTCCTCAACTGGGAGGTATTCATACATTCAGAATTTCACAGAAAGCCAAAGCGGATCAAATGAAGAACATACAAATGGCATTATACTCATAGGTTGAATAGCACATTTGTAGCTGTTATTGTCAGTAGAACAAAAAACAGTTCAACAGCAGAGAGCTGCTCTATGTGTGAAGTCCATGCATTTTGCCTTCATGAGTTGCTGTACAGAATGTGACAGAAATTATTAGGTACTGCAGCTAATTAGTCCAGCTTTTTTTTCCAATCCCACTTTTGTTATTACAGCTGAAACATTTAAATCCACCAAGAGAAATGGCCAATGTCTTTTCATACTAAAATTCACACACTTAACTTCCTGATGCAAGTCGCTAACCAGCCAACAGTTGCATTTTGTTTTTTGCTTGCACATGTGCAAATATGTTTCTTGAAGGTAAAATGTAACGCTAGTTTTTGCTCCTATTATAGTTCATCATAATGTCATCACTGGAGCTCCTGCCTCAAACTAAATGTTGATTTTTAATTAAAAAAAAAATTATTTTCACTGAGCATCTTAAACTATATTTGCCAGTGACACAGTAAGTAGTATTCAACAAAAGATTTTTGAGAAGGTGGTTTAAGGTTCACAACTGAGAACAAGACAGTGACAGATTGTTCATGGAAAGTAGCAACATAAGCCCTACAGATGATAAGGTGAAGACCTTATGATTATTATCTTCCAGAAAACCGCACAAGCCAGTCTTTGCTCCAGGTCTGAGACAAGCAGAAAGAAAGTTTTCTTTTTCCCCTTCTCTCTCTCTTTTGTTTCAGCAGTGAAACACAAAGCAGATATACTTCAGTGTCATGATTTTTCCTTGGCACCTTTCCATAGCCAATTCCATTCATCCAGAAAAGGGATGAAATTCCATCATTCGAGCATGACATCTCAAAATTCAAACTTAATGAGAGCTTTGGCAGCTTCTGTCGAAGGCAGACAGTGATTAACAAAACACTTCAGAGTACAAGGCACAGCAGTGCTCAAAGAAAACAGTGATGATCTCCACTTAATTGTAGAAAAACCCAAAGCATCTGCCAGCGGAGGAGAGCTCAAGCCATAAGGAGCTATTGCTCAGATAGGCTGTCATCTCCAGAGATCAACAACCATATGCTCAGCTCAAGCACAAACTCCAAAGAAGTTAATTTTCTGACAAAATACAGGGATAAATATGACATTCAAACAAGTGTGCTCACTCATCCTGAACACACGTTCATCTGCACTTATCAGACTTATGCATCATTTAAACTGAAGCAAATATAATTTGTTTGGAACACAAACATTACTGTGTGAGCACAGGTATAATTAATCTTTGTCTGCTCCACAGGTTCTTGTGTTGCACTAGTTAATGCTTACAGTAAACTTTTGATGAATGAATATGGTCACCTGTTGCAAATTGTCTCACTGTGTAAAATACCTACTCGTCTTTTCTTCTACCTAGGATGCACATAGTTATCACACCTTCAGCTGCGAAAGATTTTTATCCTGCGTCTTATGGCAGTGTAAGGTTCGTTTCCAAATGCCAAAGATAGGGACTTTGAATAAACTCAAACAGCAAAGCATGCTTATTTTAAGAAAAATTATCATCAAAATGTGCAGAGCTAGGGAAAGCTTAATTAGTCTGAAAATATATTAACTCTTTTGTACTTATTTACTGCTTGATAGTCAACGAATGGAAATACGTTATTAAAATGTATACGCCTGGCAGCAAGAAGTTAACAGAAGGGAAAAGGTCAATCTAAAAGGGGAATGTACTAGAAAAACACATGTTGTTGAATATAAAGTTAAATGTACTTTCAGTTTACCAAGAAACTTTTTAATCTCAAATTTTTAAAAAACAATTACCTCAAAAGCCCTTTGGCTATATCAAGTACAGAATATTCTGACTTTTTTTGAAAATAATTTACCCAAACACCCAGGAATCATTCAGTCTGGTAATTCAGAAAGGCTATCCAGATAGGGGCATTTAAAGAAATTCACATGGCCAACTCTTAGATGTCTGCGTATCACAAGTATTACATCTGCATGGTTCCAAATTTATCATTGTGCTGTCCTAATTTTTCCAAAAATTGCATTCAAACTCCCTATGCTTAGCTATGGGACATTCTGTCAAACTCCTGAAGCAGCAACACCCATCATAAGGAGGAGTTTGAGGAAAAGGGAGATCAGCCAGCCATTTGATACAATGTTTTAAAAAGCTTCAGCACTCAGTGTAACCCGAATATTATAGTTACCTAAAACTATTAAAAAAAATAAGGCCTGTTCCCAGAAGCATAGCTATGTGATTGTGTGTTGAAAGATTTGTGTCTACTGTAGATTAGCAATGCTGTAAATAGCAATAATGCAGAAGAAAATTATGATTTGTCCTTAAATGAGTAGAAGAATTTGCTGCAACTGTTAATCTTCTCATTTCATCTTTTTTTTCCCTTCTTTTTTTGGTATTGATTGTCAGACATATTCCTGGTTAGCTGCTAAAATACAGCAGTACCATAAAGCATATGGGAACATCTGAAGGCAGAAAAGGGTTCCTCATGCTGCAGCAGGGTGGGCTGGAGCAGAGATTTACATAGCACGAATGATGAACAGTACACAAACCCCACACTGCTTTGTGACACAGAAAATACAGACAGTTTGAGAAAATCCTGGTTGGATGGTGGAGGATGGGTTTGACAGCGGGCTGTTGCAACCTGGGGTCCAAGGGCACACTTGATCCCTTTTCTTTCAGTGGGGACTGAAAAGCTGTCAAACTTCCTCAGGAATTCCCTGGGAGGTGCTACTTTCCACTGATAGAAAATAAAATTACATCTCAATTATTTTGAAAACTCCGGCCTGTATCTTTTATTTAGACTGCTAACAGAATGTGAAACGAACTTTGTTGCACCTTCAGCTTCAATGGATTTGGGGCTGCATAACAGCTGTATTTCCCTCAGTTTTGGGGGCAGAGCACTTAGCGGAGGAACACCAGCAGAAGAAGCAGTACTTTGTTGAGTCAGTTTGTATGAACAGCTCAGCTGACAGCCCAACAAAGGGCTCTCTTGTGCTATCTCACAGCACAGACAATAACATGCGAAATGAAAAAGCCTCTGCCAAGTGCATGGAAAATGCAGACCATATCGCATACCACTGCTCTCACTAAATGGTCTGTTAAGGGCAGAGCAGCTTATAAGAAGCAGAGACAAAAAAATCAGGCACATGCCTGAGCACAATAGCAAATGAACTATTTTGAATAAAATGCCTTGCAAAAATAAATAAAACAAAAAGAAGCAATTTTTTAGAATGCAGATATTGCATCACCTGGAGATTCCTCCACTAGATTGTGGGATAAGAGAAATTTAATTTTTCTACTATTTACATCATAATGTACAGTAGCTTTATAAACAAAATATTTTAAAACATGTTACATTATATTCCAAACAATGTAAGTTTTTCAATTATGGAGTAGCTAGTAGAGTATCAAAGAACTGAACAATAAGAATTGATGTGACTTGCAAAATAGATGGAGAAACAGTTACACAGGACTCAATTTAACAAGCAACTTATACATACACTTTCTTTTTAGTGTATAGATATTCTAATTAAAGTGAATAGGATTCAACACATGCTTGAAATGAAATATATGCAAATTTTTTCCTGAATCAGAACATTCTTTCAGATTCTGTCACTCATATTTCCAGCAAAGTTAACAAAATAAGCAATTAGCACCTCACACTGCAAATAGTGCTCGTCTTTCAACTTGCAAAAGGTGTCAGAGTCTGGCCCCTTAGGTAGCAAATCTAAAGAGCACATATGTGCATGTAATGCCAACAAAGAGCATCATATAACTATTAATAGCAATCATACAAATACCTTCAAGACTGTGTGTGCAGTTACTCAGTTATCTTTGTAAACAATTCCTGACAAGTCAAGCCCCATACATGCTGGAGATAATATGCTTGTAAAGGAATTTGGCTGTACGTCCAGATGCATTTTATTTTGGAGCACAAGAATGCCCTCATCTTTTCTGGCAACTCCATACACCATTTTGAAGAGATACATATGCTTATAAGGCATTTTTTCATTGGGCATTCACTAAGTTCCACATGTAGTCTCTTTTAGCATATAATTTTTGAAAGCTTCTTAAGTCAAAAAGAATTGCTACTACCAGGTAGCAGTGCAGGCAAATAGAAATTGCACATGAATAATTTGTGTTACTCCCTTCTTGCTGCCTGATTTGAATAGTCTAGGAAAAAAAAGTCATTTGCTTGTTTTACATCCATATAACTGATTTCACTTATTTATTTGCCTAAAAATGTTGCTGAACCTAAGCAAATTCTACCCATTTCTATCATTTTAAGCACTTTAGTGCTTGTAGGAAACGTATTCTTAAATGGTATATGCAGTGAATTAAAAACTTGCTTACTTTACAAAAAAGCATAATCCACTAAATGCCACCATAACAGCAGCACAGATGTAGGGTGTGTTTCCTACTGGCCATCAGAAAACAAGCCATAAATGTAGTTAAGGTAACACCCTCCTTATTGATAGTGATTATTTTCTTTTGTGCATTTCCATTGATTAAAGAATGTTCCTTAATCCATTCGTTTCGTTTCACACAGCAAAGCACCTTTGTTAACAGAATAAAATGTCCTCTAATGAAAGACTAAATCAATAAACAAAACCCAATAGAGATTTCTGTGAGAGCTTATGAATATCAGAGTTAATATTGCAATAATGTTTTCTGCTGTACTGATTACATTTTCACACATTTCTCTGCAGCTCTAGAGTAGTAAGCCTAACAGAACAACCAGCATTGAGAAGTAGTCTTTTAATGGAAACTACCACTGCTGTGGAAGCTTTGTTGGATATGTTAACTGAACCCTCGTATTTTCTGTTGAATTTATGAAAAATCTTCATGTAGTACCTTCCCTCTGACTTTTTTCAGGCATCATTTTTAGAATGAACATAAAGCATAAATCAAGGATACCTCTTAAATGAAACGGAGCTACACTTGTCTTTGCTATTGACAGTAACTTCAAAGATAACAAGCCTTTGAAACTGACTAAAAATCTATCAATCTGTTGAAACAAGCGCATCCTGGATTCTTCAATAAGTTATAACAGTAGGAGTTCACAGCCCTACCATATGACTATACTACTTAATCCCAAGAGTTTTCTGTAGTGCTGGAGAAGAATTGTCAGACCTGCCTGACAGTCAAAAAACAAAAGGCAGTGTGGTGAAAGGAAGAGGACACTGCTGCCCAAATGATTCTTAGGAATTTAAAGGTTTCCAAAGAACAATTACATTTGACAAGTTTGCAGAGGTATTTTTTATAAAAAAGAGAAGATTTTGTACTGTCATGGAGCTATGAGATCGATCATTTGAGCAACTGATTTACCCTAAGTAGACACTCAGGTACGTGGGAAAAAGTGAAACCTATGTGGATAGAACAGCCGCACCATCTGTGGGAAGCTGTTGTACTGGTATGCAGAGCAGCTTGGGATAAATTTGGGCAGGGAGCTGGCATATGATGAACTTTGTGGAGAAAAAGAAAGAGGGAAAAAAGTCAAATATGACCGAAAAGGATTTGCTATAATTATTACATGTATTTTGAACAAACAAAACTCCCAGTGAAGTATTGTGTTTAGTGTAACAAACCTGCTTTAAGTTATGAGTTACAGTAGGATACTGAAGAAACTGTTCTTGACACTTACTGGTAGGAACTGACAGCCTTTTTCAGCTATCTACAATGGGGTTTTTTTCTGAAATTTAAAAAAAAAAAAATTGGCATCGCCACTTTCGTGTTGGAATGATTGAGAAATTTTAAAGCTGTGCTTCTCAAGTTCTTTTCAGGAAAGCAAGAAAATATCTTTCACTTTTGAGATCTCTTAGAGGTTAAGATATATAAATTTCTTAACATCTATTACTACAAAAATACTCACCACATAATGAGCAGCTATTTCAGGTTCTCAACTTCGCAAGCGTTTTCTAATATGGGCAAAACTTCAGTGGTCATTGAACTCAGTTGCACATGACCAGAACTCTGTCTAGTAGGGCAGTGAAACTGTGCAAAGATGTTGTAAACTAGCTACTAGCTACTGTGAGTTTAACACTATGCTACAACCTGAAAACTGCTGTATGGGTGAAACTGAATGGGTGCTAGAACAGTGGCATACAGGTGGAAATGAAATGGAGTTAAAAGTAAGTCCAAGGATCACATGCAAGGACTTGCACCCTCAAGCAGAGAGGGGCAGAAATGTTGAGCAATGTAGATAAGCCTCATCTAGAAAAAGAAACCTGATATGAGGGATCTTGAAATCTTGTAGGTTTTCCACTACATAACTACTTATCTACATCTCTGCACTGAGGACAACTATTCCCCACAAATTATATCTATGCCCTACATCAGCTGTATCTGCTCCTTAATGATCTGAATACCTGGTTCACAGGAGACCTGTACCCAAACTCTTCTGTAAATGCACTTTTTCTCCCTTAATCCTCTCAGAAGACTCCCTGACTCACCAGCTCCAGGGCATAGAGAAGGGCTCTGCAAAGAGGAATCTTTTATTTCCAGACTGTTCTCTTCTACATTGTGACTCAAATTCCTTCACACGGTGGAATCTTAAAGCTAGAGGTTAAGAATTAAGGTGAGAAGAAGGAGTATTCTTTGAACACCTCTCAATGAAATGATAGGAGATGATACAATTTAAGAAGTTCATCACTATTAGTGTAAGGAAGGACCTCAGTGCCCACGTAGACTTTTATATGGGTATACTTAGGCTTCCTTGGAATTTACCGGGGCAAAACTCCATTCCTTTCACAGTACTGAGATTGCTGAGAAAAAGTAGATAGCGTGAGTTAGGACAGTCCGAAGCCATGTTTAGAGGCCATTTCATCAGATGTCCCTCCCTGTGGATTAAGTCCATTATTTTCTAAGGAATGCCAGAAGAAATTTAAAATGAAAATTTCAAATTTCAGTCAAACCAGAAAAGGAAATAAATTAATAATTCATAAATTATATCAAAATGACAGTTGAAAAAATCTCCATGTAAATGTGCTTCAAATGCTTTTCCATATGCCTTAAGACAGTCTTTAGAAAACTTAAATGATCTTAAAATTTCAGGTTGATAGAAAAATGTCATGCAAAACAAACTTGATGTATACACATTATGTTTATGGTACGGTAAAATGTGTGTTTCTTATTTTAAAGATAATGCTAAAAATAACAAAACCACAGAACTTCTCAAAATAAAAACTAAGAAAGCAAACCAAGCATTTATTATTTACCACTAAGCAAATTTATTGTAACACAAGAATAAGGAAAGAGTTTTCTGGTTGTATTTAAAATAAGAGTTATCACAATGAGCTGGTACACCAAATCAATCCTATTTTCAAATCATATGATGAATATTTAAAAAAATAAATTTTCAATTTTTTACCCATGGAGATATTTTCAAGGATATTATCTTTTTAGTAACTTCATATGACAAAATCAGGACCATTATATATAAGGTAAGTCCAAGTATCTAGCTGGGCAGGAGAATATTTTAAAGAGTTATAATTTGAATGTTTTGAAAAGATGAAATATTGATGCTGCCAAATACAAATACTGATATTGATAATTTTAAACAACTTGTTCATAGTTTTTACTACAGTCTTAAGTGTATATACTATAATCAGCACAATTTAAGAGATTATTTGCACTAGGAAATAATTTGAATTTTTTTTTTCTGGAACTGTCAAAATATTACGGTTCATCAATGGGGAATATTTAGAAATGTAGAGAATTTTAAAACTTAGTTCAGGAATTATAGTGATAGAGCCTGAAAATCACAATTATCTATCAATTCTAATAACTACCAAGACTGTGAAGACTAATTTTCAAAAGCTTGAACAAAAATTTTGAACAAAAGCGAATGTCATTTATAAATCCACATCTTTGAAAATTAAATTCTTTTAAATCAGAAGCTATTTCATAAAAACTGAGATGTAAATTATGTTTAAATTCCCATGGTGAATAAGAGTAATTTTTCATCCTCAATGCTTACTGTAGAGTATTATATATGAAATTCTTTACAATTTCTCTACTACTACATCTGTATTAATATATACTTTCCTAAAAAAAGATAGAATTCTTTAAGAAAATTCCAGAAAATAACCATTCGGGTTTTAATTTCGTATTTTCTTACCTTGATTTGAGACAACATTATGACCAGTTTTGCAAAATGGGAAATATGCTGCAACAAACAATTTTTTTGAGCACAAATATTTGAAATATGTTGGCACTTTTTCAAGTAATTGTTTTAGGTCTTTTCTGGAAACAAAAACTTATGTATACATGGAGGGTGAAATCAAGATACTTCCAGGCAGGCCAAGCACACACTCTGTTAAGGGGACAATTTATAGGGTAGCTGAGGTGCTGATGAGTAATCTCTGTGCAAGGCAAAATATAATAAATGAAATGCACATGTGATTCAGAGAGAGATTACAAATTCCCATGTGTAGCAAGACTATCAAGAGACAAGGTGGCTAGTGCTAACTGGAACTTTAAACTTGTGACTTTGTTATAAAAATCACACTTCTGAGTATAAACTATCCTAAGTATTACAAGTTGTTATGCAATGGACTAAAATTTTTCCTTTATCTTTGTAATTTGGAATTGCTGAGTATGCATCTTGGGATGAATCACTGAAATAAAATAATCCCACATTTGACTCAGAATGGCAAACACTTCTTTTTTTTCAGCTGCACCACAGATTTGGAACAGGTGGACCACAGTTTTACATGCCTCAAACATATCTTTTCTAGCATCCTTACACACACCCAAAGGAGGAAGAGGAAGGAGGGGTGAGGACCTCTATTTCAGCAAATAGGATTTATCCTAAACAAAAAAGAGATGTAATTATTCTTCAGTCCTTCCCTTCTAGCACTAAAGTTTCCCTGACTGTCCCGTGCTGATCTGGCAAAAAGACATCCAGCTACCAGCCTGTGAAGGCTCTCTATTGCATATAAGCTTCATTAACATGAAATACTGTGATTTCATTGACTCTAATAATATATTAATAATGAAGACTTCAAACTATTATTTGTATTGTTGTAAAGCAGAATTTCTACAGAAGGTCTACTAGACAGCCAAAAATTTCACAGGTGCTGTTTCTACTCTGGATTTTTTTTTTCATTTCTTTAAGATGGAAAAGCAATTTATCCATTTCTAGATGCTCCAGCATCCACTTACAAAAAAGACAAATATTTTCATCTTCTGTCTGTGGTAGTGTCAGAGAAGTTTCAATCACAGTTGTCAGGAAAAAAAAGGTACTTGAAAAAAACTCCAAATAACTAAAAAGTCGTAATTTGCTGAAAAATATGTGGTTTTCCCACTATCTTAACTCCAACCAAATGTAAAATATGTGGACTATAAAAGCTATATATTCACATAGACCATTAGCTGTTGCGAAAGACTATTCTTCTTGAATAGCAGCTACATAATACAAAATACTAGATTTCTATTTCACAGCTATATGATCACTCGCCTTAGTCTAAAAACTCTCATCTTGACACCTGATCAGCCATCAGAGCAAATTTCATAACTAATAAGTCTTAATTTTCAAGAAGGGCTAATATAATTATTCAAAATACTATCAAATAAAAATAACCAGTTGCTAAGATTGAAAGCAAATCCCTGTTACAAAGCTGCAGTACTTTAGAGAATACTAAAAAATGGCTTGGTGCAGCTGAAAAGATTTGGTATTCAGATGGATGCAGTTCTACCTTTCCCTTAGACTTTCCCTTTTTCATAGGTTGGAGTACTTGTGATAATCTTTACATTTTCATCTCTCTCGGATCCATGAAAAAGAGCTCTTATCTCTCTATTTATCTTGTTACAAAATGAAAAATATAAGCACAAGTATTTCAGACAAACTTCGGATAAACACAACAGAGCACAGTTGTAGCTGTTGAAGAGTGCCCTTTCTGTTGGATAAAAAAAAATAGATTATTTCAGCCATGATTCTACTTTTTTTTTTTTTCATTCTTCTTCTTGGAAACCTCTGATGTGTGAAAAGTTACCCTAAGGTATAGAAGGCAAGGATCCAAAGGCTCTTTGGGTCAGTAGAGCACTTCATCATAAGAAAATATCATTACTGACATTTTAAAACGATCAGGTATAATAGCCTGACAGTAGTAAGTAAAAACCTTTGTTTCAGGTTCCATTTAAATACTACCTCCTTTAAGCTAGTATGAAATTTATTTCTTATGTGAAACATCTTGATTCATGTGTTCCAATACAGAATTTCATTACCTCCTGTGTTCTGTCCGTAGGCCTCTGTTCGTATGCATTTGCCATGTGCACATTTTCACAGATCAGAACTGCTGTACATAAACTCCTTCTACTGTTTCCATAATGAGTGATGAAAAGAGAGACTGAACAAAAGAATGTAATCAAGAACCTGTTTCTTAACCATATTGCACATTATTGTATCCATTCTTATTGCACCACTGGTGTGGAGAGGAAGAGGGGGATAAAAGTTTTAGTCTCTCATTGAAAGAAAACTAGGCTTTCTAGAGAAAGAAGATACGATTCTCTAATCAGTTCACGTGTACAATGCTGACAGAAATAAAAATTTTAAAAATTAGAAAATGAGAACCACAAAGAAATGCCATGTTAAAAGCACCTAAAGCATTGCATATGAATTTTCCTGTTTCTTAAACATTATCTACAGGGCCTCAAAATAACTGGTTTCTCATTGTACATAGGTGCTGCCATTAAAGACAGGGCTTCCTGAATTACAAGACCCTTCCAATGTTGAAGAGAGGGCAGCTGCAGAAACCTGGATAACACCTGCAGTGACAGTTGAGGCTTAGATTTCTTTTGGGTATTTGAATAGATCAACAGGACACCAACATGTTGGAGACCCACGGGTGCATACGAGTTCACCACCATTATACCCTGAGTTCAGCAGAAACTTGTGAACACAAGCTCTTCAGAGCTACCATTTTAGAAATTTACCCTTGACTGACAAATAGGATAGGATTTAACATTAGCATTGCTTCTTAATATCACTAAACTAACACTGAAGTAGGATTTCTAAACAAATTAATTAGTATTCAGAATATTTGCAAAACTCACTTTAAATATTTCTTTCCTTCAAGCACATGGTTAAGCACTTTAATATGATTCAGTGTAATATGACTAACAGAATTCATTAACATTGTATTTAATTATTTGGCTTTGAAATCTTAGTTTCCCCATCTAATTGCAAACACTCAAAATACAGATTGCGGTGACTGCTTGCCACTCTTCTCATAGGAGAGGCGGGAAAAGGATTGGACAGGCAACAAAAGGAAGGACTGCTTCTTTTCTAAAGAAAAAAGTTGCAGGAAGAGGTCAATGAGAACTTATGCAACTGGACCAGCTTGGGTGGAGAGACCAAGCAGAGAGACTGGCAGGGGACAGGACTGAGTTGCATCTCCCTTCCACAATACTGTGAAAAATCAGAGATATAGAGCAGTGGTGCTAAGTTCATATTAATATCAACATCACAAAGACACTTCTGATTACCCAGGGTGATGATTCAAAGTAGTAGTCAGAAGAAAGTGATGCAGCAGCTCGAGAGGGCTGACAGCTAAATCCAGACAATACAGCCAAACCAACATACCACCTTCCCTATTTGTATCCCTTAGTGTAGTGGTCCATATAAACATCACTTAATTCGTGGGATCAGTGCCCTGAAGCTATGTATAGATTTTTTTTCTCAGGTGGTGTACTTTATCGTTATATTCCTCGGATTTCTTACGGCTCTGTTTTCCTTTTAACCATTTAGTCCTGCTCCAACACCATCAACAGCGGTTGTTTTTGACAGTCTTAGCAAGTGTGCTGCAAGTCTGCAGCTAGTCACACTCATGGTAAATAACTTTGCATGAGTAGGATGGATTTGCATATGCTAATATGACATCTGGCCATTGTGCAATTTCTTATTTCTGTAACCCTTGAGTAGAATGTCTTCCTAGAAGATAAGTTAGCAATAATCACCATTCAAGCTTTCAACTCATGTCTTTTTTACTATAGATGTCAATCTTAATCAAAAGATCTGTTAAACATGGGTCTGATGGCAGACCAAAGAAAACTGCTTAAAGTATGGATACTCCATGTTCAATCAGAAAGAGCTTATTTGCTTTCATATAGTTAAAACTTTGAAACAAAGAATCAGAATTTAGCCAAACTTGGATGCTGCAAGTTTTATCTTTCCCAAGGTGAGAGTTAATTCAGAGGCAGAAAAACATTTAACACAATCACCCAGCCACAAAATCTGCACTGTGGTTAGCAGTGATATTATAAAGACAGATGTAATTTATATGAGAGCTTAACAAAGGTCAAAATGTAGCCAAAAGGGAAAAAAGTATGACTTTTTAGGTAGAGCCAATACTGTGCTTGTATTTTACAAATATCTTCTTTTGCAAACTACATTTAGGCCTTTCGATCCTAATTTCAGTAGAATTTTAGACTTGGGCAAAAGAAAGAATACTTTAAGTAAAGGAACATCATTAGTTCAAACCTTTGAAGCTCGGAAAGTATAATCTCAAGGGCAATTAAGCACCGGACGGATCTTCCTTATCCAAGGAGATTATTTCAGTTTGATTCCAGAAATTTCCATGACAGACATAAAATGATTCTAAAGGATAATATCTGGTCATATTTGGCCCAAAACTATTAATGGAAATGAGCTTTAAAAATCCTAAAATCATTGACATATTCCCAATGCTTTTTCACTAACAGAGAAATTCTCTGAAGAAGTATGTATCCTCCTATATTGCCTGTATTCCAAAACAGGTGTGCCAACAGCAGTAACTGTTATAATGGTACGTAGGCAGGAAAAAGAACTGAAGTATATATATATATCTTTTTGTTGCTTTTGTCTTCTGGGAGAGAAAGCCACTTAAGAACAAGTTTTGGTGTGATTCAGATCACTTATACAAAGAGTTTTATTTTACCAGGAATAAGGAACACATTTATCAATTTGAGCCATAATCTCTCCAAAAAAAAGAACAAGAATCGTCTGCAAACAATTTGTGCTTCCATTCTTGACAAAAACAACAAAAAAAGTAGTCACACTGTTTATGCTTAAAATTCTACACGTAGACAGAAGAAACTTGATTGGAGCTGCAGGTACCTAAGCTTTAACCAGCATTAAAAGTTTTCCACTCCAACAGTAAGCATCCAGATTCTTGGTATCATCCAGCAGCAGGCGTGGATTTACAATGGCTGGAGGAATAGAAGTACTACATATCTAGTTGGGATTTACTAATACTTTATTGAACCTAGATATGAGGACACCTCCTCAAAAGCAGACCTACATCCTACATAGTTTCTAGTATGATGCCGCTTCACGTCGTGTGTCACTGAGTAGTTCTAGTAATCTCACCTTGAGGCATTTTGAGTAAAATCTTTGTGGGTACATCCTACTCAATCTGTGCTAATATGTAAGCAGAGAGCAACAGTCATGAATTCCAATGAGAACAACCCATAGATCCAGCACAGCAATCCAGGCATTCAGCAAGATAGGGTAGGCTTCATATTCTTGATTTTATCCTTTGGCCTATTTCAGGCTTTTGAAATGAGACAAGTACTGTTTCAAGGAACAGTCCAGGTTGGAAAGGAACTTGGATGATAATCTGGTCCAAACTCTAATGGGAAAGGAGCCTATATGAGACCATTGAGCACCTTGTCCAATTGTATCTTAGAAACCTCCAGTGACAGGGATTCTACCACACCCCTGGGAAGGTTGTTCCAGTGAGTTATCCTCACCGTATGAAATTTCTGTCTTATACTGAGATGGTACCTTCCCAGTAGAACTACCCACAGCTCCTTGTCTTCTGCATGTGACTCTTTGTGAAGTGAGAGTCTCCAACATCTTTGTAGCCACCCTTTAAGTACTGGAATTCTGTTTCTTTTCCAAGGTGAAGAGACCTAAGCCCTATACCAGGATGATCATGTCTGCTAATAATTCCCATATGGATGTAGCCCAGGATCAGATTTGCCTGCCATGCTGTTGGCAGCTGTTCTGGTTTTGGCCAAGGACAGGGTTAATTTTTTGCAGTAGCTGTGAGGGGGCTGAGCCTAGAGCCTTGTGAGTGTGTCTAGGCTGTTACTCTATACCACTCCCATCATCACTGAGGGCAGAAGTAAGGGGTTTTGGAGAAGGAGTATTCCAGATTACAGTCAGATTATAAATCCACTCTATCATGTGTCAGGGAAGAAGAATGATTTCAAGTGGGGTCCTGAATAACAACAAGCTTTTGAACAAATTAAATATGAGATTGTTCATACAGTAGACCTTGGGCCAATCAGGACAGGACAAGATCTACACTTCTGCATTCTCCAGGAGAACTGTCCTTCCTGGAGTCTCTGCCAAAAAGTACCCTTGGGAGTCTTGAGGACAACCTCTGGCGTCCTGGAGTCAGGGATACGAAGGATTTGATGCCTGTTACTCCCCAGCTGGAAAAGAGATCCTGGCAGCTTATGAAGGGGTTTAAGCTGCCTCGGAAGTGATTGGCACCAAAGCACAACTCCTCCTGGCACCTCAGCTGCCAGTACTGGGCTGGATGGGCAAAGGAAAAGTCCCTTCTGTGCATCATGCCACTGATGCCATATAGAATAAACGGATCACTCTGATCACACAGCGAGCTCAAACGGGAAACCCCAATCACCCAGCGATCTTGGAGATCATCATGACCTGGCCTAAAGGCATAAATTTTGGACTGTCAGCACCACAAGAGGTGGAAAATGTGATGTGTGCTGCAGAGGCTCCACCATATAATCAGCTACCAGGAAATGAAAAGCAATACTCTCTTCACTGACAGTTCCCACTCCATTGTAGGGGTACATTGAAACTAGAAAGCAGCTATATGGAGTCCTACACAGCAAGTCACAGGAGGGACAAAGTACATCAAGTAAGATAGCAGAGCTGAAAGCCATGCAGCTGGCTTTAGATATCGCTGAATGAGAGAAATGATCAGTGATCTACCTCTACACTGACTTGTGGATGGTAGCAAATGCTCTGTGGGGGTGGCTGGACCAATGGAAAAAGGCCAATTGGCAGCATGGAGGTAAACTCATCTGGGCTGATGAACTGTGGCAAGACATGGCTACCCAAGTAGAGAAGCTGGCTGAAAAAGCACGTCATGTAGATGCTCATGCACCTGTGAGCTGGGCTACTGAAGAACATCACAACAATGGACAGGTGGATCGGGGTGCCAAGATCAGAGTGTCTCAGGTGGATCTGAACTTACAACATAAGGGTGAATTATTTCTGGTCAGTGGACTCGTGGTTCCTCAGGTCATCAGGGAAGAGAGGCAAAATATAGATGGGCTTATGATCAAGAGCTGGACTTAATGATGGGCATTATGTCCCAGGTTATCCATAACTGTGAAGCATGCTCTGTGATCAAGCAGGCCAGATCAGTAAAGCCTCTGTGGTACGGTGGATGATGGTCAAAATATAAATATGGGGAGGCCTGGCAGACTGATTATATCATACACCTGCATATCCACCAAGGAAAGCACTACGTGCTGACAGTGGTGTAAAGAGCCACTGGATGGCTGGAGATGCACCCTGTGCCTCACACCACTGCCTGAACACCATCTTGGGCCTTGGACAGCAAGTCCTGTGGTGATATGGCACCCCAGAAAAAATTGACTTGGACAGCAGGACTGGTTTCAAAAACAAACTTGTAAATCCCTGGGCCAGAGAGCACAGTATTGAGTGGGTATGATATTCCCTGTCAAGCACCAGCCTCTGGGAAAATTGAACAGTACAATGGACTGTTAAAAACCACATTGATATCAATGGATGGTTGGACCTTCAAACGTTGGGAACTACATTTAGCAAAGGCCACCTGGTTAGTTAACATTAACTCTCCCAGCTGAGCTGGTCCTGCCCAATCAAAATCCCCACATATTGTAGAAGGAGATAAAGTCCCTATAGTGCATATTAGGAATGTGTTAGGGAAGACAGTTTGGATTAGTCATGTCTCAAGCAAAGGTAAACCCTTCCATGAGATTGTTTTTGCTCAATACCTGGGTGCACTTGGTAGGTAATGCAGATGGAAGGGGAAATGCAATGTGTACCTGAAGGGGATTTGACTTTTGGGTGAGAACAGTCTGTAATTTTGAATTATATAATATTGGTTGCATATATATAATATGCCACTGTCTGCCGTAACTACCGTGGACAGTGAGTATGGACTGCTCCAGATGCACCAGTCATGAGCTCATGATGCAGCTTGCAGCTACCTGACAGCACCTCAGCCCTCCTGCCCTGGAAGACATCTAGAACAGATAGAACTCACAGTCACAAACTAAATGAACTCCACAGATATTTTGGAGGTTTGGCCACTGACTATGGAAAAGATACCTGTGCTTGGGTACATATGTATACAAGTGGCAAGGTGTAAGATCTGGGCATGAGGCTGATGGTATAGAATAAGGGGTGGATCATGTCCTGCTTTAAGCCAAGACCAGGGTTCATTTTTCAAAGTAGCCATGAGGGGGCAGAGACTGGAGCCATGTGGGTGTGTCTAGCTTGTTATTCTAAATAACCCACATCATCACTGGGGGGCAGAAGAAAAGGAATCTTACTTCCAAGAAGGAGGGGTATGGCTTACAGTGGAACAAAAGCACGGATGCAGAGCATCTGTCTGACTTTTTGTTCATTGTCTCAGGGTTGCACTGTGTTGGGTTGGTTGGTGAGCAATATTTCTTTAATTTTTTTTTTTTTTTTCCGAAGTACTGACTGGACAATTTCAAGTAATTTTTAAAGTCAACATAATTTTTGGATTTGCCTATTTTGACACACAAATTTTGCCTGTAACCTTCAATTTTCATTCCAGCTCAAGGAATCAACATGGGAAGCAGAGAAGAACATCCCAGAAGGGGACATTTGGAAGGGCTAAAATGCATTCTAATTTCTGAAAATAGAGAAATACTTTTCAATTAGATTGTGTGCAATTATTGTAGTGCAGTTACAGAGCCATAATTAAACTGTATTCATAGAGCAGCTTCTAAACCTTTTTTCAGATGTAATTCTCCATTGATCTCAAAATAATTTATCTTTACATTATACATATTTCTTTTGATACATACAGAAATTTTAGCCAAATATGCTAAAAATTTAATCTAAGGTGTGTAAAAGACAAATAAAACATTTAAGTATATTTCTAAAATAAAGCAAATCCACAGTACAAACGATGCACTTATCAATTGTAAAGTATTATGTTTTCTGTCTCATTTCAGAAGGTATTATGGTAATAATTTTGGATTTTAGCCAAGTGCTCAGCAGAGGATTTTAAACATCCTCTGAATAGATACATTTAATAGCTTTTAACCGTACAGAGCACTGCTGTTATCAGTGAGTAGCAGGAAAATGATTAATACACTCTGGATAAACTTACACTTGGTCTTCTTTAGGTGGAGAAGGAGGCACCACTAAGGGCGGAAATCTCTAATTATATAAGAGGATATAAAAGACAGCAACTCACAGACATCAGATGCATATTCTGTAGGTCTACACAACAGATGGTGGTGTCTGGCAGTGTCTTTTCTTTTAAACAGAAAAATATTGTTATAAAAATATTCAGAATACATTTTTAGTTACTTAACCAAATGTGTGGATGTATAACTGGGAAATGAAAAGCCATGATGCAGTGCAGGCAAGAGAAAAATTTTATCTGAAATCTCATTATTTAGGACTTTTCCACTCTTATGCTGCTTTCAGCTTTAAGACACACTGGTATGTTCATGTCCTTGGTACTATATATTTCAATACTTCCCAAACTCATACATTTTTTGATATATTTAATTTGTACTGTAGTGGATTGGGATATCCTGAACACCATGTCTTTACCCCTTTCCAATCCATTTTTGCTAAAAAAGAATCATTATTATCAGCCACAAAGGGAATTCTCTCTTGCAACCAAAGTCCTCTGAAGGGAGAATCCTCTGCAGACCTACACTTTGAGTGACAAGTTCTTACGCGTGTCTCATTATGAGTGGGTTGAATTAACATATATTCTGCCAAGTTGAGGAAAATAGCTGTGGCTAATAAAGGAAAATTCAGGAAATAGTCTGTAAATCTGACTATGATGTATTTCATCAAGGTGATCCAATACTTCAGGAGTCAGGTGAAAATATTACCGTTATGTTCAAATCTAAATAAATCCAACACATGTGGGCTGCTTTTTTGTTGGAACAGGCATTTCGACTCCTCTCCAAAGAGATCGGCTCTTTTCCCTCCACTACCAACACACAGCATTAGAATGCGTTACAGTGGAAGTAGTCACACTGGCTTCTGAGCCATAAATACAGAGCTCTGTATGTGGTCAGACACCCCAAACCTTCAGGCGGACTTAACTGAATGAATATTTTCTGCTGAAAGGCTTTTCTCAGTAAGAAAATTTCTTCTTTTTGCAAAATTGAATGTAACTACCTAATCCCCTTCCTAGACAAAAGCTAAGGAAGATGGCAGTCATACCATGAGATGGACATTATAGGAGAACTGAAAAGACTTACTCTAGCCTTTCTAATCTTTTGCGCACATGCTCCCACACTGCACATCACTAATATTTAAACCTGACCATTAAAAAACAGTATCTTGTGTTGTAAAGCAACTGGGAAATCTTCTGGAGAAAAGATGCTGGGCGGAATGATGTTGGACTACCCTACTCCTATTTTTGCTGGAATGTCTTGCTGGGAAAAATTAATATTCAGTTAAAATAACAGGTGAGATGGAATCACTGGTTTCCAACAGGCAATAATGCAATCAAAGAAATAATTCATAAAGCTGGGCACAGCATTTGGAGAACACTGCCCTTCTGTGATATCTCCTGGTAGGCAGTGGCATCTCGTGAAGAATCTTCCATCCATCAAGACGGGAAGAAATATCAATATGTTAGTGTCTTTATTTCAAAGATACAAAACTGCAGACAAATAAAAACACAAACCAGTTGTGATTCTGAGATTAAGATGTTTGAAATTACCTACTGTAAAAAAAGTTGGGGTTAAAAAACGACACCTTTTGGTTATAATCACTTTTACTGAGAGATGCCTCTGCCCAAATTAGGTGCAAATGAGACCATACGACAAGCCAATAGTATAGATTCTATTCTGTAGTAAATATGAGGAAGAGAGATAGAAAGAAACAGGAAAGCGTGAGAAGAAAAAGAGAATGAGATAGATTATGTAGAAAGATTATCACCACCTGTGGATCCTTTGGTCCTTCCTCTTCTGGTCCTCTCAGTGGTGGTGGTCCTGGAGTTGCCCTGCTGGAGGTATCACCTTTACATGGTCCAAATTCTGTGTAATTGTTTGGGGGCAGGGAGGGGTAGATACTGTTCCCATAATTTGGGATGTGTATAGTGTATATAAGCAATTGCTTCCTTTCCAATGGTTTGCCGCAGTGGAATTTTTGTTCAGATGTACTAACCAGATTGCTACCCAGATCTGCCTCTCCAGGCCTGGAATTAGCACTTTCCTGTTGCAAATTCCTCCCTTCTTGTCTCAAGTTCCTGCTGTGGCCTTGACAGTGTTCTGAGACAGGCAACTAAATTCTTTAAGTTCTTACACCTTCAAAAAAACCTCAGGACAAAAATAGATACAGCAAAACACCGTAATCAAATCTCTTTGTTTTCTATATAGACTCTATATACCCCATGCAACCTAAAAGGGAGCCATGCACCATGTTGCTTCAGATGAAACCTTGGGAACAGTTTCCAAATGTGCCCCCACGTTAGGAATGCCCTGCCATACAGTTATCCATCCTTTAAAAGAAAAGGGCTTCTGGTGTAAGTGTGGGTTCTGGTCATGCTGTGGTTATGTTGTAAACTTTGAGATGCTCTCTTGAGCAGAAAGGTCTTAAACTATATGGGCATTTATTAAGTGATACCAATGGGGCATCCTGGGCCCAGAAAAAAAGCCCATATACAACTACCTCAATGAGGAAACACCCGATAATAAGTGCTATCTCTGCTAGAAAAAAATCCCCTACAAAAAAACTTAATGCTAATAGTTTTGGCATATTCACTGCCACTTTTTTTTTTAAACAAACTACACATGTTTTTTTAATTAACTTTATAAATCAGTGCTTGTAAAAATAAACTAATTTGCAGAACAGCAAGTAGAGTTTGTAACTTCAATAAAACCAATGTACATTCCCTGTACTGAAGTATGACAAGTGGTCTGTATATTCAAGCTATTCCTTGTATTTTTCACCAACATAGAAGGACCAAAGTAAGAGTTCTATAAGAACAGTTTACCTAGTTTGCAATTCACAAGCCTTAGATCAGAGTTAGTTCAAGCTAAACACATTAACGTTCCTAAAAATGGATCTTTTCTCCTAATGCACTTGATCAAATGTGCAGAGCTTTGATCAGAGAACACCTTAAAGGTGCCTTCATATTTCAACCGGTTACTTTTATATCCAAGGAATGGGTACTGACACTTCAGAATGAAACCATGAAAGCCTTTGCAATGTTTTAATTTTAAAAAATAGTTCAAAAGAGGAAAAAACAATACTTTTGCATCTCATACTCAACAACAAAGATGGTATATGATAGTTCAATACCTCTTTCAGGTCAGAGGTGTATTGAGAAAAACATCAGGGATGATTCTGTCTAGATTTTTAAGTAAGCTAAACGACAAATACTGTACTTTAATCTTCTTTTGATGCATACAGTTGACAGGAGCTACAAAGGTACAATATAAAGCTTTTGAGTATTTCCCCATATATTTTGTACAAGATGGAGGAACATATCTTCTTCCATAAAATATGAATACTTACATTTGTGCATTATGTATGTGGGGTTATACAAGTGAATAAGTTTCCTAAAACACACCAGAGCTGAAACTCAAAGAGAATGTACAGTTCAGAGGAAGAAAATCAATTAGCCTGGTACACTAACGATATCGAAATGATACTCCTTTCTCACTGGGGCTGATTCTAATTTGTCCTGATGTAACTCCATAAATTTAATTAAACGCTCTGAAATTAGGTTGTCTAAACAACTACCATATTCTGATATATTCCTTTTTACATTAATTCACTTTTTGTATTGGCTGATTTATTTACTTTGCTGCATTCTGGTATTTCAGGGAGTTAAAGAAAACTGTTTTGAAAGCTATGCAGGTTCAAATAAACAAGAAAGCAATTCATAAATTACATTTATTTACACAGGGTTGGACTTACCACTTTTTGTCTTTATAGAGCAACAATCAATATATCCTACAGAAATAATTTTTCATTATTTCAGAGAAATCATATTACAGTTGTCTCAAGCCATTTGTTTGGGGTTTTTTTTACTGGTAATAGGCCAGCAATAGGTGAACAACTGCCTTACAGGCTGGGAGCAAAAGGTTGTAGTAAATAAGGTTACAGCAGGCTGGCGACTGGTCTCTAGTGGGGCTCCCCAGGGCTCCATCTTAGGCCCTGTGCTTTTCAACATCTTCATAAATGACTTAATTGTAGGACTTGAAAGAATTTGAAGTTTCCAGACAATACTAAATTGGGGGATGTTGTTGACTCCAGCAAAGGCAAGGAGGTCTTGCAGGGAGGCCTCGACAGATGAGAGGACTGAGCCAACAAACCATATGAAGTTCAACAAGGGAAAGTGCTGGATTCTGCACGTGGGATGGGGCAACCCTGGATGTAAGACCAGACTGGGGAATGAGATGCTGGAAAGCAGTGCCATGGAAAGGGACCTGGGGGTCCTGGTCAGTGGCAAGTTGAATATGAGTCAGCAGTGCCCTGGCAGCCAGGAGGGCCCAGTGTGTCCTGGGGGGCATCTGGCACAGCATGGCCAGCCAGGCAGGGGAGGGGATTGTCCTGCTGTGCTCTGAGCTGGGGTGGCCTCACCTTGAACATTGTGTGCAGTTTTGGTCACTGCAACACAAAAAAAGATATCAAGCTATTAGAGAGTGTCCAAAGGAGGACCATGAGGATTGTAAAGGCCCTTGAGGGGAAGGTGTATGAGGAGTAGCTGAGGTCACTTGGTCTGTTCAGCCTGGAGAAGAGGAGACTGAGGGGAGACCTCATTGCAGTCTGAAACTCCCTTGAGACGGGAAGAGGAAGGGCAGGCACTGATCTCTTCCCTGTGATGATCAGAACCCGAGGGAATGGCCTGAACTTGTGTCAGGAAACATTTAGGTTGGATATCAGAAAAGGTTCTTCACCCAGAGGGTGGTTGGGCACTGGAACAGACTCCCCAGGGAAGTGGTCACAGCACCAAGCCTGACAGAGTTCAAGAACTGTTTGGACAGTGGTGTCAGGCACATGGTGTGATTCTTGGGGTGTCCTATGCAGGGCCAGGAGTTGGACTCTGATGATCCTTTTGAGTATCTTCCAGCTCAGAAAAAATTATGAATCCATGACAGTCTTTTCAATACAAGAATGCTTTTGTTTTCTTTTTTTAAATCTTGTCAAGGTATTTATCTAAGAATTACTGGACTGCGCTTTACATGTTGGAACTTAATTATGAGCCCATAGATTTGCAGTGAAGTCACTAAACCCCAATTAATATCATCTTATCAAAGGGAATTAATTCTAGGATTAATGTGGTAAGTCTGTAATGCCTCATGCTGTACAGGTACATGAAAATGGACTTCAGTGAGATCAGCCATGTCTGTCTTTTGATTAGATCAATTCCATAAAATGCTACTTTGAAACCTCCACAGGAAAAGTTGCACATATTCATCTTCAGTATCTGTGTAAATTCATTTCAGAATAGAAATAATAATCAAATGGTGATTTTATTTAGTGCTTTGAGAAAGAAAGGCTCAGAGTGAAAAAGAAAGTTGTTGAGTTTAGGATAAAGTCACCACTGATCCTCCATAAGGCTGTCACAGTATGAGTCATTTTTGAGTGTGGAGGGAAAGACAAAAAATGGTGCAGGGCCTCTTGAGAGAAAAATGATAAATAATGTCTAAGGACAACTTGGTAACGAACATAAATACCTAACTGTGAATAAATCCCGATTTTCATGAAAACCATATAGTAGGCTATTTTCTTAATTTTGGGCATATTTTCTTAAGAACGATAAAACATTTTATCTGTGTGAGGAACCAGTTTGAGAAATTCAACCATATTAGAGCTATGTTAGAAGCTCTAATAGATGAATGTTGTGTATGACTTTGTCACTGAAGACTTATATTGAAATAACAAAGTTATGTTCTCCAGAAGGAAAGGTAAGTTTTCCAAATAGAGAGGTTTGGGGTTATTTTGTTTTGGGGGTTTTTGTTGGTTTTTTAGTGGTTTTTTTAATGCTTATGTTTTGGTTTTTATTTAAAGGAAGAAAACTGTTTTGTCATGTTTTTTAATGGCTGACAAGATAAAAATAATTATGACATTATCCTGTAAATGTTAGAATAATGAAAAATGAACAAAAATCTGAAGTGCAACTTGAATTTCCATATACAAAGCTATTAAACTATGGCTATATAAAAATTAAAATATTTAAATTTTCTTAGATCTACTTAGATAATCTCCCACAAAAATTGCAGTTAATTTAAAATCTGAGCTAAAACAAAACTCAGGAAGGCATCTAGTCACCTCTCTGTATTTCATGGTTTGAAGCATCCATGTCACATGCTTATTTAAAGAGTAGTAACTGTCTAACAAGCCAAATATGTTGTACCAAATGCGGCAGAATGTCAAACATCCAGCCAATATTCCTTTATGTTTCAGCCAAATATAATATAGTAACAACCAGAATGATAGTGTATCCTATGACACCTTCTGTAAGCATCAGGTCCACTGAAATTTATATAAGCAGTGGTCTCTTAAAAACATTACAACACTGAATTTCAGGAGGACTGCTACACTAATACTCAAAACGTAGTTCTCAGCTTTTTACAGTTTCATACTCTAACTATTGTTCCTATTTTCTGGTACTCCTTCAGGAATTCTTGCTTTATAAAATGCTATCGTGAAGGGTTGAAGGATTTTTTTTCCTCCCACTTGTATACTGTCAAGGGATGCTTTTTGAAGACCTCACTCTCACCATCAAGAGCTAGGGAGGCAGACCTGATGGCCTTGTGGGATTTAATTAGAGTTCACCAAGTTAGAATCTCCAAGTTCTCAAAGTCCTAATTTAAATATAAGTTCGCTCTCTGTTCAACTGTTCCTTAGGTCCTTATTAAAATTTCAGGTTATTAAAGAGAATATTCGAAGGGGTTCTTTTTCCTTTTTTTATTTTTTTTGCAGCAGATATAAACTAAACTAGAAATGTGCCACACTCAAAGCCCTCCTACGTTAAAACCCTTGCCAATTGCTTGTGATAAAACAACCTCAAAAAGAACAGAATCAATGGAAACACATTTAGACTATTAGGTGTCCATCCAGAAGGAGATGGAGATACACCTGCGTGACCAAAGTGATGGTGGTGCTGAATCACAGGCGCAATTCAAAAGCACCAGTTTTTTGGGTAGCTGACCCCATGCAGTCTTGTGATAATAACAAGTGCTATTGCTCTTGGTTGGTGTGAGCAGTATAGCATTTCCTTTGTTAAGATGTCATTCAAAAAGCTTGTTTTACACTGACGACACATCGGATCTGTTTACAATAAACTTTCTTGTCAATCGAAGCTTTACAACATGTTGCTATGGGAAAGATCCATATATATATATAGGTATAAAAATAAGTTTTATGGGTGACAGTATAGCTATATAGCAATTTTTAAAAAATACAAAACATGCTTCATTTTTTTACTCTGAGATGCTGGCAGCAGCATTCACACACCAAGACCCACTGATTCTGCTGACGAGTTACGTTGAAAAATATCAGGGAACAAAGTGAGGAGTGAGCTGCAGGCATGCCTATGCTAAGGAAATTGAACAGAGATGAGAAGACACAGTACAATGAAACAAGCAAACAAACACTCATTGGCTGCAGAAATCGCTCATGGGGAGACTGCAGGGACAGCAATTCTCAGCATTATCTCCATTGTATCTGTTTTATCCTGCCTGTAATTGAAATGGCTGTAACGATTCCTAGAATAATACTTGAGGTCACAAACTTTCCTACTCTGTTTTATGTTTTCCATGAACTTGATTTTAGATCCGTATGGCTCACAGTGATGCCGGAAAGATACAACAGGTGGAGAAGCTTCTTCTTGATCAGGCCCATCTCTCTTTTACCTGATTTACTTTGATGCTGCTGTTGTCCATCCAACAGATACTACATACCAATTTTTAAGTAGGTGGATTTAGAATTAAGTTAAAATTACCTGGAAGAGGATTCATTAATCCAAAGTGATTCTTAGGTACTTCTAGGACATTTTTTACCAATTCTGTATTAAAAAAATACCACCATAAATTTAATGTTTACATGTTGCTTGGATTAATCATCGATTCCCAGAAATTTATGTGAAACTTTAAATGTAAGTGTAAAGGGAAAAAATATTCTTCTTGGAGCTTTTCTGATTCCAGCATAGATTTATTTAATTGAGGGTATTTTAAAATGTCCACAAATAATTTAATTTTGCTTTTATTAGGAATGAACCTAAGCACTGCAGTTCGGATTTGAAGAAAGTTCGAGATTCTCCACTTCCAAGAAGTTTTGAAAAGCTCTTATGATAGGAAAGAGCATCCGGGATTCAGGTTTGCCTGACCATTTACTCATAATCCAGGTTGTTTTTAGCCATGTTTGATTCTGCTGATGATTTAAACTGAATAGCACTGAGGGTCAATTGGACTTCTTGGTGGAATTTCAGTGTCTGTCAGTGTTAGACATCTCTGACAAAGCAGACAATAAGGTGCCAAACTCAACTTTCTTGAAAATCTCCATCCAAAACAAGGTTTGCTAGCATATGGGTATCACACTAGACCAACAAAAATTTTTATTTCAGCATATGGGCCAAATTGAAATCATCTTCATGATCCTTGGCCAGCAAAAGACTCAGAACAGCTGTAAGGCAAGTCATGCTGCCCATAAAAGCTCTGTGCTGGCAGCAATCTCTTGAGGAAAAATATCTGTTAAGTCATCACGTTATTTTGAGTTATAATGGCAGGTAGGCAATTCCTAAAAGTGTCAGCAAAAATCTTGTAATCAAACCCTACACTTGTTCATGGTCCTACCAAACAGGAGCATATGAATAGAAGCATATGTGTATAAAATTCTAGGGTTACACATTTTAAATAAAAAATTTCTGATAATCTGCTTACCACTATAGTGTGTTCTATGACAAATATAATTACATGTCAAACTCGTTCAGTGCTGGCTGTGACACCACATGAAACTTAAACTATTTTTAATGGTGTTAGAGGCGCTTGAGAAATTCAGAGTGAAAGAAACAGATAACATTTCTTTTCTTAGTGTTAGAGAGGTAGCAAAAACCTCTTAGGTCTGAAGTTAAAACAAAAGAATGAATAATAATGAGAAAAGCCATGTACAGGAGAGAATAAAAAAGGGTCCTCAATAATTTTTTTGAATGTTAGGAAAAAAAGCAAAAAAATCCTTTGTATCTGTATTTTGTCAAGGCAGCTATTACTACATTCCTCAGGTCCTTAATTACTCCTTATACCTCTGCTAAACCTATCCTGTCTACATCGGGTCACCAGTGAGGAAATATGTGATCTACAAAGAGTAGATCTGCTGAAGGCAGTAGGATGTAAAAAATAGACTGAAATAATAACATTATTATCTTATTTATTAATCTGGATGTTGATTAAAAGAAGAATTTAGACACAGGTGCTCTATAAAAATACTCTGAGGAGAAAGAAACAAAATTAATATATTAAAAATTACCATCTTTGTGTCGAGGTCCTCTTTGCAATTTGTAGTTTTTATGATTAGGTCCATAGAAAAATATGCATTAAATCTACTTACTTCTTCAGAGACACTTCTGTAGCAATGTTTAGGATCCAGAGAATTCTCAGTACTTTCATTATTATTTCTTTATTTTCCTTTCTCAAGCAAAATGGTAAGCAAACCCCATGATGCACTGATTTCTGGAGTGGGCTGAATACGCCTTGACAAGCACTTGGCGTGTAAGCAACATGTTGTGAAATGTGTGTCTGTTCCCTGCAGCATATGAAACTAACTGCAAATCAAAAGGGGCTTCCTGTGACTCTCACTTATGAGTGGATCAGTCGAAATTCAGACCAGAAAACAGTAGCAAGGCTAAGCTGAGGTTACTTTGTCATATGCACTTGCCTTGCACTATGCCATGTATTGACATAATTTCTTTGAAACTGTATGCAAATTACTAAACTGCAATGGCCATTTCCTTTAAATCAGTTTATATTAATATCAGCATGAAGTAGGAAATATTTTTCCATTCTTGAGAAAACTTGTGACTTTCAAAAACGTGCCCTGATAGAATGAAAACTTTTCTTTCCCCTGAGGAACTACCCTGCTAGTTTTTTTCTCCTCACAGTTTAGGGGTTCTTTTATAACAAACATGAAGCTGAAGAGGATGGTAAGTGGAAGATTTAAAAGAAAATTCCAGAAGTTCATGTCAAAAGAATTTTGAGAAGTTCAGTGATATTCAACAATTTTCCCATTAAGTTTTTTATTTTAATAGATCCTGATGGAAACTTGCCTTGCTGGAATTTCTCCAAGTGGCTGTCATTGAGGAAGGATACTGCAGATGATCTCTGTAGCAGAGTGATAGCTGTAAAAAATGTGGGAAGAACAGCCCTACCAGGACATACAAGAAGATCAAGGATGGTGGGAGTGAGCACTGTCAGTTTACCATGTAGTGGTCCTGTTTTGTTTTCCGTGTCAAAGTTAATGCTGTATCTTATACGCACCAAAACTCCAATGTTCCATGAGAATAGTCATTCTGGATCAGATCAAGGATTGACCAAATACTCTATTTTCTGTCTTGTAATTCCCAAATAACTTCCCTAAGGAGTGGATGAGAAATACAGCAAACATCCTCAAACACTGCCCTGGTCTTCAATGGTTTGTGAATGAGAAACACCAGAAGTCAGTGCCAGTACTATTTCAGAGACTTTTTTCCTTTTATATAAATTTTAAAAATACAAGAAGGTGTTTGTCTGACATAGGTTTGCAAATACTGCTACTGCGTCACAGAGTCTCTCATGCCTTCTACCATTGCACTGCTCTTCCATCTGCAACAGTTTTCAACACTTTCACATAAAGAAAGTGAAAAAGATGAGATATCTTCTTGTCCTTCCCAACAGTCCAGGAGGTGTTTGGTAAAGCCTCCCTGACTGGATGATCATTGACAGTGTCATGCTGCCAGCAGTCTGGCTGTTGTAAAAAATCAATCCTGTTACATGCCTGTGATAGTACATTATATCCAGAAGAATTTTCAAAAATATTTTTTTGCGTGTAGCGACTGGCAAAATAACTTTTGTAGTTACAGATTGGTCATAGGTAGATGTAAGTGGGAGACAGTCCACACTTTTAAAGGAAATTCCACTATTTCTCTGCTTGCCAAGAACAGGAGGAAGTTTTTCAATGATTTGTCATGTAATATTTGTAATGCCTTTAGTAGTCCTTTTTCTTTAACACCTATGAGTTATCTTCTTTGACAGACCAATGGTTGGCATTAGTGAAAGGGATATTACTAAGGTATACAGCAAAGCATAAAGAAATTGAAAGATTTTTCTGGTCCCAGAAGCTGGCACTGTCCAGAGCTTTTCTCCCGATTATCTATGCTAAGCCCTTCTCAATTACATTAAATTTCTCCTATTCAAACCCCTCTCTATGGCCAATTAAATAGTCTCTATTTTTAGTGAATATTCCCTTCAAATATTCACAGTATTATGAACCCTCCTGTTGTCTTTAGCCAGGCTGTAAATATATATTTAGTACTTTATTTTTTTCATATTTTAATTCCTCGAATCTCTTAATCATGATTAGGGTTTTTCTCTGAACTAATAATTTTCCATTATCTTTGGTGATGAAGTATTTATACACTTACAGTAATATCTGTGTGAGTTATATTGAGGGGAAATATAACTACTCTTCCCTATTATGTTACTCCTCCAAATATACCACTAAGGATCAGATTAGTTTTTCAGCTCTATTGCATGTAAACACCTACCGAATCTGCTGCTTATGGGGTGCAGGTGTGGACGTAAACAGTCTTTTTCTGTTATAATCTATTAATTCTTCTTTATATGATTGATTTTCCAAATCAATCTCTACCTATGGTGTAATCTTTCAAGTGGGTGAGCCTGAAGCTTCACCCTTCATGTCTGCTTGCAGGCATTACTCTTGTGCCATGTGAGCATCATGCACTTCTGGGCATTTCAAAATATCTCCCTTTTCATTTCTGATGAATATTGACTTTCAAAACATAGTCCCTCAATGTCTGAGCATTTTTTTAGATTCTTTATTACATTATAATAGGTGTTAATATGATTTGGGTAGTAACTAAGTAATAATGCACTAAAAATTGAAAAGTCTGCTTATGACTGAAACAATTCCAGCTCTAGCTGGTTGAAAGGAATGTGGTGTATTGATTAACATTTCCCTGATTATTATTTCAAACATCTGTTGCTTTCTAGTTTTGCCTTTCTTTTTTGTTTTGTTTCGTTAAGTAACATTATTTCAGTTTGCGATGATGAAATCCTGTCTTTCTCTATTGACAAAGGAAACAAGACCCAATGAGTTAATTGCATAAAGTGTTTCTAGGGAAAAATATTTCCCTCTCTAATTCAAACTCTGCTAAGAAAAGTTAATACAAATTCTTTTATGAGGGGATATGAACTCAAAGTAGAAATATAAAATATCTGAAAACATGGCACATGCCTGCGCTGCAGTAACACAAGTGATTATATTGGTGTAGCTAACAACCTGGATTCTCCTTAAAAGAGAAGGCTGGCTTAGTTAGGTACCAAAACCAGCACGCTTATCCAATCTTAGTGCACCTTAATTTCAATCTGCTAAAGAAGGTGCATTCCCTGTGACCACACCATGAATATCACTCTAACTAGGGTAAAATCCTTTGAAAATGATTTTTTGCATGATTTTGGACCAACAGTGCTGAATAAGGAAATTTTTAGTATGTACTATTTGTGTCAAAGTGGAACAACACTTAGAGTTAATTAATTTACTGTTTGATCTTTCACGGATTTTTTTCCCAAATGTTGTCTGTGGTGGTTAAGATAGAGTTTTCAGGTCTGTGCCCATCACTGTCTCAGGACAGAGAATCATTCCAAAGTTACATATCTCTCTTTCAATGCAGCCAAGCAAAGGATATTTCAGGTCAGTGAAGTTCATAATTTTTCTTCTCTTTTTTTTGTTTTTCTTTCTCTCTAAGTCTAGAAAACTAAATTTAATTACTAAAAAAAAAAAAAGGCATCTTTTGCCAGTAGCAATATTTTCATACACTCTAATGGATTATTTTTGCTCTGCTTAGCAGGGGACCTTTTTCTCCATATGCAGCAACACAGTATATGGTCGATGAATTGAGACTAGATGCCCATTTTACACTTCTGCAGTTCACCCTTTGAAATCCACAGTCTTTGTTCTTTACATAATATTCCTGTGCTGCTGACCTTCCAAATGTTTCTTTAATTTCTGTTCCTTGCTGCACTGCAAGAGTTTTATGAGAATGAACATAGAATTAGTAGTCTATTTCCATTAGTAATAAATCTGCTTTTGCCCTTGCAGGGGAACCTTTACTTCAACGTCTGTACTTTTGCAGAAATAATGAATTCATGCAAGAGGTTACCCGGATAAGAGCAAACCAGGGTTTAAAGCCTAACCTGGTACATCACTGCCTCAGAGCTAAATTCCGAGTCCATTTAAGCAGGAGATACGGGGAACAAAAGTGAAAACACTTCCAGCAGCTCCCAAGGCTGCTCCAATCACCAAATCAAATGCAGAGGCTCATGATTCTTTAATTTAACGGTGCTGTGAGTGTTCCGTTTCTAAAAGAACAAAAAGCCCCTTTAATCTGTATTTTCTCTCTTTTCTTGATTAGTTTCATCCATTTAATTGAGTCATGTCTGAGTGTCATGAGTTCTGGGAAATTAGTGCATTCATGATCATCTTCAGAAACAAATTACGTTGTCTTATTTATTTGTTTATAATTTTTATTTATTTATAATTTTAAATTATTTATATTTTGCTTGTTATATTTGTATATAATTAATGTATTTTTACTGTCAATTAGCTGTTGATCTCTGCCTTAATTTCAACTGAGTTTGAGAAAATTCTACAACTATCGTAAAGTTCATATTAAGATTACAGTGCCAACATTAAAGGAATTTCTCCTGGTTTTTTAAATTAAAACAAAATGAAATAGTTATCTTGAGATTCCAAAATACATTTAAAAGCTTTCTTTAAATTTTGTGAAACTTTCTTTGGCGGAGACAGAAAATACAAGACAAGGCTTGAATATAGATTTAGCACACCTGGAAGTATAATAATGCTGGTTAAATGAAAAAAAAATTAACATGCACATATGGATAATATATTTTTGAAATTTGGATGCATTTTTAACTGATGTGACAAGATCCAAAAATGACCCTTGAATTAAGAAAAAAAATTCTTTTGTGTAAGAATGGTGTCTGCATAATATAAAAAGATTTAGGAAAAATATATCCTACAACTAAAGTGCAAGTTTTTTTTTTCTATATTTTCATATATGTCTAAAAACTCACTGGTTACCCATTTATAAAAAAGAAAGCTGCATTTATAGATGTGTTACTCTAAGCTTAAATACCAGGCTGCAGAATAAATGTAGAAAAGGAAGGATAGCAGATAACTTGCTTCACTGAGCAGCTCACAAGAGTGATGGAATAGCATTAGAACCACTCTCCTAAGCAAAAGTTTATCTTATTAGTCACTTCCCACTTCAGTATAGCAGTAAATGGTGTGATCTGTTTTGAGGAGCAACTGCTTTGAATAGATTAGCTTTTCATCTGAATTTGGCTGCTTAACAGTTAATATGAAGAAGCTTTCAATGCTGATCTGCTTATGACTGAAACAATGAGGATTACAGGGTGTTAGGGAGGTTGGACGTAGCCTAAGGATATAATCTCTGGTAAGGTCAAGGCTGGATGGCTTGGGAAAAAGAGAGATGTAAGCACTGTAAAGATCTATTTTTCCAGCTCAATAAAACAGGCCAGAATATGGTTTTTTGTTCACTCTTTAAGGAGAAGTGCATGAAAAGAAAAGGGTTACCCTTTCTCCCCCACATTTAAAATGCAGAATAAGTAGAAAGACAACTCCCGTTCCTTTTGTATTTAGTTAGATCTGTAAACAGTTAAGCATGAACAATATAAGTGACATGTAATGAAATTTTATAAATATATCTCCATATGTGTGTTCTCATCTGACTCTCCAAGCTACTGAAATCTGGATTTTTCATAGAAGAAGTTAGGGAAACACAGGGAAAGGAAGAAGATTTTGAACAGATAACTGTAAAAAAAATTTATATATCACTTTTCCGCATATAAAACAAATGACCCTGCCACTCTGATTTGCTAAATAAAGCTTCCAGACTTTCCTCCAGACCTTTGTTCTGTTCTGTCATAAAACAAGATTTGCTATAACCTAGACATGGCTTGTTTTGTGGAGGAAGGAGATAGCATCACATACCAGCATTTTAGCAGTGTCCAACCATCAGAAATGGTCTCCCTTGTAGAATGGTCACAGCTGCTTTTAGTGGTAATCTCCATGCCCACTGAAACCTGCATTTCTTACTTTCAAAAGCAGATACATATATTGTGGTTCAGCAGGGTTACATGGATGGGAATACTACAGTTACACAACCTAGATGTGTCTAAAACTCAGAATAGGATTTTTTTTTCATAAAAGGCAGCTTCCTGAATAACAGGGAGCAATTGAGGGTTGAAGAATGTCTTCTGCAGCAAAAGCAGGCAAAGCAAACCTTTTCAACTTACGAACGTGTCCCATTTTCCACATTTCATGTCAGAGTGGTACTCACTTGAATGTGAATCCTGTAAGTCATGAAAGGATAATAAAATGGCAGAACATCTGAACTATTTTTAGGTTGATATTTAATATTTTGGTATTTAATTTGATATTTAATATTTGGAGCATTTGAAACTCTTGACATACAAAAATACTTGCACTTTAATATTGGGTTCCTTTTAAAAGAAATACCCTTCTTGTAATAAGAAATCAAATAATTGCTCTGGTCATATTACTCTCCTAATATCTGGTACTGGCAGCAGGCAGAGGAGGTGAATGTTCGGTGCAAGCTTATGTAGCAATTCTTTCTTTCGTAAATGTTTTTATCATACAAACTACGTGATTTTGCAAATTGAGATTCATATTAAGTGGGAAGTTGAAGTCACTTGTTGTTCATACTAATGACTTGCAATATCTATTTAGTGGTGAGATATATTCTGAACATCTAGATATGTATCAGTGTAGAGCCTCTTTGTGGGATAAATTGAAAACTCCACACTCCACACTTTTAAGAAAGCCTATAAATAGTACATAAATCCTTTAGAATTAGCCCAACTATAATTAGTTGTCCTGATAATGAGATGGTTTTCTAGACATTTTCCCTACACAGAACTATAATGGAAACTACAAATACAGCTGCATTTCCTAAGACGAAAGTTGCAATCTCCATGTGTTATAAATCAATGTCTTTTTTGAGAAAGAAAATGCCAAAGTAGCGTGCAGACAGACCTTTTCACCTCACTGCACCTTTCTGACTGCAATCAGCAAGACCAGTTGCCTAATAATCCATTGTGTTACTCACATGCTTAAATTAAATGAGTATTTAGATGTTTTGCTGAAGGAGGCTTATGCCAATATACAATGCAAATAAGGGGGTGGAAGCAAACCCTTAGGGCCTCCATCAAAATTAATAAGAGTCTTGCCATTATTTCCATAGGCTTTGTATCAGGATCTTAGGTTTTAGCAAGTGGATCCTTGGGACCTGAGGGGGAAAATGAATGTAACACAACCCACCAGGGAGGTTTCTCTTCTTCTTCTGGTACATATCCAAGATAAGGATATGAGTCAGTTACAGCTTTCAGCAATCAACTCTGTCAAATTCAAGTCATGTGCATTTGAGTGTTCTCTTCTGACATTTCTCCTGCTTGGCCCCTATGGGTTAAAGTGACAACTGTCCTATAAATAAAGTCAGTTTTGATACTTAAGCCTAGTAATTATTCAGCATCTTCAGATGCACCACAATACAACATGCCTTAGTTACATTTTAAGATTTTCCTTCTCACTAGCACAGCTTTTGAATTATAAGATTGATATTTGCATTATTTTTAAAACATAAGCATGCTCTTGGACAGTTTTAGTTTTCTGTCATCTCTGGAAACAGAGTGCTCTGTCACACTTGAGAGTGACTCTTCAGTAAGAAAGTGCGTTAGCCTAACAACCACTTATTGAAGATAAATCATCCCAAACAACCAAACAAATTTTTTTATTTAATCTATTAAAAATGCTTGAGTAGACTGAAAATTTTCTGAAGCAAGTCTCTTAACACTGCCACAGATAAGGATGGAAAAAATAAATAATTGTAAATTTTCCAGGTTTTTTTTTCCCTATAAGAGGTATTATCTCATTTCCAGAAATGGCACACTTTTATTCAAAAATAAAAATAAAAATTATGATCTTGTTTTAAAGGATAATCTAATTTACTGTTAGTGGTTTGAATCATTCCAGGGGTCAAAGGCATCTTTTACATCAATTTGCAAAAGCAAATTAATGTTTTGAAGGAGATGTAAAAGTCAAGTTGCTTGGGAGTACATTAAATTATATGCTAGTTAATGGTGTTAGAGAGATAGTTTAAAAATAAATGGACCATAATACCTTTTAATAAAGGAGCTACAAGCATTTTTGTTCCCTGCTAAAAGCAGATGCCTATTTGGCACTGTTTTGAATCCCATTTGCCATCTATATTTTGAGTAATACTATGCTGAGTAATGTGCACTGTGTGATGCAGGTTCAGTAACCTCACTGTAAAATAATGAGTCTTCTAGAATAAAAAATACATTAGCTATGAAGTTGTATATTTGAGGTGCTCTGAACATATTCAAACGAAACAAAACCAAACCAAAAAACCAAAGCTTTAACCCAGTAAATTTGCTCAGAAGGGAAACTTGAGTATCTTGATTTGTATTTTGATTTCCATTTGAGCTCTGAATACTGGACAAGGCATCAGCTCTTTGCAGGTGTTTTCTATAAATACCTTTTCTTTGAGTCTGCCACCACAGGACCTTGCAAAAATCCTGGTCTTAAGGGAGCTTATGACAACTGGGATGCAGCAAATAGCATGAGTTCACTCACTAAATAGTGTCTTCAGAAAAAGGTCCAGCACTCATATTTTATGAAACACGTAACATGATTTACCCAAGGTTGTCAAAAGAGATGAATTTCAGCCAAATGCAAGGTAATAAATAGTAATACGTGCTGCATGTAGTTGACTTATAACCCTTGGCATTTTGAAAGAAAATTCTTTTGAGGAATTCATTTTATACGTCATAAACTTTCCTATTGTTTTTCCTGTTTTGACTGTCTTTGTCATCAGATTTCTTGTGGAAAGTTATGTCTGGAAAGAGTAGATAAAGCAATATTTTGAAGAATACTTATATAAGTCCCTATTTCCATGATGGTCTAAGAATAAGAAAGTTAGTAGTGTAGAAAAATGGTCTGTTTCATTAAACCAGAACCTAGGGGGAAAAAGAGGCAATAAGGTAATGTATATGTGAGCTTTTTTATTGTTATTTATTTAATGATTTGAGAAAAAGCTTTTCCAAGGTTGAAAATTATTTGTTCTCATGACATATGTTGTTTCGAGTAACAGAGTAGTTTTATTGTGATATTATTACTATTATTATTATTATTAATATTAGTTATTACTTATCATTATTATATATCACTATTATGTATCATTATTATGTCATTATCATTTTTGTTGCTTTTATCATTATCATTTTTGTTGCTTTTATTATTATTATTACCATTGTTAATAATCAATTTTGTGCTAGAATGTAAAACACACATTCAATCATTTATCCTTACTTTAAGGTAAGTATAATTGAAAACATGCTTCATATTATCATGTACCATTTTTCACCTTTTATCATGTATCCACTTTACATATGCTGGCTTAAACCATATATATGCAGTTACGAGTCATCAAATAGGAGTGAAATCTACGTCCTTTGCTGCCACCCCACACATGTTAGTTTAGCCTTCTGTAGCACTACCTGTCATCTGTTGAAATGACAGCCAGGAAGGCTGAAAGGTTGGTTGGTGATTGTCAGAGTGTGCTGAATGCTGGTGAACCTTAAAAGGGGTTTGTGGACATCCAGACAGCATGGTCATATTTTAGCACATATTCCAATTTTTCAAAAGTTTCCGGAAACTTTTCCAGTGTGGTCTGGTGAAACACCTCACTGACCATAATGGTAGCCAACAGTGGATCTTACAAAGAGACTCACAGGCCCACAGGCATGGTTTGCCCACAGCACTCCCCAGCCTATACAGCCTGTCTCAATGAGTCCATCAAGTAGGACTGGAATCTGTAGCATTAATCCACACAACTATACATATGCCCTCACACATTTATTTATATATGGTTCTATATATAGAACCAAGACCTCTAATATCACTGAGCTCAACCAACACTCTGTGAAGTCCACCACTAAACCATGTCCCCAGACCTCTACATATCCTTTAAGTCCCTCCAGGGATGGTGATTCTGCTACTTACCCAAGCAGCATGTCAGCACGTTCCAATGCCTGACACTTTCTGGTGGAAGAAGTACTTCCTAGTATCAACCTAAACTCGCCCTGGCAAATTGTGAGGCCATTTCCTCTTGTCCCATTGCTTCTTACTTGGTTGAAGAGATTGACCCCCATGTTGCTACAACCTCCTGTCAGGTAGTTGTAGAGAGCAATATGGTTCCTCCTTTTCCCTAGCTCTGAACACTCCCAACTCCCTCAGCTGCTCCTCATCAGTCTTGTGCTCCAGAGCCTTCTCCACCTTCCTTGCCCATCCCTGGACATGCACCTCAATCTCTTTCTTTAATAAGGGGACCAAAACTGAGCACAGGATTCAGGGTGTGGCCTCACCAGTGCCAAGGGGGACCACTCAGGGGGATGACCACTGCCCTGGTCGTGCTGGCCACACAATTTCTGATACAAAATATATCAACTACAACATATATATATACTATATGTGGTATATAGGTATACACATATACATCCACATCCTTGGATATAAGAAGGATACACAGATATACAAGAGCAGAATCTATAGAGAAAAATGTCAGTGAACAATTTTGGGTGTTATCTGTTCAATTAAAGTGCAGTAAGAAAGCTGGTGACAGTGCAGTGATCCACTGTTCTAGGCAAATACATTCCCCAGTCTTTCTGTGAAGGTGTCACAAGGTTGTCTTTCTCCTAATGTCAAGGCAAGAACTATAAATCTGAAGCGTTTGGGGAGGTAATCCATTCCCTTAAATTTTCGGATTCGGCTAAAAAAAGTTCAAACATTGTGGAATATAATCTAAAATGATGAGTATTTGGATAGAGTGGCCTCTCAGTAATGTTTGCAACCATTACTCAAATAATATCTCGACAGATTTAACCTGATCTTGTCATATTAAGCTCCAAAGAATCAAGTATGCACTTTCAGGGAGGAAGTCATCTGAGGTATTTTCAATATCTAGCCTGGCATCACAGTAATAAAACCCTGACAATGCTTCCATGAACCATAAACTAAGTATAGAAGACCAGTTCAGATGCAGAAGTTTGCATTTCTCCCCTGATGGCAAGCTGTTAAGAAAAATACTGATCCACCTGAAACCCTTCAATTTCTTTCTTATAATATAATATTAAAAAAAACCCTAAACCATAATAAACTGTTGTAAAGAAGTCACGTGATGCAAGCACAGACTTAAAAAGCGGAGAGAATACCTGGTATTGAAAATGTAGGTAATGAAAAGGTTTGGAAAGGTCTATAGGTACTCCTGTAGTTAAGCAAGCAGACGTGGCTGAACCACAGTCTACTGTCATGCTGGTAATCCTAAACTTTGAGGTTGTCAGTGGTTCCCATGTTTGCATTTACATGCACACCATAGTGGAAGAAACAAAACCAATATGTTGGAGAGCTATTCTCTTTCTACTGCTAGAAAACTATGCATTCTCATAAAGATAAGTTGGAGGAAACTGAGCATTAAATAAAACAGGACAAGATAAAGATGCAGGAGACACAACAATTTTCTTACAATATTAGATGCATTAAACAGCCAAAGTTCAACTCACAATATTTGCACGTAAGGAAACACAGATTAGGTGCAGATGTGGACATTCTTATTATTTAACCTATTACTCTGGCACTAAAGACAATATAACTTCATCTGAGAGCTACTGGAAAAGGGCTGTAACTTTTGAGTCAGGTTGGGTGAGCTAGCGAGAACACCAGAAAATGTAAGAAACTTCTAGAAAAGGTTGTTATCTTGTCAAATAATTAATGAGACATTCAGTTTCTCTGAAGTATTTTGCAGAAGACTTTTGAGAAAGGGTGTAAATACTCTGACCTCGCCCGTGGAGAGTATCACAAATTTTGATATAGGTACTGAAAACTAGGAACTGGGATTTATGGTGGAATGCGCACTGAGGTTTAAAGAACTAAAAGGAAATTATCTTCTTCTTAATTTCAAACAAAAAAGTGTATGTTTATTTAATTGCAAATAATTAATGTGAGGGAATGATTGCTTTAAATATAACAAGAAGAATTTAGAGATAGAAATCCTGAGATTATGTTAGCTGCTGCACAGCCTAGAAAAGAACATTGAATTCCTTGATTGATGATCAGTTTATAACTGGGATGCATTTGACATCTCTCACTCCATTCATGAGGGCCCCCCACAGCTCTCATCTGACCCTCTGAGGCACTGGAGCCAGCACACCCCAGACAGAGCTGGAAGATGTCTGAATCACAGAGGACTGTGCACAAAGGCTTCTTCTACAGAAAGGGAAAATGTGGCTACGATGTGGTGGTTCCCAAAAATCACCCAGTCTACCAACTTTCATTCTACCAGAAAGCTTTGGCACAGAAGAGATGATTGACACCATAAGTATAGCCATGTCATTTTGTCCTCAAGTGAAAGTATGTGACTTTAAAAAAGCTGTTACTGGTTTTATAAATTCTTGTGAATATTTTCTATAACAGGGAATTTGAAAAATTT
>VZRV01001951.1:772887-827798 GCA_013398115.1 Falcunculus frontatus
TTCCTCTTCCCCTCCCCTCCTCTTCTTCTTTTTCTTTTTTTTTTCTTTTTCTTGTTTACATTTTCATTTTCATTTTCTTAAATTTAATTTAATTTATAGAGCTACACATCAGCCTTGGAGGTTTTTACATTTAAAATTTTCTGCTATTTCAGCAAGCAAGTATATAAATATTATGTACTAATATGGTATGTAAAGAACATGTATAAACTGTAATTGAATATTATATAGAAAGAAGTGGACTTGTACTTTACCAACACAACAAAAGAAGGCTCAGTACAGCAGACAGACTTATACCAGCTGAGCACAGGTACTCAGTAGCAGTGATATTGAAGTGACATGGATTTCAGAATGGATCAGAAATGCTAGAACACATCTGAAGTCTGCAAAAGTCTCATACAGACTGTGGTAAAATATGCACTGCCCCATTTTCCCATGGTATTAATTAATATTAACAGAACAATGATGGGTCTACTTGCAATGAATCCTGCTTTTATTTAATTTTATGGGTACACATGTGAAGACAACAGAGGCAGTAGGAGCTGTTAATGTTATCATGGAAGACTAATGGAGTTTACTATATTTTCTGTCTTCTGTTAAAAAAATAAATAAAATTAAAATAGGAAGAAATACATTATGTAATCTTTAAAATGAAGTATTGAACTTAATTTAATTTCTTTGATTGTGGACTTCCCAAATTTTACTGACTTTCTCCAAAGATGTTTTAAGCCCTACTGTCAGCCAAAATCCAGCCTAGACAAACAGACACAATTTCATTTGATTTATTTGTGACATATTTTCATGTAATATCAGCATTTAATATGCTTCGGCATTTTCAGCTCCATTCTGAGATACTCAACATGCTCAGGTTCCAATGAGAAGTCAGGGTCTGCAAGCTCATTTAGCTGTGGTCAAAAAAATTTTGTTCTCAGGAATCCCTGTTAACTAAAACTGCCATGTTTCAGAGAGATCTGAAATTAGCACAATTCATGTTCAGACAACCTTTCCAAACGTCTTCTCCAGATAATTCAGCTAAACTGTCATATTTTTAAAAAGAATTTCAGAGTTGGTACAGAATGAGATCATTGTTAGAAACCTCTCTAATACACATGTGCATTCATATGCATTTTTCCCCAAGGTGGTTCACACAGCTGGCTGTGGAATACATTTAGTAGACTATTATACATAGGGCTGTCTTTCTGTCATAATCTTTCCTTAGATAGGACAATTTGTGGGACTCCATGATATGCAGCTAGCAGTGCCTGTACTCAAATGAAGTGATACTGAATTTCTATTATGCATGTGCCTTGGAAACCTAGCAGCTCGCCATGAAGATTTTATTCACACAGCAGATTTGTTGTTACTTAGATAGTTTCAGACAATTTTAGATTTGAATGGACATGGCAGGATCTGACAGCATAAAAAGAAATACCAAGAGAAAGAAGCATGTAGAACCAAATGATATATGATACAACCTAGAGAGCAATAAAGAAAGCTGCATGTTAAGGTACTCTTGTAAACAACTATCTTTCAAGGAATTCAGGTTTCTTTTCCATAACACTTTTAAAATATTCAGTATGCATTACATAGGGAATAGATAGATGCATAGATAGATACATACGCACACACTCTTGTACACAGATGCTGCGCTTGTCAAAATCCTTTCTTGTCTCGTAATCTTTCTAGGATCACTTTTAAAAAATTCTGTCTAAGCTGCAAACACAGGATATGCAAATCTACATATCAACCAAAAGCACACACACAATTTGCACTTGTCCCAAAGTTTCCTTTCCTGCAACTAGATGTACAGTTTTGTACGTGCATGGAAGGGGGAAGTAGTGTACTATTTTTAATGCAGATATAGACTCTTTATTTCTCACCGCATTTAATTTTTCATTTTCCAGCACCCAGGGAGTAAATGTTTTTATATATATCCGAAGCTGAAATTCTGCTCATTGCAACTGGTAAGAAAGGGAGGAGAGTATGTCAAAGAAGCCTTCTCCTGCTACGTAAAGTAAAGGGATGTAAGGTGGCTGAAAATTTGGTGCATATGAGAAGGAAAAAAAAAAAAAGAGATTCTTTGTTTAGGAGAAGTTGTACTTAATTATGTTTGTGGATGGATGGAAGCATCAGTGTCAGAATTATACCATACAAGGAATCTTTCATCCTGCATAAAAGAAGAAAAAGGACAGGAAGTAATATATGTAACTTAACCAAACTACAATTTTATTAATTGAAATAATCTGGAAACAAACCATCAACTATACATCTTTTTTGTATTTATATCTATATATTCTGCCTCAAGTTCCTCACCTCTTCATAGCTCACATCATCCTTCCTGTAGGGATTAAGCACTTGTCTCATTGCACCAGGCAGTGGGATCTCCAGCTCCTTTTCTTCTCCTTTGATGACATAACTTCTTAACTCTTTTTTCAACTCTGCTTTAGCAAGAAATTGAAAAAATTATACAATAGGTATATTATTTTTTTTTTTGCAATCAGTAATTCGATTATTTTATACCCTCTCTCACACCCCATTTTCACTAGCTAAAGCCAACATGGGACCACACTGGAGAAGATGTTCTACTTCTCCTCTCATAAGCACTTATTGGTTTTGTGTGTGGGGAGAGAAGAAATCTCAGACACCACAGAAAAATGAATCATTAAGTACACCATGAGTCAGATGTGGCTTAGATCAAACATTAGAGATTTATATGAGAATAGATAACTGTAATAAGGAACCAAATCCTTCTGTAAAAATAGACCTGTTGAAGACCAGGAGAAAATAAAAGAAAATTAAAGAAGGAAAAATAAACAGAAAGCAGGAGGAAACACCTCTTTTTCAATTTTTTCCTCCAGAATTGCTCTGGAAAATATTAATTGGTCTCCACAAGTTCATACCTCTGTGTAAGGGAATACATCATCACTAGCAACTGGACCATTTCCTACATCTTCTTGTAAATCTGAACAAGAACACCCTTTCCTGCAGATCTTTCTCCTAAATATTTTAGAAGAGTGGGGGTCACATTAGAGTACACAAAAATTAATACAGACATGTTAGAGTTTGATTAGAGTCTCACGGTGTGGTAACCTGCAGTACCAGCCTTTCTAGTGCCTTCTTTATCTGTTTGCATGAAGTTTGATGATTAAACACAGTGAAGACGTGCTTTCATATATCTGTCTGCTTGTTTAAATGCAGAAATATGTTATATAATTTGTGGACAACCATGAACATCAGGATGTGGATGAAGCATCACCTTAAAATAAATGTACTTAGCCTTTATTTGTTTTAGTCATGGATATTACTGGGAGTGCATTTCTGAGTGAGTAACCTCAAGTGTCTTTCTAAGGTTATGCTGCAGAATGCCTAACTATATCTATAAAAGCCTTGTGTAATCTTCTTTCTGATTTGCACATAGGACCTACAAGAGTGCAGAGCAGGCCCTTTGGTAGTAGTTACTAAGATATCTATACTTATGAAATCCTCATCCTTCCTGTTCTGCATTCTCTCTCCAGCTTTGTAATCTATCTCTGAAATGAGCAAAAATATTCTTTGGTATTTTATTGTCTGGAAAAATGTATGGACTTGATAACAGGAGTGCTCCTGCACTGAAGAAATCTGGGGAATACTTTGACAGCAGGTAATCTAAATCATTCTCCAGTTGTAGCATCCTGATTATTAAAGGGAATCCAACCTCCGAAGTCAGGCCTCCAAGCCCTTGCCCTTCTAGTTGTGTATCTGAGAAGAAATTATGGTAATCTTAAAATCCTATTGATGCTGAAAGGCATTTCATCAACTGCAAAAATTACGAGTGAGATGCAGAGGATGTTTTTCTATTTAGAGGAACCGCTGCTTATATGAATAGGCTTCATGTGGTGACTCTTTTGAAGCTAAGGACTTCAAAGCAGATCACTGACTTCCAGTGGGATAATCACTTAATGCAAGAGTGGGTAGATGGAATTATTACCATGCAGTCAAGGTAGATTTATCCCTTCTCCCCTCCTTAAAAAAAAAATTAAAAGAAGAAGATGGAAAACAGAACAAGTGAAGCTTTTGGATTCTTTGTACCCATATTTTAAAACTGATAACGATAGGGTACTAATACCACATGAGGCATCATCTGAAAAGTAAAGTGGGTAAACAAATAGAAAAAAAATCTAGGGTATGTAAGAAATGTCACCAGCTTCAATTAGTTTATTAGAATTCCAATTTTTGATTTTCACTACAGAAAACTTTACATTGGAAATACTGCTAACCATCTTTGTAAATAAAATCAGATCAGAGTGCCAATATACTTTCCTAATCAACAAATAAAATGTCTTTTGTAAAGCTTTTTTATGGATATTTATCTATGTAGGTGGCATCCTGGCCAAAATAGAAAATTGCTGTATAGGAAACCAACTTCCTTAGCTCTTAGAAAGTTGAAGTAGCTCATTAGCAAACATGATTTTCTACATTTTCATGCAGTATAGGACAGGATTTCTAGTAATTTTAGCCGTACTGGCTTGAGTCTGAACCAGAAGTACCTTTATCTCTCAGCTCTTAGAAGAAAAGTACACAAGTTAATCGGGATGATGTGGGATCTTCAGTTTTATGACTCAGGTTACTCCTATTGGAGGGGATCAGGTTGTTCCCAAGCTCATTAGTGTGTAGTACCCCTGTACTTGTGAAGAAATATTTCTGATGATGGGGAACAAAAAGGCAAATTTTCTTGGTTTTTTTCCTATTCTTTCTTTTAAAGAGGTGAGGAAGCATGAAAGCCCAGTGATCTCATCTCACCTCACCATGAGAATTCATTTACTGGATACAACTAAGATTAACCAACCATCTGATTTCACATATATGATTGTTAAAACTGTAGGGTGCTCTCGACAGGTCTTGGTTGAGATGCATCAAGAGTACAAAATGCGTGTAAGTGTGTGTCTGAACTGAAAACAAGCTTCCAAAAGACAGTGAGTAATAAAAACTTGTATACACACTTTCCTACAGCTTAGCATGTGAAAGGCAAGATTTCTAGGAACAAACATTGTTTATAGACTAAATGTACATATTATGAGTCTGTCTACCACCTGCACAGATAAAATGCTACAGCCATCCCACTCCAGCAATGGCTCACAAAGCTTATATTTTTACACAGAGTCAAACATTTTTTTGAAATTGCTGAGAATAAGGGAGGAAAATCACCCACTTCACTGTGTTTTCAGATAGTTATATGCCACTATTCTTCATCTTACATCTGTATTCTGTGCTAAAAACCCCCCAAAACTGAGAGTTAATGCAGGCTCAGTATTTCAGAAGATTAGCCACATTCTAGTTGCTAGTCCATTCTAAAGACTTAAGGGACACAACTCTTTTGAAAATTTGAGTTTAAGAGCCCAGAACCTGCAGACATTTCTTTCTTAATTTTCTCCATACTGGCAAATAAGAATAAAATTATATCAGTTATAAATAATGTATTAATAAATAACTATTTAACACCTTCTTCTAAACTTTCTCAACCAGCTGCATAACATTCAAAAGTTTTTAGAACATTACTTCACAAATTATGTCACCCTTCCTACAAACTGACATTCCCAGACTGCAATGGCCATTGTCTCCTATACCACAAATGGCATGATATGTTGCAAATTACATTTCCTATCCTCTTTTCATGCTGTCTTTTCCCACCAAAACATGTTTTCAACCCCTTTTTTTTCTAGTGGCTCTGTCCCAGATGCAGTAAAATCCTTTCCCCCTAATTACTCCTTTGCTGTAGTTTAAAGCCAGCTGGAAATTAATCCCCATGCAGCTGCTCTCTTTCCCTCCACTCCCTCTGGTGAGAGGGAGAGAAAGGCAAAAATTCCTAGTTGAGATATGAACAATTTACTGGAAAGCAGCAATGAGATAAGAAAACTAACAGCAACTGCAGCAATACTAAGAACAGCAGTGTATAAAAGAGGATGATCACATGCAAAATATGTGCCCTGAATCTGTGGAACCACCCCACTGCTCTGTTCACCACCTGCTACCCTAGGGAAAGGAAGAAAATTGCCACCAGTTCTCCATGTTGGGGCCGCCTTCTTCCACCAGAAGCCATGCTTCAGAAGTGAGAATCCCTTACTTCCACCCCTACCAATGACATGCGTGGTACAGAATGAAAACCTGGGTTGCCCATATGGCTCCAGGCTCCACCCCCCTCATGGCAACTGCAAGAAAATTAACTCTGTCCTTGGCCAAAATTAGGACATCCTTATATATTCTTCTCAGGTGAAATGTTTACATTCCCTCGACAAATCCTAGGAAGCATTCTTGATCCTTGCAGTAGCTGTATTCTAAGTAGTGTAGACTTATGGTCACATGTTTTCAAATTAAAGGCGTTAATATTTTACTGACTATTGAGGATTGGGTTTGCTTACTTTTTCTATTTCTGTGTTTATTAAGATAACTCCTGTTGATTTAGCATACCGCATGTTATAAAGGAACAAAAAAAAAAGTGGTTTTGCTAAGCAGCATTGTGAGTAAAAATAATTGCATAGCTGAAAATACTGAAGAATACATATAGTAGTATCATTCATGGCTAATGAGTTAAAAGGATATCATAGTGCATTTATAAATCACTACACTGTGTTGCAAAGTTTATTTAAATTCATTGTGTCTCATTATAATTGAGCTATGCACCTTTAGGTCTGAGTTGATTAGGAATGCTATAGCTCAGAATAGCTTTTAATTCAGCGAAACATGATTTGACCTTTACCATAATCCTGTGTGAAACACACTATAGTTTAGACATTAATAATGATACTACCTCTTTCTTGTACTGGTAAGATGCCACTTTAAAAAATTGTATTATTAGTTAACAGGCTCAGGACAATTTATCAAAACCAAATTATCCTTCTGTGTATAACTGCAGTACTTAATTCCAAGTTCTTCATCTCTTATAACTATTAGCTACCCTTTAAAAATGCTAAAAACTAAAACATAATAGTGTCATGTCAGAGTAATAAGTCACATACACATACTTACGGACTCCCCATGGACTTATGCCAATCCCAGCTTAGGGATCAGAGCAACATGATGTACATTATACAGGATATGCTATCTCTTTGGTTTGACCTTTGTCTTCATATTTAAGCACAACATTTCCTTAAACCACTTTCTGGTAACTCTGCAGTTTCCACTAACAGCACTTCTCTGCTCTTTTGTCATTATTGCTCAGTTTCAGGCTAATATTGCAAGGATGACCAAAAAAAAGATGTGTACAGCCTGAACCCAGCAATTGGTCCCACAAGAGCTGGACAACCACGTTAGCCTGAGAGAATTTGAATTTCACACACTAAGCCTGCTTTGCCATCCGTGAACCCAGGGATCAGAGGGCTTCTTGGTCCCCCTAGCCCTCCTCTAGTACAAAGTGCATTTACTGGACAAAGCTGTTCCTTAGGTTACATTTGGATGATTTGCAGTTTCCACCCTTCGAGGTCTTAGTTCAGGCTTGCATGACTTTTCTTCTCAAAATGAGATTTTTTGTTTTCAGTATTGTTACTGTGTTCAGTTTTGGGCACCTCATGACATGGTGAGCACCTCACTCCAGATGTTTCCACTGATGGGCAACAGATCTGAGAGTCTGGAGCACAAGTCTGATGAGAAGCCAAGCATTTAACCTGGAGAAAAGATCTTATTGCTCTCTACAGCTACATGAGAGGAGGTTGTAGCCAGGTGGGGGTCAGTCTTTCTCTCAAGTAACAAGGTATAGGACAAGAGGAAAAGATACCAAGGGAGGTTTAGATTGGGTGTTAGGAAATATTTCTTTACAGAAAGGGTGGTCAGGCACTGGAACAGGCTGCCTGAGGCAGTGGTTGAATCACCACTCCTGGAGGGATTTAAAAGACCTGTAGATGTGACACCTGGAGACACAGCCTAGCGATGGATTTGGCAGTGCTGGGTTTAGGGTTTGACTTGATATTTTAGAGGTCTTTTCCAGCTTAAATGATTCTACAATTCTATGACCTATGATTATATGATTCTATTTCTAATGGCTGTCCAGGCTCCACTAACATTCTTATTACAGCTATGTAAGATTCATAAAGATTAACTCTGGTGAAAAAGGTAAGGTTTTGCATCTGTGACACAACTGTGTTTCTGATCCTGACATCAATGAAAATATTCTCTAAGCAAATATGAAATTCACAATAACAAGCATCAATGAATTTATTATTTCTAAAGAAGAGTGATTAGGATTATGTGTCATCAAACTACTTCAACTTACTTATGAAACAAAAGTTGTTGAATAAATTTATGTGTTCATACTTTATCTGTATTATGAGGAAATCAAGTTCATATTGACATTAGTTAACATGTTAAGTAATCTAATCCTTTCCCCCAGCTGTAGCTGTAGGTTAATGTCCCAGTTTAGCAGACTGAGATCAACACAACTGGGTCAATTTCAATTCCCTAAGCTGAGCTGCGGGAAACACAGCTTGTGTCAAAACAAAAAAATATGGTTTTTTAAGTTTAGATTTAGTAATTGCTGACCTAGTCTCAGTGTTCCTGTTTATAAAGTTTTTCTTCTCAAGGGACTAGTGCTTCCTGAATACTTAATAGAAAACAAGCAAAAATACTTTTTAATTTCCAAAACTAAAGAAGAAACTTTCCATTGTTTTTCATGGCTTGTGCTGTGTGCTGCTGTGGTTGTGATGAAGAGGAATGCATTAGTGGTGGTGAACCAGGAAAACAAAATCAGTTTAGTATGCTGCTTAGTTCTAAAAGGTGTATGCAAGAATAAACTGCATTTCCAGACTAAGTATCTGACTACAGATCCTCTCGGTCTTTCAGTGTGATCCGTCTCATCATTCAGAGCATCCAAGGAAGGAAAAGTAAGCATAGTGTAAGCTCTGAAGCATAGACAGAACAAAGAAAAGAAAATTATAAAGAAGTTTGACCCGGTAATTATCCACACAGATTCAAATAACAAACACCTATTAAAACAGTTTCTGAAGGCCTGGAGCTTTCAGAAGGAAATATAAAGGCATTTCTCCCTGGAAAACATTATCTTTCATCTTTGCATTCTTTAGAAAACCAGGTCTTTTCAAGTTTTCTGGCTAAGATGTTACTGTGTGATGTATCATGTGTTATATCTAAATGCATCTGTCATGAAGCTTTGAGTTGACACATGTTCCTATTTATACCTGTTCACTCAAGCAGTATTCACTTCCACACAAGATGGTTAATACAGTATCAAATTCTAGCGCAAAAATTGTACGTGTGAATTTTTATTATAATACCCATATTCAAGACAAAGCTTGCCAGGTGAATACAGGGCACAAAAATAGGTCAGATTGTGCCGAACTGTCTCTTGCAAATAATGCATGCTGTCTATACTAAAATTATGCAAATATAAAATAATTAATTTCCAATTGAACATTTTTAACACTGCACAAAATTAAATCCACAGAATAAAATAAGCAAAGATGTCTTTTTTTCTCTCTGAACATTTATAGGTAATAAATAAAGATCTGATAAACAACTTTTTCCCCATATCACTTACAGTAATATTTAGCATTACATAAAAATTCTATGAAATATCATCTACAGTGTTGTAGGTACTGATGGAAGAGAACAGCATTTCTTATTCTTGTTAGTGGTGATGCTGGTCTGCATTCGCTTGGTAAAATGTCAGAAGACACAGAGAGGTGTCTACAGAAAGTAACAGCTCAGGTGCCTCATGGTGGTGTCCACACATCCATCTGTGATTGCTGGGGATTTAAATTCCTCTGAGCTAATGCACTGCTCAGAAGGACCTGGAGGAACACTGACAGACTGCAACACGAGACCAGTCACATACACCAAGAGATGACAGCACAGATTCGAAGTACAAGACTTTACAGATAATCCCTTTTAAAATGAACATTGTCTTGCATCTTGCCTTTCTTCTGTGCTGTAAGACCTTACATAACAATAGGTTACCAGAAGTAAACGGGACGTTACTTCATTCTGCCCAAGTGGAAACTAAACAGGAGAGCTCTGGCTGATAAAAGCAAAAATAGTGCAACTCAAGACACCAGTGTGGGATCCAGTGGGTGATCCACATAATTATACAATATATATATTATATAATATCTTACATATATTGTATAATTATATATTATATATTATATATATAATAGAATATAAACCCCCACATAATTATATAATCCCTTGTTGCCAGACCAGGATGTTCCCTTATTATTAAAAGCTAAATGAACTGGTTAATATATTTTCCATGCCTAAGTCCAATAAAGGCATAGGAAAAAATTTAGCAATGTAACATACTAGAAACATTTTAAGTAACCTAGAAGAAGTCTTAACCTATTAAACCAGACTGTTCCCATACCACCAAAACTCAAAAGCCTACAGAAAAAATTACAGACATGAAGGCTGAATTTGATAAATCAATTGCATTTTCTATGAAAGCAACTGCAGCCAGGCTTCAAGTACTAGTTTTGTAATAAAATTCTATTTAATGGAAAAATTCAGATGAAATAAATCAATTCTGATGCACAAATTAAAGACTAATGTCTTTAAACAGAACTGAATTTTATTGAACTCTTTACAATATAAATCATGGGAGGATATTCCCAGAACTAAGAAAATCCATTAATACATATTTTTTTCCCTCTTTTCTCTCTTTTCTATGAAATTTAGAGTGTTAAAATATTTATCAATTTCCAAAAACTGTATTTGGAAAGTTTTTTTGATTTTTGAATTTGTTTAGCTCCTAGGAAGCACTGAGAATTGGCACTGATAAAGACCATATAATTCTGATGTTTGCCCAAACAGAAAGGGAGAGTAAGGCCATTAGTGCTTCTCTCTTTTGCACATCAATTTGAAGAGAGATTCTGCAGGAAAACGGTACAGTCTTCTACGGAAATATAAGATTTTTCTGATATCAGTGAAAAAGCTGCCAATAAAAAACCTCTCAAAACACAGAAGTTACTGCAACTCTTGGTATTGTGAAATAAACCAATTTCCTCAATTGAGGAGTCAAACCACCATACCATTTCACATGGCTTAACAAACAGCTCTGATTCTTCACATATTTTTAAAATAGTAATGTACAGCACGGCGGAATTAATGAGAGTTGAAAAATTTGCTACTGTGCTACTTCCCAAAGTTCTCTATAGGAGTTGTAGATATTTAAACATAAAAGTCTCCTGGAATAAATGTTTTACCAAACCTGTTGGGAAGTTGATTTATTTTTCCCAGTTTTTATGCTTAGCAAAATAAGTAGGAATCTGTCATACTATCATGAGCCGAGTTTTTAAGCTCAGTTTTATCTCATGCTAGTATAAACAGTGTGAAAAACATTTCTTCACTGTCAATATTTCAGAGGCAATTTCAGAAATGAACAGTATTGTTATAGCTCTGTTCTACTGAAACCAATACAAACCATCAAGTGAAGGAGAAAGGACGTCTCATTGGGATAGTTTCCAATTGCTGTGGGCAAAAAGTAGGTCCGATGGGAAGAATTCAGAGAAGAAGAATTCAACACAAAGCAGTGGCATGTGACTGGGGAAAAGAGGGCTGGCTGCAACCCTACACCCCTAGTGCGATGGTGTCTGCCCTGTGGCTACCCTGACAGACATCTGGTCCAAGACAATTTAAAGAGTGTCAGAAGCACCCAGTCCACTGTCACTGTCAAAATTTAGCTTCACTCCACAAAGAAATTCTTCCCTGAGCAGACAGGTACTGCAATAGGTGTGTTTTGAGGAAAATTTTGTAACATAGTCTTGAATGGGCGAGGCCACACATATCCTCAGCACTAAGGGTTGGGCAATACATCTCAGGAAAGAAAAATGGTGTTTATGAAAATCAGTACAGAACTTCATCAATTCTTCTTATGCATTCTCTCCAACTAATAAGGCAAAACAGAGAATCTGCACATATATACCTCTTTTTATAAAAAAACCCTATCGAGTATCCGGAAAAAAAAAAAAGTTGAAGAGATATTGTGAGTTAATAGGACATTTAAAAATAAAAATACGGGAAGATGGGATTAAGTTCTAGAAAGTAAATTACAATATCATATCAAAAGCTCAGGAAAGTCACAGGCAATACCATTCTTGAAAGGCTATGGTGGTCTACTGCTCCACAGTAATTCTATACTTAATGGACATGCTGATGGGTGTTTGCCTTCTTATTAATTGTGGTTCTAATCCCATAGAAATATTTTTCTCCTTCTTGAAAATATGTTTAAAGGATATTAGGAGCCTAGTTCTGAAACAGGTCCCGTCCCCAAGATGTTAAGCTACAGAATGAAAGATTCAGATTTTTCAAAATCGTAGACCTTTGTGCACAGTTTTAGAATAGCTTAATTTTTCCTCAGAAATTACATTTTTTAATAGGTTGAGTTGGGGTTTTTTGGTGTCACGTGATTAAGAGCAGGATTGTTCTACATATGGATATATTATGCTATACATATACAGCATTACATATCTAATAGTGAGTTCGGTGAGTTTATTGACTGAAATATAAAAAAATATATAATTTTATTTACCATCTATTTTTGTTTATTTATTAGTAAAAGTATTGAACATAGGGTTCTCTGAAGTAAAATGAAATATATTTCAGTTCTTTTTCTAAGGCAGTGACATCCTCTGCAGGCTTTGCTGGCTAAATGTAATATTGTTCTTATTCACATTATTTGCTGCTTATGCCAAGCTTTCGTTTATTTGGTTTCCAAATTGTACAGTAAATGTGAGAGGTCTGCATAAAATAAGACAGAATTATATTTTCTTGGTAAGTGAACTTCAAGAGTTAGACAGGAAATTAAGGAACACCCTACTCTCAGAAAAGAACAGGTATCTCAGAACAATACACACATCTTCGAATGCAACTGATTCTTATGGCTGCAAAAAAAACTTAATCATTATAAGAGTGCTAAGAAGGGAAATTGAAATAACTAAAAGAATCATACGAAACATGGTAGTGCTTATCTTCTACACAACAATGGGATGCAAAACTGGAATAATGTGTTTGTTTCTGGGCTCCTCAGTAAAGGGAGAGACATGGGTATGTTGGGTAGAGTCCAACAAAGGCCTCAAAGATTATTATGTCACACTGGAATATCTGATATACTAGGAAAGCCTGAGAGAGCTGGGACTGTTCATCTTGGAGAAGGGGAGCTTTGGAGGGATCTCACCTATGTGTATAAATACCCGAAGAGGGAGTGAAGAAGACAGACCTAGATTCTTCTCAGCGGCGCCTGGGAAAGGGTAAAGAGACAATGGGAACAACATGGATAACTACATTAAAATTAAAGAAAAAATTGCCAAATCAAACATTGGAACAGGTTGCTTGCATCTTTGGGGATATTCAACACCCATATGTACCCAACTACATAAAGTAATGGACATCCTAGACTGGGTATATTGTTAACAGAAAAAGGACATGAAGGGGAGGGGTCTCTTGTTGTATAAAAAACCCCACTTAACTCTACCTAAAATGTGCATCATTTTTATGCGAGACGTATTCATTTTTTTGCTATATTTTATATGTCAGCCTAGTTTTCACAGGTCTTACAAAAATAAGAATACAATTTTATGTTCAACCTGTACTCTTCTAAATTATTCTGGAGATTGTTGTCTGATTTGTGTTCAACACTCAAGGTAATTCACAAGTAAATACATTAACTTTTGAGTAGCATGAGGAACACAAAGGTTTAGATGAGATTCTGCTGTGCCAAAAAAAAAAAAAAAATCAAAACTTTTTAAACACTGTGGAAAGCAACATTTTCTACCCCAGAGCTAAACAAGCAGCAATTTAGATTCTACGTTACTACATGACCAAGAGAAAAAAAACCAAGGGTGAGGGGAATTTACCACTAACTATACATATGGATTTCAGTAAGTTTGTGGCCATACTTAACACGTTTGACTTAGTAAATACAGATACAGTACAACATTTTGTTAGGCTAATAATTTATGTCAAGATTATGTCTAAGTGCTTATTCTAGCCACTTGGACTGGTAACGACCCTGGGAGTGTGGGCACATGGCCACACCAAAAGCCATGAGATGCAAATATTTACAATGAGGAGAAAAGGCAGATATAAAAGATGCCTGACTGTTAGGTACTGTGGGAGTACCCATTTAACCAGATTTCCACAGATGACTAACGAAAAAGTTATAGAGTGTCATTTTCTCACAACGATATGAATGTTTGTATGTCACAAAATGTAATAAAAGTTAGTTTTTAACCCATTTAAAATAAAATAGGCTGAAGCTACGGTACAAAGGAGTAAAGTGTGTCCCACCATTACTTATGGCATGCCTATGTGAGATTAAAATGAACACAAGTTATGGGTTATGATTGCTGAAAGAACCTTGACAAGAAAAACTTCACATAGGAATAAGCAAGGGCTTGTATCATCTTTAAATCATTCAGTTGGGAATAGAATACAAGTCTGAGAGACATCTGATGTTTGTAAATACACTCCAGAATATTTACCAAAAGCATGGTTAATATCCAGATAATCTGTTTAACAGCTGTACATATTAAAATAGCTTTTTTAAAAATTGATCCGTTTCAGGAAAATAATGTGAACTGTGACTGCCAAACACACTGCTGGAGATGAAACCTTGTAGAAAATAATTAAAATTATCAATAGACAGTCACTGAGACATTGTTTTTTCTTCTTGTTTGGGAATTCTCAGTATTATAGAGGGTTTTTATTTTAAACAACTAAAGCTTCTTGCTAAGGAATGAATGACAAAGTTCATCCTCCAAGTGCTGAAGAACAAAAATTTGAAAAGATATACAAAGGACACTTACCATAAAGGCATAAAATTTGAAAGTCTGAGACAGGAATGTGCTCATGCTAGGCACACGCCCTCAAACATTGACTAAATAAAGAAAAGAGACTGTCTTTTAAATCTGTGACGAATTAACTTGTCATGAAGTACACAATAAACACCATTTTATCAGAGATAGATCTCAGAAGGAAATAAACTCTTAAAAATGTAGAGGTCCAAATACCGCAGCGTGAATATAAAGCTAAACCAAGAACTGTGTGTCGAGAGTTGTTGGTAGTTAACTGCCGAGAAGAAAGCATTTTACAGACGTATTATATAATATTGGGAATGTCTACATAATGAAATCAAAGGTATATGCAATACATTTGTAGATTGCACTAGAGTGGCAAGGGTTACTAGCATCCTTTAAGATGATTTTACAGTTTAAAAATGTCTTGACAAACTGGAGACATAGTCTGAAAAATATGCTCATTTTCAATAAAAGCAAATGCAAGGTATTCTAGACAGGCAGGAAAAAAAGAAAAAAAAAATCAGTGCTATTACCTGGGAAACAATGGGTAGACAAAACATTCATCAAGAAAAATTAGAGCTTTTTTGTAAATGACAATTAATCTTAAAAAAACAATGTTTTCTATTTGCAAAAAAAGGCAATGCTGTGCTTTATAAATAGTAGGAAAACATCTAGATTATGTGAAGTAAACTTTTTTTTCTGTTCTGCCACATAAAGTTTTAGGTCAATTAAATTGTATTTCCAGAAGAAATTAACTGCTTATATAAAGTCCAGAAAACATGAATGAAAAATAGCAGATGTGTAGAAAACATAGCCAATGAGGAAATACATAATAAATAGAAACTGGTACATTTAAAGAGGAGGAAATCAAAGGGCCACACGACAAACATTTTCAAAATCATTAACAATTTCTATGGAGGGAAAAGAAATACTGTTCTCCAGGTAAATAGAATAAAAGGTCACAGGCTTGTACTACAGGCAGGGTACATTTACCATGGTAAACACCATGATAAATTAGGAGATTACAAGGACCTTACAGAAAATTTAGACAAGACTGTACCAGAAATTACAAGGGCAGCTGGCTCTCTCTTGAGACCTGAGCTGCTGGGATGATTTCACAAGGTACCCCCAGCCCTATGACAAGGCATGGAAAAAAAAAAAAAAGATAATAATTTATTATTACTTTAGCTTTCATGTGTCAGCTTCACTAGAAGAGTCTATTACTTATGATGACATCAAACTTTTCTTAATCATGGTTTATCTAATAACAGTTTTCTTTAAGAAGTCTGCGGTGAGGTGCTAGTTAAGTAATGTTACTTTCCACAATCCCATGGAAACCAGAAACCAATGACTCGGTTGAAAATGGCCTATACAAGGATACAAACTCAGATTTCAGCCTATAATTAGTATAATGAAAATCCAGAAACACATCAACGAAACATAGCTCACCACCTGCTGAGATTTTGGCAAAAAAGGGAAGAGAGGAAACTGTATGTCTGCCTAATTGGAAGCTGCTGTCAGTCACCAATACTTGCAACACGGTGATAATAAAAGCCCATATTATGGTGAGTTCATAGAAACTGATATTCACATTTGTATTGGTAAACAAGGTTTTTAAACATGCAGTGCTATCATAAAAACACTTCTATGATCTTGAGAGAACATTATTTCTGTTTGATTCAAATCATAATCCCTTTTCCATTGTTCTAGATTGGACAAGGTTATTGTTTCTCGAGAGACAGTTGATGAGGATGTCATGTAAAAAGAAGAATTCTGATATAAATATTTGAAAATTAAAATATAATTGCAAAAGTATATGGAACAAATACCTTATAGCCTCTGATACGTAAGGACGCCCATCTCTTTATTACTGAGGTATACTACAACTAAAATGTATTATGAAAATTGAAATCTTCCCCAATAACCATCAGTGTCAAGAACATTTTTTACCCATAGTCTTTCAAGAATGTCAAAATTCATAGGTAAAAAGTGGCATGAAGTCTTACCTCCATGGCCTGAGTGTTCCTGTGTTAACAGAGATGTTAGATCACAAAAGTTCTCCGGGTAGACACCACCTCAGCACCTTGACACTTCCCCATCCCCAGTCTATCCAGATTTCCCAAGCCGACTGTACTCACTCGTACTTTTCTCCAGAAAACTCCCAGTTCTTGCTCGCTGTTAAGGAAACTTCCTTATCTGACCATCCAGGAACCACTCTGGCAGTCACACTCACACTACCTGAGCTGAGACCAAGGACCTTCCGCTGTTACAAGGCCCACATTCACATAGTCAGACCAGGCTTTCTTACTGCCTCAACCCCAGGTTTCCCATAGCAGAGGCTGAGACATCTCAATCCTTAAAATAATTTAATCTTGGTGCAGTAACAGAGTAACAGCTCAAGCTGGTGCCTTCAAGAAGGGACCTTGAACAAAGGAATCCCTGGGTTTTTGTATCTTTGCAGTCTAAGCACAAGTGTCTGTGGGTCATCGGCTCCTGCCATGTCTCTGAATGTGTCACTTGGCCGTTGCCACAGGTCCCTCAGCCTTTTGTTGTGCAAAGATATGAGGCCAGTTCACGGCCTTTTGCCTTGGGCTCCCGCCATTTCCCCCACCCAGAGCTCAATCTGCAGCTGCCCACTGAGCTAACTGCACTAAATCTATTCCTCAGCATCGTGAACAATCTTTCTCAACACTGTCCTACAGCATAGGAGGATATGGTTGTCCTACAGCATTGGGTGGACATGAAGCTGACTTTGATTAAATTATATCCTGAAATAAAGGAAAATGCTTTGGGTTACAAACAATCCTTTTAGGTTTTTAGATTTTTAGTCAGGTTTATAATGCCTAATGAAATGTCACCCAAATCTATGCTCTTTAAGATTTAAGGGAAGTATTAAATGCTACCTTTACATGTCAGAAGACTTCACCAGACTATTAAAACAGAAGATGGATTCATAATATTTCTGCCCACATTATGCACTGATGTTACCAGAATTTCAGTCATTATTCAGTCAAAACAGATTTACAATAATTGTTGAAGAAAAGTGTTTATTTGGATAGACTGTCAATTGCAAGAAATAAATTCCAGGTCAGATAGATCAGATATTAAGTGAATAATGTGTATGGACGTATAGATTTTTAAGTGCTGTATTGTTCTAGCATTATTTTCTTTACCAAAATAAATTTTTGCTTCAATAATTAGAAATATAACATGGATAATTGCACATCATTTCATAATATACTGATAATGCACCACTCAAAAGTGGCAAAATACAGTAAAATATGCATTCTCAATTTTAAAACATTGTTAAAAAAAACCAACACAACAAACCATGATTACACTACTGCATTTTTAACTCAGGAGCATTTTCTAAACAGCACTATCATTCTCAGTAGATTTTTATGTTCAAAACAAAGAATAAAGAAAATTACGGAGAAAAAAAAAAGTGCCAAATTGGAAATAGAACCAGAAGCTCTGTTTTACAGGCTGTTGATGATCACTTTTCTATTTTATGTGTCAGGTTTAAATTTCCCTGTGGCAGCAATTTAAATCTTTTCTTCTTTCCTGAGGCTGCTTAAAAATTTAATTTAGCTCAGGCATGGTGTCTACATTTTATAATAGGAATATAGAAAACTCTTGTAATTTGGGGGATGACCCTTTTAACAGATTAGAGAAATTTAAACATAATTAATCAGCTTTATTCATAGAGTTACATGGGCTTTCCACAATTTACTCATGTAAATTTCTTTGCTTGAGTTACAGTAGACTACATTATAGAAGGGTATTTGAAGGCAGATAGTCACAAGTCACACATTCATGTAGTGCATATACAGTGAAGGAGTCATTTGCATGCACATCCACACACACACAGATACACATCCATAAATCCAATAAATCTACATCTCTTCAGAAGTTTCACCAGTTATTCTCAACTCACATTAACTCCTTCACACTCAAATTCCTGTATTATTTTTTCTCTATTTTCAGTTAAGGTCAGAAATTTCCACATGGGATAATCCTTTCATCCTTCTCTCCAAGGTTAGAATAGGAGTCCTCAGTATGAAATGGTTCTAAAGTCAGATATTAGGATCACAGTTGCTTGTTAGTGTTGCTGAGTGCTAAAATAAAGTACCAAAGTTTAAAATAGTAAAATCACCACAAAATCCTTAATTACACGATTTGTTCTTTTCTTTGTAAGTTGTAGCTGAAAAAAGTTCTAAATGGCTTTAAATAGTTTTGTAAGTGATAGAGCTCAACACAACAGACTTAAAGACTGCATTTCCCAGAACTTGTGTCTTACCAGCAGATGAATTTTTGAAAGGATAAGAGGGGCCTCTTGATCCATTTCTGGCATACCTGCAGATCTCTGGATGACTTTTGAATGTTCTTGGAAATCTGGGGAGGTCCCCATGACTGGAAGCTAGCTAACATTGTCCCGACACTGAAAAAGGGCAAAAAGGAAGACCCTGAAAACTACAGGCCTGTCAGTCTCACTTCAGTGACTGTTAAGATTATGGAGAAGATTATTCAGGGAAGTATTAAAAAACACCTAGAAGACAAGGCACTCATCGATCACAGCCAGCACGGCTTCATGAGAGGAAAGTCCTGCTTATCAAACCTGATTTTCTTTTATGACAAGGTAACCCCTAGCTGATTAAGGGAAACCAGCTGGTGTAATGTTTTTGGATTTCAGTAAAGCTGTTGATACTATCTCTCACAGTATCCTCATGGATAAAATGTGCAGCACACAGCTGCATAGACACACCATGGGAGGGGTGAGCAACTGGCTCACGGGTCGGCCACAAAGGGTTATAGTGAATGGGGTGACATCAGACTGGTGACCTGACATGGCTCTGTCCTCAGCCCTGTGCTTTTCAACAGCTGCATAAATGACCTGGATACAGAACTGCATACTAAGCAAATCAGCAAAGCCAGGAGGAGCTGTTGACTCCCTTGAAGGCAGGGAGGCCCTGAAGAAGGCTCTGATCAACAAATCAGAGCACTGGGCAATCACCAGCCACTTGAAGTTCAACAAGGGAAAGTGCCGGATCCTGCACTTGGGATGGGGCAGCCCTGGATGTATGGACAGACTGGGGAATGAGATGCTGGAAAGCAGTGCCATGGGAAGGGACCTGGGAGTCCTGGTCAGTGGCAAGTTGAATATGAGTCAGCAGTGCCCTGGCAGCCAGGAGGGCCCAGTGTGTCCTGGGGGGCATCAGGCACAGCATCGCCAGCCAGGCAGGGGAGGGGATTGTCCTGCTGTGCTCTGAGCTGGGGTGGCCTCACCTTGAGTGCTGGGGGCAGTTTTGGTCACTGCAATATAAAAAAAGATATCGAGCTATTAGAGAGCATCCAAAGAGGGACCATGAGGATGGTGAAGGCCTTGAGGGGAAGGTGTATGAGGAGTACCTGAGGTCACTTGGTCTGTTCAGCCTGGAGAAGAGAAGGCAGAAGACTGAGGGGAGACCTCATTGCAGTCTGGAACTTCCTTGAGAGGGAGAGAGGAGGGGCAGACACTGATCTCTTCTCTGTGATGACCTGGGGCAGGACCTGAGGGAATAGCCTGAACTTGTGTCAGGAGAGGTTTCGACTGGATATCAGGAAAAGGCTTTTCACCCAGAGGGTGGTTGGGCATTGGAACAGGGTCCACAAGGAAATGGTCACAGCACCAAGCCTGGCAGAGTTCAGTAAGTATTCGAACAACACACTCGGGCACAAGTTGTGATTCTTGGGGACGTCTTGTGCAGAGCCAGGAACTGGACTCCGTGATCCATTTGGGTCCCTTCCAGTTCAGAATATTCTGTCATTCTGAGATGCAGTGTACACAGATGGATTATGGCTAATCCCTTCATTTTGGGATTATGAGATTCTAAAATATTCAGGTGAAATTATCTCATCCTGGAAAGAAATTATTTGGCGAATATCCTTCTTGGAATTTCTATGATATGTGTTTTTTATTTGCAATGTTACACAATGTCTTCAAGAACTTGAAACAAGAGAGAACCTGTCCATGATATTTACGCACAGAATTCGTCTCAATGTTCACTTGCACTTTTCTTCTTAGTATTTGAGTTGGACCCATTTTTGCAAAGCCAAGCAGCTACTGGTTGTCTTTTAATTAAAGATTTAAGAGTTCTAGACATTTTAGAGTTCATAGGTTTCGGAGTCTTGTAATATAGCTGCTTTGATTGGAATGTTCATCATATTAAAAGTCAAGACTGGTGTCTGAATACTTCAGGTCGTGACCAAGAAGTGATTCATAATGACAGTGAATGCTATCATAATGCCTGAATTTCGATACACGCCATGAAGATACATGCATAAGGGCCAAAAAAAGAAGCTCTTAGAAACCTTAAAAAAAACCAAAGCCAGATCGCAATTTACAAATACTCATTATTGATAAAGTGATTAAGTATAATCATTTTAGTAAAAAATGTAAACTAGGTAAATGCCTTATTATTTTAGAGATTGAAGAACGGTTCTTATTTACACTCAGGTTAATTCCTGATGCTTTAGCAATAAGAAATGACCTTTCAAGGTGAAAAGAGATACATCTATACATGCCTCTTGTGACAAAACCTAATAATTAGTAAGGTGTTAAATTGTATTGGTGTATACAAGGATAAAGCCTGAAGTGTTTTTGAGTCTAGGTTTACACTACCTGACACTAAAAAATATCTTTTCAGTGATGGAATGGGATGTTTTTCAGGATATCTATGAGACCCTAGTTAAAGAATGAAAACCTAATTGCTAAAAGATGAAAACACACTGCAAGGAGTTCTTGGAACTGCAGAACAAATCGAGATACTGAAAACATTTCAAGTGGACAAGTTTCTTCCTGTTACAGAAAGTAATATATTCTACATCATAACCTCAATGCAGCAACACTGACAACTTGATGGTATATTGCACAGATATCCACAAGATGTGCAAGTCTAACAGCATTTAATTCAGCCATGCCAGGGAAGTTCCTGCCTGTGAAAGAACAGACTTTGTGAAGCACATTGCCAAATCAGGCTCTGTATTGTTCACACTTTGCAGTGTCTGAGAATCTTACAAGATCTTTTGCCAGCAGCTCTCCATGAACATCGAGTTTCCTTGAAAGCTCTTTTGGCACCTAAGTCACATCTTCCTCTTCTTCAGTCTCAGTTTCGTCATCCCATTAGCTGTATTGGCCATTGATTTTTTCTGTTATAAACTGTAGAGCAGTTTTGGGATTATTGTGGTGTAATCCAGCTCAAAAAGTGAACAGATTGAAGACAGAATCCCACACATATGTTGCATAGCACAGTCTTCTGACTCAGCACAGCAGGAGTTATCCGATAAAATATAGAAATGACAATTTTCTTACATTGTCTAGATAGCCAAGACAGGATAAAATGAAGCCACAGTTCCATAATCCTCCAAATTTCCTGTGCAAAAAAATCACTACCTGTGTCCTCAAATGCAGCTCAAACTTGAGAGCTGCTATGTTACCCGAACTGGTGCAGATTCTAGCAGATTTAGTGAAAGCAGCCTTAAAGCCTTTTGCCAGAGAAAAGAAAAGAAGTGGACTTTCCTCAAATTGTTTTCAAACAGACCAGGCATCTTCATACTTTGTAATTTCTCTAAGTTGTTTAAAAAGTACTTTAGAAAGTAAACTTTATTCCAAAAAGTTACAAACACACTGACATAGCAGGCATTGAAAAAACCAATCTGACTAAATACAATCATACCATAAATATTATCAGATTTCCAGCTCCAGAGATTAAATGTGCTGTTTCTTTTTCCATTCACCTTTTCCTGCCCTGTACCGATTCAGCACTCCCATTCTGTCTGTCTGGAGGGAGACTGACCAGGTTCTGACAGGAAAGTCAACCTTTACAGAATCTATCTAGACACATTTGCATTGCAATAGTTAATCCATTAGTTTCTCAGGATGTAACTATTGGAGAACAAAATAACTTTAGATTTGGTATTATTCAAAAAAAAAATAAGATCAGATTAAGTTTAAAAATTAAATGAAATCCATTAATAATTGTGGACTGGGTTTAGAGCACTGATAATTTTCTACAATATAATAATTTTGTGACTTACTTTTGAATCAGGATCAAGAAATCTATATTGACTAACTATCAAATGAATTCCTAAACTCTGCTCTGTGTTGAAATTCATTGTGCAATTCGTTTTGAAAAAGTAAGGGAAAACAAGAAAATAAAAAGAAATGCACAAAAGAAGATAAAATTATGCTAGAACATAGATTTAAAATATGTTCAGACTCCAGGGAATTCATGCTGTGTATACATCTAAATGACCTTATCCAACAAATCTGAAGATAAAATGAAGCACAGCTGACGACTGCCACAACCACGCTTTCAGTGGCACAAATTCCTTTAAGACCTTCAAGTGAGAAGGTTTCTATACAGTGGCAATCATGACACACGCACAAGAACAAAGTTATTGACATCAGATATTTTCTTGGACAAACTTTAACCTTTAACACTGGAATAACTATCAGTAAGTTAAATTTAAAGTAAATGTAAAAATCTTTTCCACCAAAGGGACATTTTTCCAACCCATTTTTACAAACATCCAGCTGAAACCGGGGCATTATTTATGACTGAGAGACAAATACTTGACTCACTTTGGATGAACAGGTTTCAGTGAAAAAGCAATCTTATCTTCGTACTGATAGTGAAATTACATAAATACAAACCTGATGTCAGCCAAAACTCTACTTCCCTGTGCTCCACCATCACTTCTTATACATTCTCATATTTTTAAGATAAATTCTGAGCCAATTTGGACCTAGAAATATCTGAGCGATACTAGTGTCATGTACCTAACATTATATATTACAACTCAATCATTGTCAGATCATTGTTGATGATTGGAACATGATCATTATTAACTTTATTCTTGAAAATAGTAGAATATGTAAGAAGAAACGGAACCTCACCTTTCCCTCTCTACTCTGCACTGCTGTGGCCCCACCTTGAATATTGTGCGCAGTTTTGGGCAAAACAATATAAGAAAGATGCAAAGCTATTAGAGAGTGTCCAAAGGAGGGCAAGATGGTGAAAGATCTTGAGGGGAATCTGTACAAGGTAGCTTTGCCTTCCCTGGTGATTCAGATCTGTTCCTCCTTGTAAGCCCTCTGTGATGCTCAGTAGACATTAAGGAAACGAACAGGCAGCCAGCAAGTTATTTCACAGGAATAACTCGAAGAGCTAGAGAGAAATTGCACTTTATTATTATTTATTCAGGAGCAATTTGAGATTGTATTGGAGAAATGTATACTTTGTGCTGTGCATATGAAAGCATTCAAATTTGCCTTTTACTGGTTCTGCTGATAGACAAGGACACGTCTATGTTTGGCATTTAAATGAGCAATTATGTTATGTGCATTTTCCTAAAAGGTGAAAAAACACCACAAGTTACTGTCTGAGGAACTTTCTTTTAAAGCTGAGACATATCTTAATAGAATACTAATATTTTATTAGTATATATTAATATATATTTATATGTTCTATTCATATATTTAAAAATGTATATTCCTATGTTCTATTAATGAAAGTGTACATCCTCCATGGAAGTATTTCTCTTAGCTCAGTGTGACTTCATGATGTTAGAAATCAGCAACCATATTAAAAAATGCCAAAATAAAATAAAAACCAATTAAAAAAATAAAATTAATTTGAAAACCAATGAAGGCATAAAGGAACCTTGGCCTATTGAAACTTCATGAATATGACAAAACACTTAGCAATGATAGTGAAACAGTATAGAATGTTCTAGAACTTTGTTTCTGTTGTGTTATGAAAAGTAAGACATATGACATCCTGTCTTCTTTTTCAGATTTCTATGAAACCCTCCACAAACATGCCAATAATAAATCAGAGTACGGATGATGTCAGGTGCAGAAATATTCCACTAGGTGACGATGTCCCTTCTGTAGACAACACAAAGCTATTTCCAAGCAGGAAAATTTTTCTCTAGACCATTTTTCGAATACTCAAACTATGGGGCTTCCATCACTTCTCTCAAGAGACTATTCCACAATTCTAATACATCTCACTATTAGATACATTTTCCTGGTAATAAGACTGAATTTTCCTTTGCTCAATTTCATCCCTGAAAAATGCATCCCTTGGTTGCAGTATGAAACACTTGCTGGTTCAAAGCTAACCAAGTGTCTTTTTGCTTCCACATAGCAGAATAACCTAGAGTGCTCTGGTTTTATTCACTTTATTTTTAAAAATTTTATATGCTATGAAAGTCACCATTTTAGTACATAAACCACAATTTTTTCCAATTCTTCTTTTTTACACGTGGGAATTCCACTTTTCCATTTTCCAAACTCTAGAAAACTGCACCTTTATGTATTGTTAATGGTATGGGTTCTGTCTGCCTGGATTTTCAAAAGCAGTTCACCATATACAGGAGAGTTTAAAAAACTTTCATTCTCTGTGAGTGAGTAGTTTGACTTCTTTAAACTCATAATTTCATGGCCTACTTCCTTATACCAAATGGGCTCAGACATATCTAGTACATACAGGTGCATCCAAGAGGAGCTTCTTCATTAAAATTTTAAATATTTAAATACTACACTTACCCTGTGTAAATTCATCTCCTTGATAAAAAAAAAAAAATAAAAACAAGGGGTAAAAGGAGAAAAAAAGACACATATTATTATTAATGTTGAGCAAAATGTTATATGTCAATTTTTAAATTTTCATTTGACTACCGTATTATTGCATGATTACCCCTGCAGTCCCACATATACCATGATTCTGCTCCTGAGAATATCAGCAGCGTTGCACTACATCAACACAATGGCCTGCACGCAGACACAGGAACTAAAAAGATGTTTTCCTGTTTTGAGGGTGTTTCTGAACCACAGTGTATTCACAGCTGGTGTTTCATTGGGTGTTTGCTACAGTCCATGCGTGTACACATATAAATCATATCTGTTTCCAAACACTGACATAGATGCTCCTGGTCTTGTTTTTTAATAACCTTCAAGGTGTAGGTCCATCTTTGGACCCTCAAATATTTAGAAACATGGGAAGATTGGTGAGAAGTAGATTTCATAAAAAATTACACCTGACTTTGGCTCAGTAGAAAGTGAAATCCAGTGTTCACTGCTGAGAAATTCAGCATGGAAGAGTGCAAAATGAAATGCCGTATGAGTGGCAAACCCTAGAAGTTGTTAAAAAGATATACGTATCAGCAAGGCACAGAGGTTCAGGTATCGGAGCAACATTTGCCTAAGAGAACCGTTTCTGCTTTGGCTCAAGTTTTCTTTAAAATCAGGGTCAAGTGAACTTGTTTTACTAAAACGAGAACTGACCTGAACCTTCACCAGACATGAACTGCTTTGTAAATATTTCAGAGGGGCATGAAAAATGTAAAATTCTGCAGAAATGCTTAAGCATGTATTGCTTGATTCTGCCATCATTGCTCACATCAAATAGTCTCTTACTCTTTGAGTAGTCCCACAAAACATATGTATTTACCCAGGGAATAGTATAGCTGCACAATATAATGGTACAGAACAGCACTATTCTTGCCTACTCCTTTCTTTAGCAGTTAGTGAGGAAGATGTCTCACATACCAGACCTGACAGTAATGCACAATAAAATGCCTAGAGAGAGGTAGATACCACTATGTTTAAAGCAATTTCTGAACTAGACTCTTTTCCAATCTCTACTTTAAGTACAGTACTTAGTTACAATCTGAATACATTTTTTCTATGTTAAAATCTTCTTTTGTCACTGCATCTGTCATACAGCCAACATGTCTGACCCAGATGTACGGAGTGAGCCCAGCAGATTATTTGTCAAACAAATTCTGGAACCTAATATTTGGGTCTTTTAATTTAATTGGTATGCAAATCAAGAAACAAGACAGCATTTGTGCTTGATACAGTTGTCACTTCTAATTCTGGTAACATTCATTATCATGCTTACAGATTTTTTTTCTTATACCCAACATCTGCCAATACTACCTAAACCGCAGGAAGTTGACAAACCTGTGCAAACTTCTTCTCAGTTCTCCCTCTCGCTTTTTGTTATCTGTTCCATGCACACTAATTTTGTGCATCTGAGGCCTCTGCTCGCCAGAATTATGCCTGCTTCCTAACACCTCTGCCTCCAGAGCTTTGGATTTGAAATTGAATAGACACAGAGCCAATTTATCATAGGATGACATGTGTCATGTTCATGGTGTAACCAGAGGGACCTACTGTATGCACTGTATTTATCCTTTTGTTGTCAACACGGACAAAGACAATACCAGCAATAGACCGATATTAAATTTTTAAAACACAATACATATACTTAAATGCTGTTCTGTTAGAGTTGGAATTTTTAAATGTAGTACTAGCTCATTTTGTTTAACACCAGATTTCCTTTGTCAGATAATCATCTGTCATTCAGGCATGCAGCATATTAAAAATGTGAGTACCAAATACCAATATATTAGCAGCAAGTCTTCAAAAAAAATTACATGAATACAAACCATTACATGCATACACTTTCTGCAAGTAAGAAATCATAATCAGATTTAATGACAGCTAACACATATTTATATATATTAATGTTGTTTTTAGCTATATATACACCTAATGACGCATAATGTGTTTGCAAAATAGATGTATAAATACATATATATATATGTGCCTATGTGTGTGCTTGTGTGTTTGCATTTATATATATATATATATATATATATGTATATAATATCGTTTGTTACAGATTAAGATGCAGACAAAATTAGTAGCCTAATTAGCAATGAGAAAAATAAAAAAAAATCTTGAAATATTGAGAGGAGATTGCTACCAGAAAAGTACGTCCAGAGATTTTATTCCCAGAGAGTAAAAATGCAAAGGTTGATGAAATATGCTTTTCATCTCCTGACTCTGAACAACCCCATGGACAGAAATATCCCAAGAACCTTTCAGCTGATTTTCAGGTATGTTCTCTGATACCTTATTCACGTGCTGGCTTTTTTGCTGAGGAATGTCACAAAGCAAGGATGAGTCTACCCTTTCATTGCAATGATAATCTTGAACATGCCTTTATTTTGAATAGTATTATTCCTACAAAATCTTCTTAGTTAAATCTACTGGTTGATTTACAATACTAGCAAGCTGAGTTTGTTGAACTAGCAGCAGAGAGCTATTCAAGGGACAGAAGTTCAGGGCTTTATTCAGGAACAGGTAGGGATCAAGTACAGACTAAGACTCAACCTGAAAGAAAGGGGATAAGACCCATTTCTATATATTTTTTTTTTCATTCAGGAAAACTGATTTTTTTTTCTTTTTTTACGTTTATTCAAAAATGTTTCATATTATAGGATGCATATGAGCTAGTTATTGTGAATTCATAGATGATCAGAAGTCATCAAGGTTAAAATCTATTACTTCTCCTTACTGGATGAATGAATCTGTTTAAACAGGGGATTGGCACACAATATGTAGTGAATAATGACCAGAAAAAACATATTTCACACTAGAGAATTTTTGCTATACAACTATTCCAAAATTACAAAAAAATTTGGTTTTGAACATTTTCAAGAGGGTAAATGATTGCATAATAGAAAAAATTCTGCATTTTCATTTGAGCACATGATATAGTTTCCACTATTACAGTCTTAATACAAATAAAAGAGGAGTGAAAAATGTGGGAATCTTGCTCCACATACATTATTGAGAAATAATCTGGTACCACTCTTTTCTAATTCAGCAGACTGTGGATTTATCTTTTTTTTTTTTATTTGCCAGTATGAGAAACATCCAGTTTTACTCCTGAGGGACAGTAAAGAGTTAGTTGAAGTATTCAAAAATTCAAGGTATATTCAGATTGTCATTTAGACAAAGGATGAAGGGCCTTGGTCTTATTTGGTATCATTCATTTCATCTGCTCCTGGTAATATAAAACCATATTAGAAAAAAGATAAGGTGGAGGCCTGAAAGAAAGAATGAAACAAATAGTTGTTGAAAACAGAAAAACATTAACATGGAATAAACCAAGTAATCGCCATTCTTCGTAATAGTTGCTCTTCTGTAGAAATAAAAAGAAATAGAAAGTTTGGAAGTACATTATTGCAGTAAGTTAGCATAAAAGACAACCAGAACTAGGCGTATTATGCATTTTGTTTTGTTTTATTTTTAAACAATTGGAGGGAGAAAAAGCTTGGATTTAGCAAAGAATTTGCAACTGAAAATTTTCTGACAGTACTGCCTCTGCCCATCTGTGCAAAGATTTTTAGTAACGCAAACATAGCACTGATGAAGAGCATAACATGAAATACCATACATTTGGCTCATTTCAAGATACCAGCCGGGGAGCATGGTTCAAAAAGCATAAAATGACTGTACAAGTTCTTCAGAATAAGTATTCCAGTGGATAGCTGTTAATTGTCAAAATAATCAAAGGTCAGTTCTCACAATCACATACTTGAGATTTTAAAGGAAAGTTCCATTTTCATTATAGGACAGGAAAAAGGAATAACTGAAAATGAGGTTGGGGAAGTTTTTCCTATTCACCCCATACAATCTTCTTAGCTTTTCCCAACACCACAAGTGTACTTCTTCATATATAAGAAATAGCTTGGAACAGCTTTATGTTGTTTATATTTTATGCACAAGAAGATACTGATTTTATAGGATTAGTCACTGGAACAATTAGAATGAGATAGAAAAGGCAAACATTATCAGGCAGAAGTAGGCCAAAATGTCTACAAAGTAGAATGTCTTTATCTGTCTTGTAAAAGCAATATAATTTGGTTCTATTTTACAGTGAATACAGAAAAACATAAAAACATGATGGGGGTGAATTTTATGTAAATGGTTTATAGCACTAATGTTTCAAAACTCCTGCTATAGCTATCTCTTAGAAAATTGATCAAGGTATTTCCTGACCAGAGTCTTGTAAGTGACCTCAAGTGCAAATTTTTGCTGGTTTTGGTGTTCTAAACTATACGTTTGAAAAAAAAAATAGTAAAACAGATAATACTCAACTTCAGTTACAAACACCTGTAGACATAGCACATTTGTTTCGCTGCTAATGAATAACAGGAAATGTATTTCCAATTTACAGAAGTGATACAGTATTAAACAGTAAATTTTTCCTTTCAATTAGATACAACAGATCAGCTGTAACGGTATGTGTGGACCAAATCTGATTTAAATGTTGCTGATAGGAGCACCAGGGAAAGAAGCTGGAGTCTGCATAGCCCTCCAGGCTGGGCAGCAGTTATATCACTGGGGCCTAAATGGAAATGACATTAAAGTGTAAGCTAAGAACAGCAGAAGACAAAACATAAAAAGGGGAATAAAATATATGTACTTCTAAAACTACTTCTCACTAGAACTTTCTCTTGAATTTTTTCTCAAAAATGAGCAATTCTATTATTAGCTGCTATCTCAGATAATTTATGTGCTCTCTACAGATTTGAAAATGTCATGTTTATTAAAGAAAAAAAAAGAAAGAAAAAGTGTGACAAAAAGGAGGAAAAAACCATGGTAGAATCATTAAGGGAGAAAGGGTCCAGCTTACCCCTAGGTATAACCCCATTGCTGCTGAATCATAGTTAGATGGCAGTTTTCTCTATATAGGAAAGCTATATGGTCATTAGTTAAGACTGATGAGAAAATACTGCTTACGGGCAGTTTAGGATTTTTGTCTTTCTCAGATTATTTTCTTTAATAGACAAATAAGGCCAAAATTATTTTATTGGGACACACAAACAAATAAGGAGGTAAATCAGACTGATTTAAGCAACAGACCTCACTATTAACAGTAGAAAGAATTCTCAAGCCCACACTTCCACCTTTGCACAGTAGGTATTTAATTATGTGCAGTGCTGAGAGCAATTCATAGTAACCTTGCTTGGAATTTTCTTAGGATTCATTGTTGAAATCCACACACGTCATCATACAGTGAGTGAAGAAACCCATCAGGCACCACCTTAATCCAGAAGGACATTGATGCTTCCCCCTCCCATAAAAGCCCTGGATCCCATTATTTGCAGAATGTTGGCCTACATCCAAACACTGCAAAAGAGTCCAAAATTCAACAATTGAATAAAAATTTCCTAACTCTGTGCTATTCAACCTAACTTTGTCTTCAAAGCACCAAGAGAAATTTGAAACAGCTCATTGAATGTTTCCTCCAAATACAGAAAGAAAGTGGGGAAGAGAGGTTCTGGAAATGTTTATGTGCAGTTTAAATAGATCAGCTCTACCTCCCTACCAGCCTGTTCAGTGCAGCTGTGAGTTCAAAACAGTGGAGAAAATGGAAGAGGCCTCATTCCAGCTCTTGGATACACGCTCTCCATCCACATTTGGTGAGATGCAGGATGAATGTAACACCAGTGTTTTCAATGACTATGCTTCTAAGGACTTTTATTACGATGTCTGCAGCACCTTTAACATCTGCCCATGCTCTCAAAGTGTCACTGTTCTGAAGGAGAAGGAAAGAGGAAAGACTGACAATTAGAACAGACATGAGTGAGTGCTCACAGTACTGCACATAGAATAACAAACAAAAACAAGCAGTGATGGCTGGAGATATGGAAAAAAGATCACACAATTCTTTCAATACTTTCTACCTCAGCTGGCAAAGTATACAAAGGAAGTAGCAAATAAAGAGCTGAAAAGATGTGAAGCATTCTTTTTTCCCTGAATTTTTACATCTCTCTGCCTTAAGGATGTGCTGATGTCTTCAGATCTAACATGTATCTGTGATACCAGTCTTCCTCAGCAAAGGGCTTGGACCTCACAGAGGAAGGTCTGGTCCTTAATCTCAGGTGCGGGAGGTCTCCTATGTTTCTAGAAGGCCATACCTATACAGCGGTGTCATACATGAGTAATCTCCCCAGGATCATTACAGGACATTGAAGAAGACCAAGGGTCCTCACCACTACCTCTCTGAGGCTGAAGCAATACAGGGATGATGTCAGTCAGATCAAAAGATCATCCCCAGCATGTTCTCAATGTTTTGACTTCTCTTGCCCACAGAGATAGAGCAAAGATGAATTTTGAGTATAATCTGATATGGAGTGAAAGGCCTCTCCATTGCTCACCCTCCAGTTGTGCTACGGAAGGTGAGTACCAGGACGTACTTTGCAGTCTTCTACCACAGGTCCTTGTCACGTGCCTGTTTTGTTCACTAAAATATATCTTTTCAGGGCTATCTGTACAATGAAAGGAAGTAAAAAACAAATTTTAAAAATTGCTAACTTCACAAACAATAAAAGAGTTAAAAGCTGTTGTTCTCTTTCTGGAGGGTTAAAGGTTAGCTTTGTTAACAACAATCCTGTCAGTGACCCTTCAAGCCCTCTCCTGCTCATCAGTCTTAGAGGAAATAGAGATGGAACCTGTGATGAAGATGGCTAATAAGTAAATATTCATTTGTTAATGTTTGATTGAGCTATTTACAAATGTATCTGGTAGTACGTATCAGCTACATCTATTTCATATCGCAATGATGTTTTCGCATTATTGCTTTGGGTAAGAAGGAGGTCTATGAATTATTTACCCATTTGTGTAGCTGGTCACTGTTGAGTAATCATGGGAATCCTCATATATCACTTACCATCCAGCTCACAGAAAATCTGATACTTTATGACAATTATCACTAATCACAGAAAGACGACAAAAAGTAAGCATAATTAAAGAAAAAGAAAAAAAAAAACGCTGCTGAAAAATTTCAGAAGAATTTAGATAAGAATATCTCCAGCCCCTGAGATATTGCATTACCAATTTCAAGGAAAGATTGGGATATCTAATAATGAAGATAAGAAGATGGACTTAGAAACAATTGTGTTTCTAACCACCTCCCACATATTATTAATAGGTTAAAATTGAAACTAATGGGTATCTTTTCTTTCTGTGAATTACACTTAGCCTGATGCTGTTATTCATACGTATACTGGATTCATCTTCATTTTCCCAAGTCCCTGATTCAATGTATCCTGTTTCTTTGTTTCATATAAATCATAAAGCAGCTCAGATGGGGTGAAGGGTAACAGGTCCTGACCAGGATTTTTGGTTTAAGCAGGATTGTTTGTGCTCAACAGGGTGCTGAGAAATTGCCCAGCACATTGTAGTGTGAGGAAAGTTAACAAAGAAGCATACATGCCACACACCAGGTAATGAGCAAAACACTACATTTTTTATTTTGATGTACGCCTTTGTCACTTGACAGTGTAATTTCTCCAGCCACTGGCAAAGTTACTTTGTTTTTCTTTATAGTGACACTCTCATACCATTTATCTCTCCAAGTCTACATATTAAAAAAAAAATTAAAAAAAAAAAGAAGAAGAAGGCAGAGAAACTTGATTCTCTTTATTTGGGATAGGATGAGTGACAGTATCCACAGTGTGTGGATTGGATCCCTGCTGTGTCAGAGAAACACCAGTCGGCATAGTAGAGACAGTTAAGTTACCATTGACTTGTCAAATGTTAACTTTATTTTCTAAGACAGGTTCTGGCTTATTTCAGCTGAAAGTGCAGTAAAAAAAACCAGAATTGCTCTACATGCTGCCACAGATCAGGAATGGGAGCTGTTATACCTGTGCCTGCATCAGATACTTTTCCAAGCTTCTTAGGGTAGCCAAATTGCTTATACATAGGCATATAAATAGACGTGCATACTTAAGGCCAGTCTCATCCATGGACTAATTTTGGGCTGTTTTTGGGAAGAGCAAAGCAGACACTCAGAGAGCTTGGACTAAGATGTGAATTAGCTAATGACTACAGAAAGAGTTCCTGCCTTGAAAAAACCTACATTACATGTGCAATTGTCGCTGAGATTACTCTAGGTCTCTGAATAAAATTAATAAGGAAACACATATAAAGAAGACATTCTCTCCATCCTCAGGTAAAATATCACGAGTGTTTTTACATCTACTAGGTCTAGCCTTTCTGATGTAATTTTGCTGCATTTTTTTAACTGACCTTCTCTTTCTATAGGTGTTAAAGCCAAGGCAGTCTTTTGCAGTTCTTGAAGATTATCTTCTGCTTTAATTTCATATCAGGGAACTCTCAAATTTATTTCAAAGGCTAGTTACATCTCAACATTTATTTTTAGTTGGTTTTGTGGCAATACTGCAATTAGAATCTTTCTGTAGAAGCCAGAAGTGTCAGAAGACCAGGGTCCCCTTCCACTCCACTTGCTGTTCCTGTATGCCTCCTCTTCTCTCCTTGATTTATGCTCCTGAACTTTGATGATCTGTAACCTCTCAAGTAAGCAACTGTCCCAACATTATCTTTTTCTCTGCTCTCCTGGACATTACTAGGTATTTAGATCAATAGACATAGTGAAGATCTCATGAATTCTTTGCCTTAATAACAATCTTAATGGCAATTTTATCACTTTATGCTCCAGAATACCTTCTTTACTCTTTCTGCCACCAAATATTTTCACATTCATCATTAAAATGTTTAACATGAAGACTATTTCGTTTTAGTTGTGCAGAAAAAATAGGCGTTTGTGATTGTTTGTGTTACAGAGATCATGTTATCAAACTTTTGTGACAAATATTTATTTACGCAGCTAAAGAAAAAAAAAAACCAAACAAGTAATCCCTTAGTGGTTTGAAAATTACTTCATTTCTTTACTTATATACTAAGTAGGTTGAGCAGAATACAACCCCTGAATACCTGAATTCAAATAATCTATTACGCTGTGTTGCTTACTAGAAATGAAATGCCAACATGCATATGCACAGCTGGTGTGGAGCCACTACCACAGAGATAGCTTCCCAATAGTAGTTAGACCAACTATTAAGAGGCAGCAACTACAGAGAAAAGGAGATAAAATGCAGTACACAGCACACAGTGGTGTAACAATATTGAAATATATTAGGAATAAAATACTGTGCTGTCAGACAATACCCAGGTCACCAGTTCCAAATGAAATCAGTTTCCTTTGATGAATAAAGTATTCATGCTGTGCTATGTATTTCGCTTCCTTTCCACTCAGATGTGTTCCACTATGACTGCATATGAACCATTTCTTCTCCTAAGTTACTCTGGAAAGAGGAGGGGTTCAACTCTTTTCATAGTAATACAAACTAGTCATTAGACATGAAAGCACAGAGTTGATAAGACTGTAGAGCTAATCAAGGGATAAATAATATTGAAATGTCTCCTTGCAGTATTTTCCCAAAGAAAATCATCATTCAAATAGTTGAAATTTGTTTCTTCCTGCTCAACTGAGGAAACACAAATTAAATCATCAGTACCCTTATCATCTCTCATGGCCTACTCTCATTTCCTCAGGAGCTGTTGTACTGATGCTTTATGCATAAGGTGCTGGAAGTTGAACTTTCCTCCTTCCCATGGGTTATCAAGTCATCCTCTGACCCTTGTTACACCCTTTCCCATTTGACTGTGAGCTACAATAAACAGGCTGCATGAACTGCTCCAACCAGAGCTGCCTACTTGTGTTTTCATCCTTTACAAGGGCCTCCTTTTGCTTCGTTTGGTGAGTTTTCAACCAATTATATTGTGGGATAGAGACAGCAGAGGACTGAAGTAAATAGAAGTGGGATGTGGATCAGTACAATTTCTCTGAATTTGCAGCCAAGTTTCCACTCTGTTTTGAGAGGCTTTGCCTATAAAAGCATCAGATCTATTGCATTTGCAGCAGAGTGCATATAGACTTTTAATCTAGCCACACATCATGAGCAATTCCACAGTATGGGATCCAACGAAAACACAAACGTGTACCACTATTTCAAGCTTTCTTAGATACAATGGTAGTCCAATCCATCCTACAGAACTAAAAAATGATAAGTCAACAAAATTATAAAACCTAAAAGTAATCCCCACCCACCCACAAACATCAAGTCATGAGTGGAATAGGTACAAGGAAAAACAAATACAGGTTTGCCAAACTTAAAAATGTTCTAATATGGGACTAGTTAATTGCTACTAGAGCTAAGGAGACAGGAAACTAAAAACAGGAGCCGGAAATAACTGAAATTTTAGTTACCATGTGAGAATTACCACAGCATCTCTTTCCCTTTAACACAGAGGTCTTGAAAACTTACCTGTGATGAGTCACAAGGAAGACTGCATTGACTCCACAGGCCGTGACTAAGTCCTGAAGTTTTCTGAACAGGCAGTATTGTGTTTCTGCTGTTACATTACCTGTTATTTCACCTTTCTTATATCACTTCTTTTCTTTTTTTGGTTTGTAATTAAAATTCACTTGAGCTGCTCTTTTGAAAAGGTAGATATAAGCCTCCAGTTGGTCCAAGGGTGCCACTTTAAGGCAGAATAAAAATGATATACTTCCGTTGCCTTTCCAAAGGAAGACAGCTGGAAAAAACCCCAACATGAGAAACCAAAGCTCTATCTTCTCTTCTTGCAGCTCTTTTCATTTTTTACATGCATCTGTTTTCATCTCAAGGTAAAGTCAGAGATCAATAACAATATATATAAGTATATATAAGTGTTTATATAAGTATAAACAATCTCAGCCCTTCTGAACAATGTTTTACTCATTAAGGAGACCTATTCCCATCTCCAAAAACTGTCAAGTTCCAAGGTTCAAGGAGGTTCAAAAAGAAACCCCTGGAAAAAAAAATCCTGTATTTAGAAAAGTAATAAGGTTTTTTACCTTTAAACTTTTATTAATGCTTCATATATTTGGTGACTGAAGTTATTTTTATGTATCTTTAGTAAAACTTATGAACCATATTTATTTTAAGACTTCATGCATGCTAGGCTATGCATATTCAATGTAATGATGTCAAGATTTTTGACTCTGAGGGCTGCTTACAATGAAATAATACCACATAACTCTTAATTCATCTTCTACTAGCACCTTCCTCCCATCTCTGCAGCCTATGAATATTCTTCTTCCTTTTCTTGGTAAGCTGATCAAAACTAGCAGATCCTCTTCCTAATGCTTTCTGACTCTCCTTAGTGATTCTTCACCTTATCACCCTTACATTTTCTCTTGCCCTGAAGATCTTAAGCCCTGAAGCTGTTTCTAGTTGCTAACAAATAGACAAAAAGCAACCAAGGTAGTAACAAAATGTAATTAACAAAAGAAAGCAATTTCGTAACACTTCAGTCAGACTTACTTTGCTTATATTTTAGTGAATTTCTGAAGCAGACCTGAAGGTCCATTTGGGTCTTGTAAAAAAGAGAAAGTGTTTTTGTCAAAAGCAATCAGGAATAAACTTTTTAAAACGAAATTTAAGGAAGGATTCCAGCAAAGAGTGGTCAGCACTACTATTCTTGAAACGTAGCCAGCTCAAAAAATTTCAGTCCATTTCTCTTCAGCAAGTCTGTTTTCAACCTCTTAACTAAAGACCAGTCACAGGTGTTCAAAAGAAAAAAAAATAGACCTCGTGCCTCGTGCAGAGAAATAGGAGTACAAAAGATACTATAATATAAAAACAATATATCACAAAGCCAAAACCAATATCAACAGTATTCTCCTCAAAAAAAAAAAAAAAAAAAAAGTGTCGACAACAGCATTTCAGCTGCCAACTAAAAAAACACAGTAAGTTCATATTAAGGACAGAATCTTCACAAAAGCAACACACCCGTTAAGAACAAAATATTTGTCTAAGGAAGGTAATCAATTAAACCTTTTCTGATGTTTTACTGCATTTAAATCAGCTCTTTTCTAAAACTAGACAAAAAATTGCAAATCATATTTCTTTGTGCATGTAATCTGTTTAAAAAGTATTCCTTTTTATTGGTTGTTTAGTTGGGGTTTTTTCTCCTTAACAGGAAATTGTCATCAGAGTTGAATTCCACCCAGTTTTCTGATTCCATCTTTCTGTTGAACAGACATGTAAGCTTCATCAGGCCATTAAATTTTGGGAATAGGAAAGTCATCACAATCAGAAAAAAAGAAAACTTTCAAATTTTCAGAAGTGCAAGACGGTTCATGGCAGTGAAGTGTTTCACGACTAGACAAATTCTCCAAGAGAAAAAAAGGTTAGAGTTAGCACAAGAACTGTAGAGATGAAAAAATCATCAAGGAACAACAATGGACTTGTTATCAGCTGTTTATGTGGCCTTGGATAAAAAACTGAACTACTCTGTACCTTTCGTTTACTCTGTTAAGCAAGAAAAAAAAACTTCTGTAATACATGAAAATAACACAAACATTTTGTGATTAATGAACGCCACTGCACAAAAGGAGAGAACAGTATTTTTTGTGTTTACAACTGAAGACTCCTAAAAGTATTCACAGATCATAGTCCCCTGCATTTTTAGCGTAAAACTGAAGGATGACTTGGGAAGGCAAACTGTATTTTTATTTCCCTGAGAAGATGATGTCAATATGAACATTTGGATTTTCTCCATATGGGTTGATTAGTATAAACACAAAAATTTTAAGAGATCTGTAGTTCTGGTCCAACCTGTTGAAAGTTTAATACTTGACCACTTGATGTCCTCTGGCACTTACTCTATACACCGAAATTATCTTCTTGCTCCAGTTCTCTATTTGAATTAAGTTAAACTTACTTATCTTTTTAAGTTGTCTGCTTATCTACCTTCGGAAAGGAAGTGGAAAGATACAACTAACGCATGCAAGGCCAGGTTACCGGGTAGCTCAGGGGTCAGCTTGCTGCATCCTCAGTGAGGCGGCGACAAAGGAGTTTGAGGACCCCACTGCCCTGAGAGAGCTTCCCCTGGGCAGATGATCAGGTGCACAGGTGGAGGCAAAGAAGGAGAGAGGGGACTGCTTGTATGGTAATCCACATGACGGTTTATCAGCGCAGAGGGACAGGAAAAAAGAGACAAATTTTAATGAGGGGATTAAACTTATATACGGAGGGCAGGACAGGAAGGGGTAAGGGAAACAGCCAATAAAGTTGGAGATAAAAGGCAGGGTGACAGCTAAGGGAACTAATGAGGATGGGACACAGGAGGGACTTGGAGGAAGAACCAATGGAGTGTTGAATAAAGCAGAACTTTCTAGAACATATACGTATTAATAAAGGGGAATGAATATTAATAACTTCATACATAAAACAGGGAGGGGAAAACATGAACCAACCATAACTAAATATAAAAAAATATGGAACTGAGGGATCGTGGGCTCTCACCCGAGCCAAGGAGTGAGAGAAGGGGCTTAAGCCTTTGACCACCACGGCTTGGGGTTGGTGTAGCCCTTAGAGGTCTGGGCAGCTTTGACCACTTGCACTGCCACATACCACTACAAATCTTTTTCTCATCTTGTTAGTGCTCCCCTGAATGAGGTAGGTCTTCTGACAGTTCATGAATGTGTAAGTGCATTGCAGCTTTGAGACTGGGAGACTACAAATGGTCGGTTAGTTCTGCCTCTTCAAGTGCACGTAAGGTATCACAGAATCACAGAAGTGGTCAGATTGGACGGGACCACAGCGGATCATCTTGTCCAACCTCCCTGCTCAAGCAAGGGCATTCTAGAGCATGTGTCACATTCCACTGCGGAGAACTACAAGGATTTCTTTTAAAAATGGATGGTCGGGAAGGAAATGAAGCCAAACAAGGCAAACCCTGTATCTCAGAACCGTTTATTGATAACAAGAAGGAGAAGAAGTTGCCCAAACGAAAGACAGCTAGAAGAGACAGAAAGGAAGAAAGGGAAATGGAAAAGGACTGGGGGAGAGGAGAGAGGAGGGACAGAGAGAACAAGAGGGCGTTCCCACCAGCGAGTCAGGGCAGTGCTGTCAGCATCCAGGCGGTGAGGGATGCGCACGCTGCCCGCCTGTGGCCGGGCTGGGTTTCAGCGAGCCCGCGGGGCTCCCGGAGGGGCGCGGCTCCACAGGCGGCTCCCGCTGTGACCGCCCCGGACATGGGGTGAGTGGGAGCTCGGATGGGAGCTCCAGGACCCTGCACAGGGTCGCGGCGACCGGCTGGATCAGGGCAGCAGGGCGGGCAGTGATGGCACGGCAGGGCTGGAAGCAAGCAGCCCGGGCAAGGACACGGGGCGAAGCGGCAGGGTGGCGGTCAGGGGCACAGGAAGGCAGCACAGGTGAGAGGGCGAACCAGCGAGGGCAGGAGAGCCAGAAGGCAGGGCAAAGGACGGAGCGAGCGGGAACAGCAAACAGTAGCAAGCCCCCACGAGCAGCAACGCAGGTAGTGTTCATACCCCCCTGGCCCCTCCCAAAGCCTGCCCACTAACAGGGAACCATTGGTCCGGTCCAACCTTTCTTTGCCATCCACTGGTGGAGACCTTTTCGCGCCTTGATTGGAGAAACCCCTGCACAGTGTCTCCTACTGCCTGCCTCATGGGAGGTGTTGCCAGGCAAAGTCCTCCTGGACTCAAGGCTTCTTCTGGTTGCCTCCTGCACGTGGTGCATGTGCACCCCTCCTCCACATGCCTGACAACCATTGTTGAGGCATAACAAAACTGAATCGGCTCCTCACAACGTGGCACAGAATTGTGCCCAGATGGTTCTGGAATATCTCCAGTGAGGGAGACTCTACAGACTCTCTGGGCAATCTGTTCCAGTATGTATCTTTACCTGCACAGTAAAGAAGTTCTTCCTCATATTAAGGTGGAAGTTCCTGTGCACCAGGTTCTGCTCATTACTTTGTGTCCTAGTGGTTGGCACCACTGAGAAGAGCCTGGCTCCATCTTCTTGGCACGACTTCTTTAGATTTTTATACATAATAATGAGTTTCTCTCTTAGTCATCTCAAGGCTGAACGGGCCCACCTCCCGTGGCCTTCCCTTTTAAGAGAGATGCTTCGGTCCCCCAGTCATCCTCACAGCCCTCCCCTGGACTTGCTCCAGGAGCACCACATCTCTCTTGTACTGAGGAGCCCAGAACTGCTCACAGTACTCCAAATGTGGCCTCACCAGGGCTAAATCAGGATCAGGATCACCTCCCTCTACCTGCTGGCAATGCTCCTTCTAATACATCCCAGGATTCCTTTGGCCTTCTTGGCCACACGGGCACACTGCTGGCTCACGGACAGCTAGTTATCCACTAGGATCCCAAGGTTCTTCTCCTCAGAGCAGCTTCCCAGCAGGTCAGCCTCCAGCCTGTGCTAGTGCCTGGGGTTTCCCTCCCCAGGTGCAGGACCCTGCATTTATCCTTTTTGAATTTCAGAAGGCTCTTCTCTGCCCATCTGTCTAGCCTTTGGAGGTCCTTCTGAAGGGCTGCACAACTCTCTGAGGCATCAGCCACTCCTCCCAGCTCTGTGTCATCAGCAAACTTGCTGAGGAGGCACCTGACCCTTCATCCAAGTCATTGATGAACAAGTTAAACAGCACCGAACCCAGCACAGAACCCTGGGGCACAGCCCTAGTGACAGGTCTCCAGCAGATCTCAAGTTCTGTACCACTGATCACAACATTCTGGAATCTGTTACTCAGTCAGTTCTCAATCCATCCTTGTATCCATTCATCCACCCTACACTTCCTCAGTTTGCTAACGAGGATGAGAGACAGTGTCAAAAGCCTTTCTTCATTGCTTATCTTCATTGACTTTTTTAACAGTTTAGGAGCTGACATAATTAAGTATTGATATTGATATACTACACATATTTCAGTGTGTGATAGTGCTAGAAATTTCTGTGCTGTATTTTTAAATTTACACCACTGTAAATATGGTTAATATCTAGTTTTCACTTTCATCAAAATCCTGTGTGCCATGAGACAATCTCATAGTAAATTCTGGAGTGAAGACTGAAGTGAAGACCTTCGTGTCCTGGGGTTATCTATTTCTGGATTTTACAGTAAATACAGATGCCATAGTAACAATCAATAAAATAAAATGTTGCTTGTCACTAGATTAGACTTGAAAGTCACTAATATATTTATTATACCTACCAAATTCCACATATTATAACTGCTTGCATAGATCCCTAGTAATGTAAAGTAAGATTTTTAATTCTAAATTTAAGCCCAATGTGACTTTGAACACTTGAATATTACCCTCTCTTTAGTATACCAAAGCTTTTCATGAACATAAGAAATTAGAAAGCCACAGATATATATTGATAAATGTACATATAAGTGTGATTTCCGGGTTTTGTCCTGGATGGGAAAGAGAATTCTTTTTAAAAACTCCTTTATGAAGAAATGATGGGAAAAGAATTTGAGGAAAGGGGGAATCAAAATGGTGATTTTTAAATCAACATGGAACTGGAGAAATAGTTCTAGTGAAGGGAGGAGGAAGAAGAAAAAGGACGCAGGCATGCCTCTGCGCCTCTGAACAATCTCTGCTTCTTTTATACAAAAAATACAATTTTAAGCATTCCTTTTTCATTTCAGCAGGAAATATAAAGAAGAGTAGGCAATGCATTTTTTTATTGTTTTATATACCTAAGTACTTTTGACTTTATGCATTAATAGATACAAATGAGTTTGTTCAGGAATAATTAAATGGAGCAAAATTAGGCATGATGAGGAATATAAAAACTGAATGACCTCTCATGAAAAATGACTGTTTGACTACATAAGTGATAGAGTTTAGATAAGTACAAAAAGTGTGGTTTTCTGTGCTAGAAGGTCAAGTTGCACTCATTAAGAAGTCCATTTCAAGATGGTCCTGCTTACCACTGTACCAAGTAATGAAAACCTCAGCTGAAATGGCTGAACACAAAAAACGGTTATGAAAGGTCACATGCCAAACAAGCCTCAAAATTAGTGACTATTGAAATGAGACAGTCTTCAGGCTCTCACTCTGGTTCTGGATTCTGATATAAAGCTTCAAATTCAGATATTGATGGCAGTAAAAGCAAAAAGACCAGGACTCAGTACAGGCAGTACCAGGGATGACTAGATCATTCATGAGGTGTTATATATCTATTTATTCAGCTTCCAAAAAACTTTCCCAAGCCTATGCCAAGTTCCGTGTTTCTACAGTGCTATCAATATATTGTAACTAAGGAGGATAAAATACAATCAATTCAGTGACTATAATGAAAATATATGAAGATAATGCAAAATAGACACTTCCTGTCTATATCTCGGCTGGAGGAATAACTACTCTGGTAACTTGACTTGTTTCCTTTTTTTTGAAAACTCCTTGTTTGATACCTAGGTTTTTGTCATTAAATAAAAAGAAAAAATAGGCTTCACGAAAGAATGGTAGGACAGACACGTCTTCAGATAGGTTCTCTCATTAGAAAACAATGAGTTTCCAGTTACTCTGGCAGTAACTTTCACTGATAATTATCTGGAAAGGACCACTGGTGTTTTAACACCACTGGTGTTAAAAATAAGTATGTATTTTACTACCATACAGTATCACTTAGCAACCTCCAAATTAAAAATTGAACTCTTTTTCCTGCAGTTACTGACCAACATTTTTTTGGCAGTTTTATGTACTGTTCCAGTTTTCATCCTTTTAACAGCAAGGAAATGAGGACAAAGAATAGAAACTATGTTATTGTTCATTGCTTTTTCTTGCTCACAGAGCTCGTGTATGGAAGTTGATTCCATGAAATGTCAAAGCCACCTCATCTAGAGTTTATAGGCCAAAGCAATACTAAGAAATCTGCTAAAACATACAGGATCAGATAAACCAATGAGAAAAAGTAAGTAAACATCAAGATTATTTTTTCATCCATTTAATCTGATATGAAACAACACAAATGTTATTATACCATTACGTAACACATTTTCTTTGTTGTAATAACTATAAGATACTTTAAATCTCAAAACACATATGTGTCTTATATAACAGTGGGATCCAATTTTCTGACATTTTCACAAATATATTAATTGACATTATCAAGATGCTTTACAATTCAAGTTCTCTTCCTCAAGATTAGTAATCATCAGAATTAGATATTAAATAATCAGCATTAGTTCGTCCTTACAAACAATAAGTGAACTGTAAGAATTATGAACCAATAATAATATAAAAAGACAATGAAAGACAACAGATATTATTTACATACAATCTATTAATTATTTTAAGTTTTTGAATTATCACTGTATATTTAGACTCTTAATTTGCACACAAATGCCCTCAATATTAAATGGGGATATTATATTATCACTATTATTATTAAATATGGCACAACAAAAGCAGTCACACTGTTTATTTATAATGGATCGCTAGTGCCCCCTTCTGATACAAAGTAAGAAGAAATATCAAAGTTTTGCAGAGTACACTTCATGTTATGCTTATGCGATTTCTTTTAGTTATGTTATTTTTAACACAGGAAACCTATCATTACACTAGTTATAAACTGTCCAGTCTTGCATTCGCAACCCTAAGCACATTCACATTATTAAACTATATTGTAAAAGAGAGAAGAAAGATAAATAGGAATAATTAAGTCATGTGCTATCAAAAATATATGAATAGCCTTGTATTTTTGAGTGTGTCATCTTGTAGTATAACTTCTGGAATAAGTCTCAATTTATATTGGGTTTGGGGTTTTTTAAATAATGGAAACTCTTTATATGTGTACCTGGGAAAAAATAAACTGGAGCTACAATCCAGAATTAATCACATTGAATGTCATATTGCCAGGTTTTGTACAGAACTGGTGCCGAGGAGAATAAAGACATGCTCATTCATTACAGCCCCTTCTCTTTGACTTAATATAAAGGGCAAAAAGCAGCATGACAGATTTAAAAGATATTGTCTGCAGCATTGATTGCACTACATCGATACTTTTTTTGTAGCTGCATCTTGATGGTGTTTTGTGTGCAAGCTTTATGTTCATTCCTTGCATTATTTGATATTATTTACTCCTTTTCTTGGATTACAATTATTTCCTAGTAATTACCAAACTGAGGGCTTAATCCACATATTACAATAGTAAGGAAATTACGTCCTAAAAAAAAAAGTTTCTTCTTAATTTGAAAAAACATTCATTTTCTCATAAAGACATAAAAAAAGCATTTTTGAAATTTTTTGGTGCCTTGATCTGGCCTTTTTTTGTTTGTTTAGTATTTGTATATATTTATACACTCTATTAATGCTCTGGGACCTTCTGTAAAAATACCACAAACAAATCAACAGCAGGTTCCAGAGATACAAAGAGGATCCTGCTTCTTTTCTGGGAGCTGTTCGTGCAAAGCTAGTCCACAGTCCTTGAGATGAACACCAGGAACAAATTACTGCTGTAATCAGAAGTGTCGACTTAAAACAGGAACTTAATAAGCTTGAAAGCTAGTATTTATTGAGGCTAAGCATATGTTTTGGCTGTGAAGTGGCCTCTCTCAAATATTTTCATAGTAATTCTTTGGAGAAATAATGCTCTCTTTTAATTTGATGTTTCTGCTTTCTGCATCTGGGTCTGAACATATTCCCTCTCACCGTAATCACTTCACACACAAATATCAAGAGATTCAGTTTTCTGACATAGCACACTAGCTTCTGCTAACTCTTGCACTAAATATATTTGGATCTGTGCTTCGTGTCACAAATTTTAAGAGGCTGATTTCATGAAATATGGCAAAACCAGAAGCTATAGATTTCACCGACAACCGCAGATAATTTTTTTTTGACAGAAATCAGAAAAGTGTTAGTTATTTATCAAAATCCTGCCTTTTTCAATGAGAAATTTTAGCATCCCTGTACTATAAAGCATATAAGTTTTCTGTCAAATCACATTTTTCCAGGCAAATCAACAATATGAAATACATATGTTGTATATGCACTCCTCAAATTCACCATTTTTATTTATTGGCTCTGTCTCCTTACTTGTCATTGCACCACAATTACAGAAAATGAAAAAGATTTTAAAAAAGAGGTATTTTAAATAACAAATTCCAGTTTGGAAATTTTCTCTGCAAAAACAAATTGCATTCAGGAATTGCTTTGCTTCATCTTCTTCGTGAGCATTTCCACTTTACATTTCTAAATCAACTCCAACATTTTTGAGACTACATGACTGTCACATTTTGGAGCTTGGATATTTTTGTACTTAGCTAAATACATCACTTCCATTACTCCAGAAAAGAGGATGCTGGTGGAGAGACACCATTTCAAGACAGAAAATATCATATTAACAGGCAACAGGTGACCAAGCTGTCTGAGCTTGTCAGCTGAGCCTGACCTTTGAATTGTCATGAAGTATGAACACTAAAGGGAATCATTTTTTTTACAGCCAAAAGATGCAGAGGGAGCGATGCAGAGAGGAGTGTACCAATACATTGTGAGATTTCTCTTTCAGTGACATACTGTCCTTCCAGTGTTGCGTGAGGCACAAGGCTGTAAATCAGATATATGTCTGCCATTCACCTAACAGACGGTTATACTGCAAAAATGCTGTGGCTTATGAAAATAAGTATTTAAAAAAAAAAAAATTAAATAGCCTAGGATGAATTCAAGAAAACAGTTCAGATGAAATTGTGCCAAAGAGGTTCTTCCAAAGCAAGTTTTTAGTAGCCGTATACAATTACGGAGAAATACCCCAAATGTTGCATATTTCTTAAAAATTTCACTTTATGTTCTCTCTCTTGGCTGAACTTCCTAGTCTGTAGCACTGCAATTTTTAAGGCTAATTTTAAAACTGACTGAAAGAAACCCTAGCAGTGATTGTAGCAATTTGCCAAGAGTAAATGAAAATAGAGTTGCAGTGGATAAAACTAGATGATAACACATTATTGCAAGGATCAGTGATCAGCATAGACTATTGTGAGAGACCAGATGATAACCAATTAATTTTTTTTTTTATTTAAACAGTAGAATGGAAAACTTGCATAACCTAAGCTTCTTAGTTATAATATCATTTAATTTTATTTCTTCAGTCTGGCAAGAAAACAAGAGTCCAAGCAATAACATCTGCATGAAAAAAAATAAAGAATCATAAACCAAACAGAAAAATCATTCAGAAATGGCTCTTCACAAACTCATCAAAAGGGCTTTGAGGTACAAGACAGCAAATGACTTTTTATGTAGGAATAAGACTGCAGCAGGAAAAAAAAGATACTGCAGAGCAGAGTGCTTTAACATATTAGCATGTGGGTCACACACTGGGACCACAACACGTATGATAGAGCTCAGCACTCGCACAAAAAGTAAATTTCAGCTTTGTAATTCATAGCTTGTTGGCTGCTGGGCAGCTTGGAGTCCATGGGTGACATGGGTGTTTGGCACGTGCCAGGCTCAGTTCTGGTTTTACGTGGTTACCATCACTGCTTTGGTTTCCCAGTGTCCATGCTGCAAGGAGAGATTAGGATCACAATCACCACATGCTTAAAATTTGATTTGCACCTTATATTCAGCAAGAACATTTTTAGTGAATCTTGCCTGACCTACTTTCTATAGAAAATGCTTATATGTAGTGGTTCATGCGATGAGTGGTTCATGTTGGTGAACCACAAAGGTGGAAAGAAAGGCATGTCTCTTGTACAGTCTCACAAAACCAACAGGTAGAGGGATCTTCTCTATCATCTAATCCTGTTCGAGGCCCTTCCATTCTACTTCATCCTAAATCACACGTGCAGCAGCAGCAGCTCACCTGAGGCAACAGAGCTTTAATCCACCAGTATTTATCCAGCTGGAAGAAGTTGGTCCCAGAATGAGAAAAAGCTAAGGCCAAAAATTCCCCAGAATTTATAGGTCAGGGAAGGTAATGCAAAGGAATCCGAATTTATATTATTCTGTCCTTATTGTGCTGTCTCTGGTAAAGTCTACACACACTATGGCAATTAGTCCATATGCAATGCCTCCAAGTGGGAGTACATATTTGCTTTGGCTGACATCAATGGAGTGTTTGGATGAGTCAGAATTGGGCTATTTCTGCTTATCAGCCAATGTGTGACAACGTGGCTCCATCCTCTTCTACCATCTTTGTTCAAAGTTGAATAGTTTTTTGGTTTTTTTCACACAATGGCCTCAGCTTTCTCGTACCTTCCTGTGCAAAGGGTCGCATGGCTGAAAAGAAACTGCGAAAGGATGAAAAGGCTGGCTTAGCAAGCTAGGAAATAAATCAGTAACATAAGGAGAGAAAAGGAACAACTAATTTGTTAGGGGGGAAAAAAAAACCCTTGCATTGCCTTGAGCAAGATGCAAGCTCAAATTCTTCTAGCTCTGACCCGTATACTTTCTGCAAATAGATCTCCTTCACAGAAGATCCCAGATACCTGGGGACAGCCAAACACATACCAATACTTTGAGACTTTTGCAAATTATAATTGCAGTAGTTCACATGAAAATGGCATTCACTAGCCTGATTTTGATAGCTGTAATTCAAGCTGGTTTTGCTGCACTCTCAAGGTCAGGGGTTGTGAACAGGAAGATGCTGTAACTGGCTATGACTGTTTTCAGCTGGAGTTTTAGATTTTATAGGGAAGACTAAGACCCAGATTCCTGTATGTCCCTTTAGAAGTTCAGGGTGCATTACTAGACCCTTTCTCATAGTCTTCCAACTTCCTCACATTTATGACAGACCATAAGGTTACAGGAGAACCAAAAACTCAGTGTAGCTTTTGAAGTTGGCACACTGTGCCTAGTAAATGGGAAAAATGAACAGCACTCAAGCTGCTGCACTGAAGATAATCACTCTGCATTATTCTAAACAAATTTTAGCAGCACTGTTCCCAAAACAAAAGAGAGGACTGCCTGAAAAGATATTGGGAACTTAAAATCCTTAGCTTGAAGAACCGTTGCAGAATATGTATTGTTTTGCAGTTAGAAATGTGCAACTGACAGTAGAAATGTGTATGTGTCTGTGTATGTCTGCTGTGTGTGAAGTCTAGAGGGATTATTCCATGTTAATGAGAGCCAAGGAATTCCTCTAGCAACATCTTGTCTAAGTGAGAATCACATAATTTAAAGCTGGCCAGTGGCAGCTTTAACTTACATGCCATTTTCAAAATTGCTTTTTTTTTTCTACTTTTTGAGGAAAGAAAAGGTATAACTATACTCATTTTTGCTAGCCCCTTCTATTTTGCAAGTCCACTAACCATTCCACAGAGCAGAGTTGCACCCTTCTTAAATCCTTCAAGTGGAGTACATGCTATTTCCCTAACGGACAAATACTGATTTTGCAGAATGAAAGTGATAATACTACACAATGCTTCCCCCAAGTCTATTAAATGAAACTCCAGGCTATACCGTCTGTAAATCACAGCAGATTACGCTCCCAGGGTTTGTATTCTTCCTTTTCTCTGACTCCCTTCTTTCTTTTTCTATAAAGCAGTGTGGAAAGGGATGTCTTTCAATAAAGAGCAGTTGTTCTTTTCATTAATTTATTTGTTTTAGTGTCCCTAGCCACTGGAAAATGCGATAAGTCTCCCAGTATATTTTCTAAAATCTGTAAATAAATATAGATTAAAATAGAGGGCCTTTCTGTCTGTAGCCACTCAAATCTGTGGGAATTTCTTTCTGTCTCTCCATACAGTAAATAAAAGTCTATAGTTCATAACACTTTATTATAATTTAATTCACAATTTCTGCCATTTTACAAAGCAATTGCTTAATAGTACTCATCAAGTGTCCAAAACTGTAGCATGTAGCTGCAGAAGAGCTAGCTCTTACTTGTTGAGTAGCTCTGGACAAAGCTCTTGTTTTAGGTGAATTTTCTCAGCTTGAGCATTGCTTCAGAAATCCCCATCTAGGCTGGACATGGATATAACACAAGGCTGCAAACTTTACCCAGTAAAATGTGTCACTAAGAACATCTGTATAAGAAAACATAAACTGCAAGACAAAAATCAAGATCTTTTTTACTACAGTTTTAATTGGATTTAAAATATTTTTCACTACACCAGTACAAATTAGTCCATCCTATAGTATTGCTGATAGGAGGGGAAATGTGTATTAATGATACAGTTTGAGTATTCACAACATTTCCATCCCTAAACTTTTTGCCATGCCAAACACTGAAAAGAAAAGGTATAGAAAACTGCCCTAAATGTCTCTGTTCAGCAGGTAATTAACAGGAAGCAGGTAATTAACAGGAAGATGGAGCCACCGCAGAATTCCAGGAAAGCTACCAAATAGCAAAAAGTAAGATTCTATGCAGATAAAGGCTTCTTTCTTTATCTGACCCTTTGAGAACACATGTACAAAATCCATAACTATTGTGACTTACTAAAGAACTGAGGAAAGGCAAAACAAATTTCCTGCAAACATTTTAAGGGAGCGTGAGGCAAGACTCTTTTTAAAATAGTACCATTAAAGGTTGGCTGGAGAGTGCAGTAGCAGAGATCCAAAAAAGCCCATCCAAGACAGTGTCTTATTTAAAATTATAAAATCTATATAGAATGATTCAGAAGTAGTGGGGTTTTTTTTTAGTTCCTGTACAATAATTTAAATATGAAGAAAACCCTCAACAATTCATACTAACTACCACTTCTTTTATTCTCAAAGTAATCTTAGTAGGTGGAGGGAGGGAGGGAGAAGCAAACCTTTTAAGCATTTTCTAGCTTGATGTGGGGGTGGAAAAAGAAGCTTGTAGAATCTGATAGTGACTGCCCCTTGAAAACAATAATTAGCTTGAGAAAAGCACAGCAGTTTCAGCTGTCAAAAGGCACGAAATCCCAGTGTCACCAGTTTGATCAGCTCATTGATAGGATATGCAAAGACCTGTTCAGAAATGAAGGAGCAGCAGTGATAGGGATCAGCATGTTTGTACTATGTCAGTTTTAGGCAGTGAAAAAATATGATGATTGTCAAATTTGAAAAAGTAAAAATATATCCCAGAACTTAAACAGCGTGAGTTGTAGTTCTAAGGATGATGTCTTAGCTAAGCCTTGCCTTTCACTTTTCTGAAAGAATAAACAAAATACAGGCTAAAAACAATTCATGTGCAAAAGAAAATGAGAAAAAAGCAGGACAAAAATCTTTTTAAACTGGTCTCACTTGCCCCTTGGACATAAAAAATTAGCAACTACACAAAACAAATTTTCCTTTAAGTTCCTAACAGAGGAAGAAAAAAAAAAATTGAATACTCCAACACCTCTTTTTATTATTTTTATTTACTGGCAGACATATCTGGCGCTTTACAAATCAGAAAGTCACAGTTTCTGCCACTGCGAGTTTGTCACCTTTGCTAAAAAATACCCTGTAGAGAGACCACATATTCACTCGGGTTGAAGGTCAAAACTTCAGGTTTTGTTTGTGTCTTTTGCAGAAAAGCACATTTTTCCTCGTCAGCCAGTTTCCATTGGAAGCCGTGCATTTGTAAAATGCTTGGCTAAAGACTAGAAGCTCTTTGTGCAGGGTTCATCGTTTGCTGTATTTTTATAGCATGCTCAGCACGCCAGAGACCTGGCCTCCTGGGTTATGGCTAACCACAGCCAGTGCAATACAAGAAATATTTGGAAAATAAAACCAGGGTGGGAACATGGTAAGGAGATTGCAGAAAACAGCTCTCATGCTATCCTTCTACAGCCTCTGTGCATCCACAAAAACACAGCCATCCACAAATAAAAGCTGATGTATGAATCAGTGTATCCCCAGCTGCTGGAAAACCATCATCAATATTCTCACTTTGGGAAATGAGCCCTCCAAGAGCAACCTGTACCAGCAGTGCCTACCGGCCTGTCATTTCTGCATTTCAGGAGGAAGAAAAAACTTTATTGTAATATTGGAAGAAGAAAAGGGGGTTCTTGGCTTTCTTTGCCTGGGTATGAATGAACAGGAGCAATCATAATAGCAATAACCCTCCAGCTGCAGCTGACTGTCTTACTCTAATCTGCTTTACGTACAGCACTCACAACGATGTACAGACTTTAAAAGGCCACAGGCTCAGCTATGCACAGAAACCCATGCACACAGGGTGTTTCTCTGATTATATGCAACCGGCACTTTAGGAATGCTTAAAAAGTTTGTTTCCACAGAGCTGAAACCAGAATTCTCTCTTCTGAGAATCAGAAGCGTTTGCCATTTCTGTTTCTTCATAGAAAAGGACCACAGATGCAACATGGATAATAAAAAACAGATCAAATGGTGCTATTTGATCAAAAAGGAACATAAATTAATTCAAGAACCATGCCATTTAGGAGACTTGATGCCTTCTGCATCAAGTCAGGTTAAGCTGTTGAACTACTACTTTCCTGACACAAACAGAATTTTAAAATTTCAAGAAACCACACTGGATATTTTCTAGTGATTTTCCATGTATCTCTGGGAAACACAACACACATATAGTTTTCTTATCACAATTTTAAAATATGGGTAAAATTTTGCTTCCGAATATAAATATTACAGGCAGTGACTGAATTTAAGAAAAAAATGCTCATTCATAGAGAAATAAATATATATTTTTTTGTGAAAGACAGCCATAATCCTGACCTTTTCTCAGTCAGTTGGATTTTTGCCAAAATACAAGTAGATTAAAACATAAGATTAATAGATATTCCAAGATATTTCTACAATAACTCTCCAAAATGTGAATTTTCCTTTCTTCATCTAATACCAAACACACAGCCTATGAACAATTAAATAGGTAAAACCAGTTTTTAACTGGGTTTTTTTTCCCCCTTAAAAGAAAAGAAAAATATATAAATTTTGATATAGACTATTTCAATTGGAGCACTTCCTGCCTCCCAACTCCAGTGCTTTAAGTGAAAGGTTATTCAGTTAATTTGCAGAATCTCTGGAATGGCATGAAATCATTCCAACAGAAATCTTAATTATTAAGGAAACCCAGACTGTAATTATTTTTAGCTAATTGGAGAAGAAAATATTTTTTAAACCTCCATTTTTGAGAAGGTGCATCTATAATATTCCTGCAATGTCTCTTGGTTTTGAAATGTAGCATATTATTCAGCCCTAGTCCTTTGATGTGTGTTTTTCCCTCAATCCATGCTCCAACAATTCTGTCATACAGAGAACTGAAAATTAAGTTATTCTCACCAGCAATACTCCCCCACAAAGAATCTATCAAACCACAGATATAAACCTCAGAACAATCCCTGCCAGGTTTCTCATGCAAATGACGCAGAAAAACTTACAAGAGCACTTTAAGATATTGAGAACCCTTCAATACAACCCAGTATAATAACTTTTACTTGCTAATTTCTATGGGTCAGTTGCAAAGGAATAGACCTGTCAATCTTTTTCAGATGTAGCAGAATTTGTCTGTCTGCAAACAGGGATGCTTTGTTGTTGCCATAGATACTAATCCTCCACTTTCCTTCTGTTGACACAGCTAGTCACACTCTAAACTACCTGATCACACTTTTAATAGGCAGCTGACTCCAGTACCATAAAATGCTCAAATCAAGTTCACAACACTTGACGCATCTACTGTTGCTTAAAAAAAAAAAATAATAACAACAACAAAAAATTATAATAAAAAGTTGTTTAAGATAATTCTACTACTCTTGTCAAAAAAAAGTAGATTGCGTAGAAATAGAGCCTGTCTAACAATGTCTTTGCTCGAGTTTCAACTTAATTATATTATTCGAAGTGAATAAATTGTTATAATAGAGGAAACATTATTTTGAAACTGCTTTTTTTTATTCCTTAGATACACATTTCCTTTACGCACTAATTGATTAAACATGCAAAATAGTACAACAGTTACACAGGAAGTAATTTCTGCTTCTTTTCACCGAATTCAGTACATTATATCATTTTCAAAGTTTAAAACCTGACAAGAAAACAAATGTGGAAGTGACTCACACCCTGCAATACAGCTATGTTCTGAAAAAGACAATTTTCGTTTGGGTGACTTCAAATTTTGTGATGTTTTAATAAATATTCTAAAATTAAAGATGATTCCAAGTCTATTCATACTTCTTGGTTTGCAAATCAAATAGTCAGAAGTAAGTATTTTCCTCTAAGAAAAAGAAAAGAAAAAAGAAAGGTTCAATTTTTTTTCTTTTGTCCTGGTTCAAATAATTTTACAAGTTTTTCTTTTATTATTCGTTGCTTAAATAAAAGGTGAAAGGGATAAAAACAATAAAATGGAAGTACATTAAAATGAACTATTTAAGTTAAATTAAATTTTTGCTTCTAAAATGAGAAAAAATATTAACAAATTTTACATGATGACATTATTTTGATGTTTATGTTATCTAAATTCTTTTGTACGCTGGCAGTAAAATGTCTCTACTTCCATTCTTTAAGCTGTCTTCAGCTGTCTTCAGTCCTAAACTGCTAATTCTCTTCCCGGTTCCTTCTAATACAGAATAAAAATTCTAAAGGTAATTTTCCAAAGCTATTTTGTCTTCCTTTAACATATATTATAAAAAGTTTGTTGTGACTCCTTCAATTAACAAGAAAAATTGATGTGTATCATTAATTACGTCAGTAGAAATCATAAATCATCAGTGAATGGTGCAATTAATTATTTTAAAGTCATGTGAAGACAAACGACAGGCAGAAGATAAATCCACAGACCCTTCAGATCAGAGTGAAACAGGAGAGAAAAATGGAGAAGAAAGGATGCAACAAAATCAGCAACAGTTTATGAATTAGTATACATGAATTGTTTTCCTAACTTAACAATGTTTATGAAGAGATTATAGCAAGGCTCACACAATAACGGAAGTCAACAGTGTGTCCATTACAAGCCTAAATTTTCATGGTTGCATATTTTTGTTCTCAGTATTCATAAACAGACCTAAAAATATACTCTTATACTGTATTTGCTTTATGTTATTCTTTGTTTTGGAGAAGGGTGGGCTAAAATGCCAGAAAGATCAAGCACCCTTTTTTAAAGTATTTTGCCATCTTTGCTGCTACAGTGTCCGTTAATGATATGATGTTTTAACAAACTTTTATTCCACTGAAAAAAAGTGGTACTGTGAATACAAAATAGTAATTTTCTGTATGTGTATTAGTCATCTATGAATGATACAACCTACTAATTTAATTCTATTAATCTTCTTCTCAAGTATTTGCACTAAGAAAGGTGGCTCAGAACATCCAGGCACATGAAGAGGAATAATGTCAATACTGCATACCCCAAAACACATTTTTTTCCTGAAAACTGTGCCAAATAGATAGGCTTAGAGATCTCATGAATTTTAACAAAAGTTGTTGTTCTTGCAATCCAAGTGTAGGTCTTTGCACAGTATTGCTACATACACAGATACACAGAGTTGCACACTAATGGCCTAATACAGTCTCAAAAATAGTTGCAGTGAAGAGGGAAAGAAAGAAAGGAAAGGAAAGGAAAGAAATGAAAGAAAGGAAGAAAAGAAGAAAGGAAAGGAAAAAAGGAAAGAAAGGAAGAAAAGAAGAAAGGAAAGGAAAAAAGGAAAGAAATAAAGGAAAGAAAGAAAGAGAAAGAAGGAAAAAAAAGAAAGAAAGA